>VZTG01004999.1:25295-37344 GCA_013397845.1 Melanocharis versteri | reverse complement strand
GGCCTTTCCCAAGCTTTGCTAGGCTTTGTGCCCTCCAGATTTTCTTCCCTGAGCTCTGGAAGCACTTTCTGTCCTCACAGATCATTTTGAAAAAGGGCTGGTTTGTTCCATCCCGTGAAGTTCCACCTCGCTCCAGCTGATGGCACAATTGAAAGCGTGTGGAGCTGAGATTTTTCCCAGGAAGGCAGACGCGTGTTGGACAAGATCCCAGTTTTCCATCTCGGGTATCCGAGACAGAGCAGCCTCACACCCGGCCAGTGTTCGTTCCCACCAGGAATGAGAGCAGGGAAGAGCCTGGTTCTTATAAAATGAGAAAATAAATACGAGTCACCAGGTCAGGGATGGGACCGGAGTTATCTGCGGGATGAGCAACCAGCAGTTGGAGGCTCCAAAGGATTTCCAGCCCCAGGAATAGGCTCCCACCAGCAGGAGTTAATGGGATGTCAGTCCACAGGAGAGCTTCCTTCCATGGGACATGTGGGATGGAGGCAATGATCCCTGCAGGCTTCCAGCTCCTCCTGTGTCTGACTTACAGCTGTGTAACCTTCCAAACACACAGCAAAGGGAAAATCCCTGGGAAAGTGGCGGCTGCCTTCGGCCTCACGCTGACAATCGGCTCTGGTATGTCCATTCCATGATCCCAAACCGGCTGGGCTGCACACCTGGGCTGTCCTGGGGTGATCCTGTAACCCAAACAGCCTCTGGGGTGTCTGGAGTGAAATGGTGGGTCTGGGATGGGCCCTTCGGAGCAGCTGCTGGCTCGAGAACGCAGCTTTACAAGGCAAAAATGGATTTACATGAGGGGACAAATTCCCCCTCCTGGTTGTCTTGGCAGTTTGTGGATTTTGCTGTGTGAGCAAGAAAAAACAATAAATTATACTGCTTATTTCAGGGAGGCAGAATTGCTTAACACTTAAAACCAGGACCAATTACTTTTCTTCCTGGCTCCATCTCATCACGTCTGACCTTAGGAAGGACGTCAGCTCTCCCGCAAAATTCCCATACTTTAGGGTGACAAGAATCACTAAACCCTCCCAGGGAGTGGGACTGGTTAATATTCAAGAAGGTATGTAAGCCTTTTGTTGGTTCAGATTTTCCTAAAGCCACTGCTGCAGCACCAGGTTTGCACTGTAAAATCAGTTCAAAGCAGCAGAAATTCCGCTTGCTTTCTAAAACACAATGGCAGATTCCTGAGAGCTTTTCCAGGATGGTTCCTGTGTTGTTTGTGTTTGTTTTGTCCTTTTGATTTTGGGTTCTGATTCAAAAATGGCCTTGGCAGGACAGGTTTAGTTGGTGCCTGGCAGCTCTCAGATCTCACAGATGTTTCTCCATCGTTTATGTTCAGATTCTGGAGTTGCCTCTGTAACCAAAAGATGCCACCTTCGATTAATTTATTTCCTCATTAATTTGTATCTCCAGGATAAGACAGGAACACTCTGGGAACATGGGAACATGCACAACTACACCACAAATCCTCTCGGCCAAGGAGACCCTGGAGCAGTGTCACGAGAGCCTTTTCCAGCAGGTATCCCTGATCCCTGGGCAGGCTGGGAGGGGAATCTCTGGCAGCACAGGAGCTTTTTTGCTCCTGTAATGTGACTTCCCTGGGTTTCTTGTGCCAGCAGCACAGGGCTGTGTCACTGAAGCCGTGATTTGGGGAGAAAGGAGCCTGCACACCCTGACTTTCCTAGGTGGAGAGCTTGGCAATCCCCACCTAGACACTTTCCAGCCCAGGGTTTTGGCCTCGGGAGAAGGGGCCTGCTGGAGAGCTGCCCCTACAAACCTTCTCTGGATCTTCATACACATTCCCAAGGCTCCTGGGTTTAGCCTGGGGCTTGTTCTACCTCAGCACTGGGGAACTTCACAATTACAGAACTCCTGAGTGTCCCCCCCCATGCCAGGCAAGGGGCTCCGCTGCTTCCTGACGCTGCCCCTTCCCTCTTTCCCTTTTACAGCCCCTCTGAGTGTAGTAAAACTGCTGATTCCCATTTAAGGGATAATGCTGGGCACTAACAAGCTCCCCTCCCTCTTAAAAGCCGGTGCTGGTCTCAGGAGATCTAATTTAGGAACACGTGGAAGGCCAGGGTGTCCTCCAGGGCTCCGGGTGGGAGCTGCTCTGTGAGGAGCTCCAGCCTGGTTGCCTGCCAGAGCCTGGAGTATTTTTATCCATATCCAAGCTGCCAGAGGCTCCCGGCCCCACCTGAGCGTGGTGCAGGACAGACTCACCTCTGCAGCAGGGTTTGTTCTCCCAGGGACTGGCAGCAGGATTCCATGGGAATTCCCATTTGTCCTTTACCGTGGGCTTGAGCCCCTACCTGCTTTCCCAAAGGTTTTGGGAGAGGATGGCAGAGCTCTCCAGAGCTCATCCTGTGGTGTCAGACTGGCCCAGCAGAGACAAGGATGGATTCACGAGAGCAAAGCAGAGATTCTGTTAAAATACAGAGGGAAAAGGCCTCGTTCCCAATGTGTGGCACTGTTTGGATGTGGGAAGGTATTTCTCGGATATAGAGAAATAAATGTTGGAGAGGGACTTTGGACAAGGGCTTGGACTGCCAGGATGAGGGAGAATGGCTTCCCACTGCCAGAGGGCAGGGATAGATGGGATATTGGGAAGGAATTCCTCCCTGTGAGCGTGGGCAGGCCCTGGCACAGGGTGCCCAGAGCAGCTGTGGCTGCCCCTGGATCCCTGGCAGTGCCCAAGGCCAGGCTGGACGGGGCTTGGAGCAGCCTGGGACAGTGGAAGCTGTCCCTGCCCATGGCAGGGTGAGACTGGATGGGTTTTAAGGTCCCTCCAACCCAAACCATTCTGGGATTCTTTATTCTATAAACCTGTGTTCCCAACAAGGACGGAACCCCCCAAAATCAGAACCCCGCAAAATGGTGACGTCCAGCCCCAGGAATGCCATGGTGATGGGAGTGACAGGAAGTGAAGGGGGTCCTGGGTGTCCAGAGACAAGCAGGAGACATGAAAGCAGCCAGCTTCACCCTGGTCAATATGGTCTGCTTTAAACTCTGTTTTTACTTCAGATTTGGGCTGCCAATAACTCCTTCAAACAATGATCTAATGCCTGTGTGAATGTTTGTAAAACCTCACTGCTCTGGCAGGTTGAGCTCTTGCCAAGAAGCAATCACATGTAATTAGGGAGAAGGAGTTGGAATCTCCTGGCCTTGCAGTGCAGCACATTTTCCAGTTGTGTTTGTCCCATTTGGACCATCTCATTCCTGGGGGTGTGCTCCGAGCTGGGGTTTGTGGGATATGCTCCTGTCCCCAGGGGAATCTTTGGAGGGAGCACTGCCAAAAACCTGCTGGAAAACACGAGGTACTTGTGCTGGGCAGGGTGACAGGGTGACAAGGACAGAACCTGGCAGGGCAGAGCCCCAAATGGGATTTTGGGGTCTCAGGTCTCTCCACCTTTCCTGCTCTGCAGATTCCTGAGGAGACCTTTCAGACACGTTGGGTCTTGAGTGGGTACTGGGAGCATGGAGAAGCTCTGAGCTTTTTGAGGGACACCTGGAAAAACCCTTTCCTTGGAGAAGAGGAACAGCCCCACATCTCCTGTAGGACTGGAGAGGTACAACTGTTCAGGGAGCCCTGGAATAGTTTGGATTGGCAGGAATCTTTAAAGGACATTAGTGCAGCCCCTGTTAAATGGTCGCTGCTCACACAGTGAGGGGTTTCCAGTGGGAAACTAGAGCCTGTCCAGGACAGTGGATCCCAGGAAAAGGAATGAGGCATCCTTTGCCCACACGGAGTTTAGACCTCAGTCCCCACACTCTCACCTGGCACCTGAGGCCCCAAAGGACATTTCCAAGCAAGTTGGGAATTTCGACATGGAAATTTTGATGAGAAAACCCTTCTTGAAATTCCTGGAGCATCCTGAAATTCCCTTCGCTCCCTTTTCCAGTTCTGGAGAACCAGAGCTGTTGAGCAGTTCCTGGAGTGTTGTCCTGAAACAACAGGAAGTCAGGGACACACAGGTCAGGTCCTGTGGGACAAGGAGCTGTTATTTATGGAAGGAATTTTTTCCTGAATGTGAGAGAGGAGAGGTGGATTCTGCTCTCCAGTGGGGTTCGAAATCCTAAATTCCCGCCAAGAGTCATCACATAAACTCGTGCTGAAGAACCTGACCTAGTTGGAATAATTGGAGGTAATTGTCAGCTCTTTCCAGATGACAAAACCCTTAATCACCAGCAGATGCTCAGCCAACCTCACAAAAAAGGCTGGAAACCCAGGGTGGAATGAGGAGGATTGCTGTCCCAGAGGCACCGAGTTTCAGGAATGGGCAGGAATCTTCCTTAGGGGTTTTTCCAATACATGGTCATGCGCTGGGACTGGGGCAGTGGTTTGTGCTCGTGGCCTGGGCATCTCTGCAGAAATCTGGAATTGTGCCATGAGCACACAGCTGAGTGACACTGGAATACCCGGGAACAATCGGAGATGGAGCAAGTCTGAAATGAGGAGCTGAAAGGTTGGGCTGCTCCATGGGTTCCTGTCCCAGATCCTTGAATCCAGACTCAGATCCCTGAGGTAGCCTGGGGTTTCCTAAAGCTTGGGATGAGTTGGCTGTGAGGTGGCTGCACTCACACAAAGCTGCAGGAGTTGCCTCGGGTTCCACCTGGGAGTTCCCAAGTCAGATCTGATGGGGATCAGGATGCCGATGGAGGAGCAGGATACCTGGCACTGCCTGGGATATCCCAGTCCCAGCTGGTCTCCTGGGGGTGTGGAGACACTGTACAAGTAGAAATGGTCTAGAAGGGTCTGACCCCACCAGACAATTACCCTGGATTGCTAATTAATTCTACAACTGTGGAATGTCCTCAGCTGGGAGGGATCCACAAGGATCAGAGTCCAGCTCCTGGCCCTGCACAGACACCCCAACAATCCCACCCTGTGCCTGAAATGTTGTCCAAATGCTCCTGGAGCTCTGGCAGCCTTGGGAATGTGACCATTCCCTGGCCAGAGCACTTGCAAATTCCAGGAACCAGGGTTTCCAGAGGTGTTTTTCCTTGTACCGTGAGATGGCGAAAGCATAGGAAAACTGGGAGCCCCTGGAAGTGGTCAGAGCAAGGAGCTGCCCTTGTGCCCAGGCAGAGGCTGTGACAGCTGGACTTTAATTACCCAGTGCTGTAATGAGGCTTTGGGAGGCTCTGGAGTGGTTCTCAGCACATTTGGTGTTTTACAGCCTCGGGGATTCATCCCTTCCCGTACAACCTCCTGCAGTGGGACCAATAACCAGGGATCCTGCCTGGAAACCAACGGCTCCCCTGGGAATGTCTGGGACAAGACTCATTGCAGGCTCTTTGAAGTGGGCAGTAATGTGGAAACAGTGACAGCAGCACCGTTCCCATGAACCAGGGGTCTGCCATGGGGGCAGGGGCTCTGCAGCTGAAAAACAGGGAAAAATGAACCACCACACCTTTGGGAAGAGCTCGGTGTGCCCGGGATGGGTGTGCAGGGCTGGGCTGTGCTCCCTTCCTGGGATGGAGCTGCTGGCCCAGTGGAGGCTGGGATGGGGCTGCTGATCCCAGTGAAGGCTGGGATGGAGCTGCTGATCCCAGGGAAGGCTGGGATGGAGCTGCTGGCCCAGGGAAGGCTGGTTGGGGGCCATGACCTCCTGTTGGAGCACTCCAGACCGACAGAACTCAGCAGCTGCTTGAACTGGTTGTGGCCTCAAGCAAAGGCCATTCCTCCGCCGCTGGCTCCTGCCAGATGGTCCCGGCCCAGGCTCAGGGCCTCACGTCCCCTCTCAGCTCTGCTTTTCATGTGTCTCTCCCCAAAAAAGGGCTGGGCCGGTGCCAGACTCCAGCAAACCCTTCGGAGCAGTCCCCCAGCTCTGGCAGGTCACCGGTGCTGGAACCAGACCCATGTCCTGCCTCTGCAGCCCAGACATCCTCCTCAGCTCTCCCTGCCAGCTCTGGAATGAGAAATGGCTCTGCTCTTCTGTCTGCTTCCATTCGAATCCCTCTAGGAAAGAGCTCGTGTTCTCCAGCCTGTGCTGCTGAAATTAGCACTGGCATCCTGCAGGATTCCAGCCTCGACTCGCGCCTCCAGGAGTGGGAAGAGCTGCCGAGACTGCGGAGACAAGTTGGATGTGAGAGCCAAGTGTCCAAAAGAACACGTTCAGGAACAACACAGTGAGCAGGAGGTGCTCCAGCACGGCAGGGAAATCATCGTGCTGAGGATAAAACTCCCCAAAAAAAGTGTTCTGGAGGAGCCAGGAAGGGTTAAACCGTGGCACAAGGTTTGAGACAGCTGCAGGATGCTGGAGTGGGCACTGGGATTGGAACCAGGATGACGGTTTTAGGTCACTCACAAAGCTTTCTAATTACGCTTTTTTGGGGGAAAAAAAAGAAAAAAATGGTGTGTTTGATTCTGTAAGTGCTGAACATTCCACAATTGCTGTGTTTAATAAATACAGCGGGGGCTCCTAGGAGACTGAATGGGGCTGAATGAATGAAGTATGTGAGACATCTGAAACCTATTAGTTGGAGCAAACTGGTGGAGAGGCAGGAATTCTTCTCTTTTTAAAAATATTTATACATTTTCCTTTCATGTCAGGCCAACATCTTATTTGGGGTTATGTTCCAGTGGAAGGAAAGGTGTGTCGGGGGGAAATGCAGGGGGAGGGGAGGTGCAGATTTGGGTCAGGCCCAAAAGGAGCAGAAGGGCTGGGTGGCTTTAGGGCCATATTTTCCTTTTGGAATCGAACCCAGCACATTGATCCATCAGGGGACTTTGCCCCAGCCTCAATGGGGATGGATGTTTTGGGATTTGGTTCATTTTGGGGGGTTTTGGGGAGCTTGTCCCACCTGGAGCCCCTCTCTTGAGGCACCAGGAGAACTCCCCAGCCCTCTCCAGATGAGGTTTAAGGAGCCTTGGGTCTGGTTTAATCTGCTTTGGATATTTAGGCTGGAATTAGAGCGCACATCCAGCATCTTCTCCACCACATGGACAGCTCCAGGAGGTCCCACCAGTGTCCAGCAGCAGTGGGAATGATACCACATCCCAGAGGTTTCCACCCAGGCTTCTCCTGCTCGTGCAGAATGACCTCATTGACTTAGGAAAATAGGGAAAAATAGGGAAGATGGATGGGAAGGACACCGAACGTTCCCCCAGGGAATAAGCAGAGCTAACACCTCTTCAGGAGCTGCTTCACCTGCGGAGAAGTCTCTGGAAAGGAAGAGAAAGAGTCGACAACACCCAGCTCCAGTCTGGGCAGATCATTCCAAATGGAGCCTGAATTCCTGCTGGGAGTTGTGGTTGTTTCCTGCTGGAAGCTGCTGTTGTTCCCTGCTGGAAGCTGTGGTCGTTTCCTGCTGGAAGTGGTGGTTGTTTCGTGCTGGGAGTTGCACAGATGCAGGACAAGTCTCCCACCTTTGTGCTTCACTCTGTGTCTCAGGAGCTCACCCCAGGCTTGGAGTGACATCTGAGCTCACCTCTGCTTGTGCAGGAGCTCTGGATCAAAGCTCAGGATGGTGTCAGAAAGGCCTGGATTTTGCAGTGTTTTCCAGCTGATAAGAGATATGTAAATTATCCCTGCTTTCCTGTGATCCCTAATGAGCTTTGTTCAGCCCACTTTTACTGCAGCACACGCTCAACCCTTTCCCTTCAGGCTTCCTGAAACGAAAATGAGAAGTTTTAGGAAACTCGGAATTTGCAAATGTCTCCCATTATCCTTCTAATCTCCCCAAACTGATTAAATCAGAGGATATCTCCCCACTCCATAGGAAACAGATGTTCCTCTTGCAGCAGGGACATGCAGGAGGCATCCTGAAATTTGTTTAATTTAGAGTCTCTTGGAGATGGGATTTTTTGGGGAGTTACAACTTTCCACGTCCGAGCTTGGATCTGGCTGAATTTGGAGTGGTGCCAGTAAGGAATTTCTGTGGAGTTTCTTTCCACCATTAGTGAAGAGAAACTCAACATCCCTGAGCTGAGAGCTTGGAAAATAACTTTGGAGTGGATTTTGATGGCGTATTTCAGTCAGTTTTGAGGTGAAAACATGACTGGGACATGGGATAAGGCTGGGTCTCATTTTGTGAGGGAATAGTGGAACCCATTCCAAGAGGCCATGAATCGATTTAACTCTTTCTGGAGCTGTAGGGAATGAGGCACTCGGGAAACATCTTTTTCCATCCCTCTGGCTGCACTTTCTCTGTGGCATCTGTTCCCCATCAGTGGGAGGATCTCGGTGAATTTCAGTCTCATCAGTTTTGTCCACCTGTAACTCTTGCCTTTTCAGATCTCTCGTTTTTATTTCTTTTCTTCTTTTTTGCCAGGTTCAAACACAATCCTGTTTTTGCTGAAGACACCGAGGGAAGTTGCCCAGAGCAGCTGTGGCTGCCCCTGGATCCCTGGAAGTGCTCGAGGCTGGGCAGGGCTTGGAACAACCTGGGACGGTGGAAGGTGTCCCTGCCCATGGTAAGGGGTAGAATGGGATCGTCTTAAAGGTCTTTTCAGCCCAAACCATTCAGGGATTCTGGGATTCTAAATGTCAGTGCTATTTCTAAAATATCTTGATTTTCCTCTGCATTGGAGGTTCTCAGTGTGTGTCCATCTGTGCATGTGTGGGTGGTGGTTGCATTTCAGAATTTCCAGGACTGTTATAGCTCTCATGTTTTTTCCAAACAACTTCCTCCAGTGTGAGTTCTCCCTCCTGACAGACCCAGACCCCACTCAGGAGAGTTCTCCATGTATGAGGGAAGCTGAATTAAAGCCTCTCTTGCTGGACATGATTTAGGGGTTCCTCCAAAGCAGAACCACGTAACAACAATGCAGAGTTGTTTTAGATATTGGACACATTTTCCACCTTCCACGTGTTGATGGTGTCAGTGACAAACTGTGGAAAAACCTCCTGAAGTCTGAGCCAAGAATTCCCCTTGTCAACCTTTTGCTAAGGTGCACAATTTATCCCAATTTGTCTCAATTTATCCTGATTTATCCCAGCCTCAGCCTTGCTCAGACACATTCTCAAGGCGTGTCTCCTCCGAGCCTCTTGGGAGCACCATTTCCACGTGTGTTTGGACTGGCTGGACACGTCACCATCCCTGTCCCTGTCCCTGTCCCTGGAGGGAGATGCCAAGGACGGGTCCTGAGGGGGGAAGTGACCCATGGAATGTGAGGAGGAGGAGCTGGAGCCCTTAGGTTGGAAGGAGCAGCCCTAGCAGGTGCTGAGCTGTTCCTGAATTAAATGCAAATACTCTGGTTAATTAAAGCAACTTAGGGCAGTGCTGTGGGTCGGGAAAGGCATTGGGAGCATTCCCAGAGTCCTGTTTGGGGACAGAGAGGGACAGTGGCAGCAACTGAAGGGGTGGCTTGGACCTTAGACAAGGTGACTGCTGGGGATGTTTAATGATGTCCCCTTCCTCCTGAGGAAGGCACTGATCTCTTCCCTCTGGGAGCAGGGGCAGGACCCGGGGAAGGGCTGGAGCTGTGTCAGGGGGTTGGGATGGAGATCAGGGCAGGACCCAGGGAAGGGCTGGAGCTGTGTCAGGGGGTTGGGGTGGAGATCAGGAAAGGTTCCTCTGCATGGCACGTTCCTGGCAGTGGGCTCCCCCCATTCCCCTGCTGTGCCTCGGTGAGGTTTCAGTGTTTGTGTCCTCAGTGCCATCCCCTGAGCCTGATCCCAGCCTCTCCCTCAAGGAGTGACTGAGCCTGAGCACGGTAGCTGGGATGGACAGTTTCCATCAGAATAAAGAGTCCAAAAACTGGGATCAGCTTTGACCAGAAACACAGCGTTCTTGGGCTGTGAAAAACTGCTGCAAAAACAGCAAGTTCAGGCTCCCTGGCTGCTGAGTTTTGTCTGAACACGGAGGCTGAATACCATCAGAATAGTTTGTTTTATTTCCAACTTGCCTGAAACCAGAGATTCCTGGGAGGTTTCCAAGCCAGTCGCTGGACCCAACTGGATTTTGGTTGCTCTATCGCCTGTGAACCTGAAATTCTGGAGCTGCTCTGATCCCTGCAGCACTTTGGTTGTCCCGGCATCCCAGTGACCCTTTCACAATCTCTTTGTGTCAGGCTGTGGTTTGTATTTGTTGTATTTTTCACATTCCCGATTTATCATGGAATGGACTGGGTTGGAAGGATGCTGAAGGATCATCCAGTGCCACCCCTGCAGTGGGCAGGAACTCCTTCCACTATCCCAGGCTGCTCCAGCCTGGCCTGGGACACTTCCAGGGATCCAGGGGCAGCCCCAGCTGCTCTGAGAATTCCATCCCAGCTCCTCCCCACCCTCCCAGCCAGGAATTCCTTCCCAATATCCCATCCATCCCTGCCCTCTGGCAGTGGGAAGCCATTCTCTGTGTCCTGTCCCTCCGTCCCGTGTCCCCAGTCCCTCTTGCTCGCAGCTGCCTGTTGAAAGACCAGCAGGATTCCTGTGTTTTGTCCTGAGCACGGAGGGAGCAGAGCTGAGCCCGGCTCCGGCACATCCAAAAGTGGGGAAGCAGCCAAGGGCTTGGAATCCGTCCTGGGCTGGGAGCAGAGCAGAGCCCTGAGCTCAGCGCCGGGGCAGCTCCGCACATGGAACGTGACGGCTTTGGAGAACGGCACCTCTGCACTCCTCAGTTCCAGGAATGTTCTAGGAAGTGGGCAGGAGCCTCCTGCTTTGGTGAGAGCTGGAGCAGCCCGATTTCCCTGGAGTTTGGTCTCTCAGGATGCCGGTGTGGCACGGCACCCGTGGTGTCCAGGTGCTGTTTGGGGCCTGGAGCCCCCTGCCCCCATTTCCCCTGAGTGCTTCCCTCCCTTTATACCCTTCCCTCTCCTCCCACCAAACCTTTTCCCTGCAGCCGGCAGAAAATGGGATTTTCTAGTTAATACCAAAATAAACACAGCAGTGTCCAGCACGGGAGGGGAGAGGGAAGGGGGAGAGCCAGGGGCTGGGATGGACAAGGAGCACAGGGCTGTGCATCCCAGAGAGCTGGAGGTGCTGCAGGACAGGAAAATCCTGAGGGAATCAGCAGAGCTGGGATGAGATCTGAGTCCTTTTCCAGCTCCTGCAGCCTGAGGAGTGTTCCTTGTGGGATTTCTCTCCCTTTTCCCAGGCAGTGCTGAGCATTTGGGGTTTGTTCCAGGGCTCTTCTTTGTAGTGATGGGGAAAACATGAGCAGAGTCACTTCCCCACTCCCTGCAACGGGAATAAAACAGGAGCAGAAAAAAGAGCCTAGTGGGGGCCAAAGGTCTTGCAGAAGACGCCTCCATGGAATGGCAGCGAGCAGGAATCTCCAAGGATTTTCCAGGTGCCTGGATGTTCTCCTGGTGTTAGCCCAGGTTCCATCCTCCTGCTGGGAAGGATTCAGACCCTGGCGTGTTGATTTTGTGCCTGATTTGATTCCTTTCCCTGGGGAATGCACACACAAAGATGAATGGTTGGAAAAGTGGATCCAGTCTTTGCTGTGAGGGAGGAACTTGTGATCCCCTCCAAACCCCTGGCAGTCCCAAAGCCCTGGGATTGGATCTTCTTTGGATTTTCCTCCTTCCTTCACTCATTCACTTCACCAAGCAGCTGGAATCAAGCAGCCATCTGTGAACAAGGAATGGGAAGAGGGATGCTCAGGAATCTCTAGGGTGGGACTGGATAATCCTTAAGGTCCTCCCCACCCAAACCATCCTGAGATCCTGTGATTTATGATCCAAATGTGCCTTTATGCCCCATATCCCCTTCCTGTGCTCCAGCCAGGCAAACTCCTTCCCTGAACCCCAAATCCCTCCGGAAAAACACGAAGAGAGCGCGGAAGAATCCAACTGCGGGGCTGAAATTGGTTAGAGGAGGAAGATTAGATCGAATATTTCCGAGCATCTGGGGCTTCTTGAGCACCCCATTGTGGCCCATCCCCAGCTGTCAGACCCTGAGCATTCCCAGAAGGAGTTAAGGGAGACCTGGGCAGGAGCCAAGAGCTTTTGCCGGAAGCTTTATCTTCCCCCCCCCCAAAAAATCTGATGTCTGGAGCTCTGGACAAGGCATTGTCCTCATAAAACACAACAAGAACAACAAAACAAGCCCTGCTATTCCCAGCTCTGTAACAAGCCATAAAATGGGGGAAAAAAAGG
>VZTG01004999.1:455-14624 GCA_013397845.1 Melanocharis versteri | reverse complement strand
ACCCGGGGCCTCTCGCAGCACAGATTGTTCCCACTCCGGGCCACATCCAGGAGGATTCCTCATTCCTGGAACACCAAATTTTGGGGGTCTCGAGGTGAGAGCTGCATCCCGAGGCGCTGCTGGCCGGGAGGAGGAGGAAGGATGGGCTCCCCACGGGCAGAGCTNCCCCGGGGGGGTCAGCGCTGTGCCAGGAGCTGTCCCCATCCCGGGGCAGCTGTCCCTCAGCGTGGATCAGCTGGGAGCTTTTCCAGCAGCTGATCTCCTGGAGCACGGCAGAGCTGGGGGATGATGGTCCATCAACAGGAGCTGCTCTTTCTCGAAGTTCTCCTCTTGCCTGGAGGGCTTTGGCCGCTCTTTGTTTCTCCATCAGGAAAATAAATGTGAGGCAGAACCACAACTCTTGGACATCTCCGGGTTTCCAGCTCTTGGGAAAGAAGGATTTGGCAGTGCAGTGGTGGGGAATGGCAGTGGGAGCGCTGGGTGGGACTGTCTGACCCCCTGCATCAGCTCCAGGAGGGGCTGCCTGGGGTGATCAGTGAGCTCAAAAACGGCCAAGTCCTTAAAAATGTCTCTTTTCCCTCTTTTCCTTCCAGAAAGGGAACTCCAGGACGGCTCCTTGGCACTCGGGGGCTGCTGCCAAAATCCATCCTCCTCCTCCAAGGGCAGCAGGGACCCTGCAGCTGGACAAAGCTCTCGGGGGACTCTCGGAATTGGGGCCAGCATGGGGGATTTGTGGCTGGCCAGGCTCCTGCTGGGCTGCACGGCCGTGCTGGCGGTGGCACCGGCCCGGGGACAGTACGAGGGGGACTTGCAGACAGACAGATTTGCAGCCTATGAGGAGAGACCCCCGAGCAGAGTGAGGAGAAGGGGCCAGGACTCGCTGCGAGGGTGAGTTTGAGTTCTTGTCTCTGATAAAGCAGATTTTGGGTTGTTTTCACGGCACACGGAGCTGGGCTGGCAGGATTGCCATTCCCTGAGCTCGGGGAAGAGCTGGATCTGCAGGAGGGAAGCTGAGGGCACAGGGAGGATCCTGTGGGAGCAGTGCTGGGCACTGAGCTCCTTCTGGGGTCACAGCACCTCGGGCTCACCTGCGGGGACTGGAGAGCCCCCACATCCACCTGGTGGGTGGGTTTGCCTTCCCTGGGAGGGTGGGCACTGAATTCCCCGAGAAGCTGTGGATTTCCCACCCCTGGGAGGGTCCCAGGCCAGGCTGGACAGGGCTTGGAGCACCCTGGGTCAGTGGGAGGTGTCCCTGCAGGGGACACTGGGTGGGCTTTAGGGTCCCAGCCCATTCCATGCCCTGCGGCGGTGGCTGTGCCCGTTCTTCCCACGTCACCTGGGGGATGTTGTCACCTCGGGGTTTGCCCTGGGGTCCCTCCGGCTGCCTCCCCGGTGCTGTGGCTGTGCCGGCAGGGTTTTGCCCCGGGCTTTGCTTCGGGAAGGGGCCACGCTCGGTCCCTTGGGGCGGCTCCTGCTCTGTCCCAAATCCGTGCGAAGCCAGAGCCGTTTCCCACCTGAGGAGGGAGTCAGGGCCCAGCAGGAGAGCCCCGGGCTGAGCTCGGCTCTGCTGCTCTAAGATGGTTCCTGGCCCACGCTGATCCGGGGTTATTTTAAGTTATTTTAAGTCCGTCTGGCTGCGGCTCCTGGGCAGCGTTCCCGTGTCCGTGGGCAGGAGCAGAGCGGGATCCACGCGCGGGGCCGGGCTGTGCCAGCGGCTCGGGAATGCTGGAATGCTGGAATGGAGCTGTGGGGATTGGAGGTGTCTCCTCCTGGAATTCCAGCCTCCTGGGGATGGAGGCATCTCCTCCTGGAATTCCAGCCTGCGTGGCCTCCCCTCCTGCTACGATGGGCTTGGAAAAGAGGGACAACGACTGCCCAGGGATTTGGGCTTTTCAAAGCTCCCCACGTGCATCCCCTGGGATGACCCCTAAGGAATTCTGCCATGCTCATCCCTCAGATAAAACATCCCAAAGCAGATAAAACGTCCCAGATCTTTATGGGGTTGGAGTGGATGATCTCCAGAGGTCCCTTCCAACCCCACCCATCCTAGGGGGCTGTGATTATCAGGAATGAAGCTGCTTCTAGAAAAAACCTCTCCTCCAGCATTCCCAGCATTCCCACCTTCTCCTCAGTCCCTTCCCCTCCACAGAAGCCAGGCTTGGCTCAAGGCACTCGAGTTCTTAATTCCCAAGCCCAGCTCTTGGTTTGCCATCACCCTGCAGCCCTCCCTCAGCCTGGGATGATGCTCTGCCACATCCAGAGGCTCCCGTTCATCCTGGGGCTGCGTGGCTGATTCCTGGCTCTTGGAAAGGAGTGGAAGGCGTTGATGTGGGCATGGATAACAGCAGGAAAAGGGAGGGCAGAGAAGGAAATGAATATTTCCATTGTTCCCAGCACCTAAAGGAAAAGGTCACTGGTGGTCCTGGAGCGACCAGATCCAGCTGCAAAAATTCCTTACACTCAAATCCCTTTGACTTCCAGGGAGGCTGCAGAGCCCAAATCCCAAAAATGAAGGGCAGGCTCTCAAGTGAGAAATAGATCCTGCAGCCCCTCCTGCCCTCAAACCCTCCCTCAGGGCAGCCACCCTGAATTCTGGCTTGGCTCAGTTCCCAGGGGCTCCAGAGATCTGGGATCACCCTGCTCTCTCCTCTCCTTTCCCCTCCTGCCCTCTGGAGCCCCTGCTGCAGGAGGAGAAACCCCCCTGGGATAAGGGCAGGGCAATCTGTGCAGCTGGAGCTGCAGCCAACTGAGGGATCGTTGTTTTCCTGGCCCTGGGCTGTTCCCAGGGAGGAATTCCTGGTGGGCAGCACAGGGGGAGCTGCCAGGGCTGGAGCTGCTGCCCCGGGGGTTCCCAGGCTCCCTGACCATCCCCTGGGTTTGTGTCCAAATCTCTCCTTCCCAGCCCTGCAGCTGGAAATCTCCCTCTTTGAAACCTCTCTGTTCCAAGCAGAGAGTGCCCTTGGGATGAGAAATGGGACATGTTTTAAATCATGTCCTACTGGGCTTGGAAAGCAGCCTCAGATGTCACCAGCCAGCTCCTGCAGAGCCCAAAATCCCAGGGATTCTCCCCAAAATGGTGCTGATCCCTTGTCCTTGAAACAATTCTGTAAAGTTGCAATGGTGGATCGACGTTGGTGCGTGGACTTGATGATCTCAGAGGTTGTTTCCAAATTTAATAATTCTGGGACCTTCCCTGCCCTGGTTTTTGCTGCTTTAAGGCCTCAGGTTCCTTTGCTGCTGTGGAATTTCCCTTTGGGAAAAGCAGATCAGTCACAATTCCAGGTTTGGTTCTCTCAGAGTGGCCAAAGGAACGAACCAAGGGGGAAATGTCAATAAAGGTTGGCTCAGCTGTTTAAATTTGGGGTTGTTTCACAGTGTGGGCACGTGGGTGACCTTGATGACTGCAATTTGTGGAATTATCTCCTCTCCAAAGCCACACAGGGAATGTTTAATCCCATTTATCCCTGGTGTCCATTTAACAGCTCAGGGCACAGTTGCAAATATTTGCTTTGGCTTTGCCTTCACAGCCCCCCAGCTTTCCCTTTCTGGGAGATAAAGCAGTTCCAGTCTGGGATCTCTCCTGGTCTGAGCCCTCCCTTGGCTCCAGGGCTTGCAGGGAGGAATTTGGACAGAGCTGGAATTGAAATCCAGCTGAGCTCAGCTGCGTCCCATGGGCTGGACTGGAGATTCCCTGGGCACCACCCCAGGCACTGCCCTGGACGCTCAGGCTGCTGTGAGAGGGTCCAAAAATGTGGATGTTGGGTGTGGATGGAGGAAAATGGACAGATGTTGAGGATTTGCTGCTGGATTTCGGGGTGGAGCAGTGCAGGGTCCTGACTGTTCTCCTGTTCCTGTGTTCCTGGGCTGGCTGCAGCTCTGGTTTGTTTGTCCCCTGAAAGAATTTGTTTCCCAATGCGAGTAAATCAGAGTTTTCCTTTCCCACACCTTTTACTCCAGCTCCCAACGCCTTTTACAACGTTTTCCTGCCATTCCTGGAGCATTTTATCCATGGCAGAAGTGTTTTCCCTCCCCAAATACCTGGTGAGGGACAGACACATCCAAGGACTCAAGGGACAGTCACCAACCCTGACGAGATCTGGATTTTTCCCTTCTCTTTGGGCATTTTTCCCTTCCCTTTGGGCATTTTGCTCCCCCCTGCTGGGTTAGTGGTTGGGATGACCTCCAAGGTGTTTTCCAGCCCTAATGATCCTGGCATTTATCCTTGTCTGTGCCTCCTTTTCTCCATCTCCAAATTCTGTCATTTCCCAAATGGGACAAGAAAACAGAACCATACCAGGAGTTCAGAGAGAGAAATGGGACTCAGGGGACTTTCTAGGGAGTTTTTTAAACTCTGGGAGATAAAAATGCCCAAATATTGGTTCAGTTTCTCTTAAACATCACCCACAAGTGGCACAAACCACTTCCTGTGGGTTTTGTAGAATCCCAGAGTGGTTTGGCTTGGAAGGACCTCAAAGATCATCCAGAATCCGTTAAAACCATGGGATGGGGAGGGAGAAGCTGCTCCCAGTGACTCCAGGTGCCCAACACGAGCTGTCCCTGCTGCTGTCCCTGCTCCAGGACACTTGGAGAGGCCTTGGGGAGAGGCTCCAGCAGTTCAGGCCAAAGGTTGGGTCTGTTTCTGCTGGAATTATATTTATTTAGAGGTCATTCCCATCCCAGCCTCCTTCAATAAAGGGGAAAGTATGAAATAAATGCAAAGCAGGGATTAAATGCAAAATAAACAAGCCTCTTATCCAGCCCTGCTCTCCCAAATAGCAATTAATAAAGGCATGGGTAGCAATAAATCCCAGCCCAGGCGGGGCTTTAATCTGGCCTTAAACTCATTAAAGGAGAGACAATTTCAAATGAGCCTCTCCCAAAGGGCCCAGCCCTGACAAATCCCATTCTGGGGCAGGATTGGGGTGGGATTATTGCTTTAATGAACTCCTGAACAGTTTCCAGGAGCAGGGCTGTGTGGAACACAGGGGAGCAGGGATGGTTGGGCTGGGCCGTGCTGGCACTGCCACTTCCCAGAACCTCGGGGCTGCCTGCGTGTCCAAGGAAGGATAAAGGCCTGGCTTTAAACACAACTCGTTATGTCAAACCCATTAATTATGAGCTGGCCCCTGCAAGTGAGAAGATGGATGGGGAGAGGATGTTGGGAGAGGCGTCTGTGGGACCCCTGCCCTGAGGGCAGCACTCAGAGGAGGCCAAATTAATTTGGGGAAAGGGAACGGGAGCAGCTTCCAGCTGATTTTTGACACCTCCTCATTTCCCACTGGGGAATGGAGAGGGAAATGCTGGAGCTGCAGAACAGGAGCTGAGGGACGCAGGAGGATTCCCCAAAATCTCCCTGAGCGTGGATGCAAAGGAGGAGGAAAGCCACGGGCTGGGATCTGGGGCCACGGGACACAAACGAGCCTGGAGCTGACTCTGGGGTGATATTAAAAATCAAGGATGGAGCTTCACCAGCTCCCAGTGTCCTCAGAGAGGGCACAGGTGATTTCCTGCAGGATTTTCATCCGAGGCCATCCCTGACCTCGCAGCTCCACCAGAATGGTAGGAATTAACAAGGTTTCAAACCCACGGGGAGGTGGCACTTGGGGACGTGGTGGTGACTGTGGTGGTGGCACTGGCTGAGGATCTCAAAGGTCTTTTCCAGCCTCAACGGTTCCATGATTCTCTGAACCCAGGTGCTCCTAAGAAGCACCAGAAGCTGAAATTCCCCAATTTTTAACTCAGTCCTGGATTTCAGAGAGCCAGAACCCCTCACTGGGGGGGAAAAAGAGCTTTAACTACAACGACTGAAATACTTCAAAAACCAAATTAGCAAAAGAGCCCCAAATTTCCTCCAGGAAAGGTGCAGCTGGAGTTCTGCCCCTGTGATCCAGCCACCTCTGGAGCACATTCCTGCTTCCAGCTCCACGTCCTCCACACGTCTCAGCCTCGTTCCAAAGCCAGGGCTGGAATACTACGAGCAACACCAGGAACAACGTGAAGGCAGCACTTGGAAACCTCTGACTCGAGACTTTTGTTCCTCAATTTTCCTCAGGCCCTGATTTATGTTGTGAAATGGTTGATCTTGGCCTCCTGGCCGTGGCTGGGTTCTCTTGTTTTTGGCAGGAATCGTGAGGGAGAATATTGGAATGGCAGAGGAATATCTGGCAGAGGAGCCAGAGGTTGTATGGGTTTTGTCTGGAAGTTTTAAGGGCTGTATTTGAAGTTCTGATTTATTTCAGAATTTAAGGGGGAGAAAAAAAAATTGAAGAGTTGGTGGTGCTGCTTTCCAAATGAAAGTGTGAAGTAGTTCCTGGAAATCTGTTGAATTTTTAGGGTTTTTTTTCAAAGGAAAAGGTTCCTTGCTGGTCTGTAGGGGTTGAATTAAGTGTGCACCAAGAAGGGAGATTTTCCTACCATCACTCACAGGACATGTGGGAAGAACTCAATAAAGGGAAAAAAATGCTCTTATGGACAGAGCGAAGGTGTTTAACAAGATTTTATAGATTCCCCCCTTGCTGAAAAAGTGTAAAATAGAAAATGATCAGGATTATTGGGCTTGGACCCAGAGCAGCTGGAACCCAAGCCCTGCACGGCCTTTGCAAGACTTTCCTTCTGTTTTGCTTCATTCCTTTGATGAAGCCAAATAAGAATAATTAAAAAAATTAATTCCATCTCCCAGAGTTGAGGCCCTGGAAGAGAATTCCCAGAGAAGCTGTGGCTGCTCCATCCCTGGCAGTGTCCCAGGCCAGGTTGGAGCAGCCTGGGACAGTGGGAGGTGTCCCTGCCCATGGCAGGGATGGGTTTGGATGGGATTTACGGTCCTTCCAACCCAAACCAGTCTGGGATTTTATGATCCCATGTTTCTACGTGCTGAGTTTGGAATATTTTTTGTGCTGGCAAAGTTACACATCCAGATTTCTGCTGGAAGTTCTGAGGTTTGTGGCTTTTCCTCGTGGCACAGACATTCAGCACCTCTCACCTTTAAACCCCAGCTCTTAGAACCAAAAATAACTGGAATTGTTGGGACTTGAACCCATTCCTAAAAGTCCTCAGGAGCTGCTTTGGAGAACCAGGGGGGAGGGATTCAAAACCCCCTTTGCAGGACCTTGTCATTGTCCCCACATTGAACAGGGCCAGGTCTCACTTTTCCAGGGGGATTTCTGGAATTTTTTCCATTGCGAATTCCTCATCAAACACAGCCAGGCCTGGGAGAGTGAGCAGAGAACTCCTCAAACTGAGAATTCCCTGAAATAAATCCCTTCAGCATTTCTTGGGGGATCTGGTCAGTCCAGCAGGAGGAGGACACGAATGTGCCAATCCCAAAGCCAGCATTGTTCGGGATCTGTTCCCACGCCCTGACACAATCCCAAATCCCTCTGGGGAGGGGGGAGATGCTTTCCCAAAACCCCCCCCGACATTTGGCACCAATTATTGTCCCCCGTGATCCCCACCGAGGCCAGGGGGGCTGCAGAGCTGTCCCCAGTCATTGTCAGAGCTGATCCCAAGGGCGCAGCAAAAACCGGGCACGGACCAAAACCAGAGCGAATCCTGAATTGGAGGAAAAATCTCCAGCTCGGATGGAGAGGTGGGATCATTGTCCCTGGAAAACCACAGGCTGAAGTCATCCACATTCATTTTGTTTGACTCTGAGTTTCACAATGAGAGAAAGGCTGCAGGGGGGTCACAAATAATCCCAAAAGAAACTTCGCTGCCTCTTCCTTAAAGAAGCTTTTCCGTGGATAGCAGACATCCCTTCTTTTGGCACTGAAAGTCCTCATTAACCTGGAATTAGGTGAATTTTCACTGAGCTGGCGGCTCTGGATGGTTGGGAAAACCTGGAGTTGGTGGCCATTCCTAAAGGTGAACAGGGTGGGAATTGGCTGAAGCTGTTCCCAGAGGGTTTGATTTTTCCCTCAAATTTTTCTTAGGATGAGACTTGAGGACAGAAGAACTTTCCAATAAGGAAAGGGACAGGGAAGGTGGGAACTGGGAATTCCATTCTCCTCTGTCAGAACTGGTGTATCCCAAACTGGAGGAGCTGGCAGAGCAGGAGAGAGAATTCCATGGCTCGAGTAAAACAGAGAACCCAGAAAAAGGAAAAATAACGGAAATATTGGGATGTTCCCAAAATATTGGGAAAGCTGAATGGATCCCAGAGTCAGGAGACTGTGCTCGAGCAGGAGAGGGGGAAACAGCTCCCCTGGAATCCGAGCCTGCGGAGATTCTCAGCCCGGACCTTCCCCCCCTGTTGTCCTCCCTCTCCAGCCTTTCCCAGGATCTGGCAGCACCCGGCAGGACCGAGCCCTTCCCAGCTCCTTCCCCAGCTCCTTTCCCAGCCCCTGGGCCCCATCCCGGTGCTCTGGGTGCCTTTCCCAGGCTCCTGCAGCCCCATCCCGGTGCTCCCGATGCCTTTCCCAGGTTCCTGCAGCCCGATCCCGGTGCTCCCGGTGCCTTTCCCCGGCTCCTGCAGCCCCATCCCGGTGCTCCCGATGCCTTTCCCAGGTTCCTGCAGCCCGATCCCGGTGCTCCCGGTGCCTTTCCCCGGCTCCTGCAGCCCCATCCCGGTGCTCTGGGTGCCTTTCCCAGGCTCCTGCAGCCCCATCTCGGTGCCACCCGTGTCCTGTCCCCCGGGCAGGGCCGTGTCCCCGTCCCGGCTCCCGCCTGGGTGCGGTGTGGATTTGGGAGGCGGCTCCTCCTGCCGAGGTTTCCCATCCCGCGTTTCCCATCGCAGGCTCTGTTCCAGCGGTTTTCCCTCGTTTCCCAGCTCTCCGGTGGAGGCCGTGCCGCGGGCAGCGCTCGGTGCCATCCATGGAAATTCCCGCTGCCTCCGGCCGTTTAGCGCTGATCCCGGCGTTTGTTTAAGGAGCACAAAGGCGATGCCGAGCGTTTGTTTTCCCTCTGTCCTTCCTTAGCAGCCCTCTTTTGGTCGCATTCACCTCGTTTGCATAATTCTCATTAGCTAATGAGCCCTTTCAGCGGCACAGAAGGTGAGAAGGGACGATGGAAAAACGCTCCAGGACTGCCAGCTCTGGGAAAACCCCCAAGGAGGCAGAGCTGAGAGTGAGGAGGGGGAAAAAAACCTCTGGATTTTAAAATTTAATTTTAATTTTATTTTTAAAATTTTTAATTATGTCCTCATCCCTAGAAGTGTCCAAGGCCAGGTTGGACAGGGCTTGGAAGGGGTCGCTGTCCCTGGCAGGGGTGGAATTCCAGGAGTTTTAAGGTCCTTCCATCCCAAACCATTCTGTGATTCCATGATTTTAAGACATCCCTTTTATCCTGACCTTCTTTCTGATGGAAATGAGGGATCCCAGCCCGTGTTTCCCAGCACCGAGAAAACTGCTGATAATTCTAAAAACAATTTTATCCCAAATTTGCTGAAGGTGTTATTTTTTTTTTCCTTACAAACCAGCGTTGTCCTTCTGGAGTTGTTGCTCTGGAATCTCATTCCCTTCTCCCTCTGGGTCATTCCTGGGACATCATTAATCCCAGCCCGTTCAGAGTGGATTCTCCCCATGGTTTATTTTGAAACTCTGCTAATTTGTAGCAGATGCTGAGCAAGGTTCACTTTGGGAGGAACAATTGGCATCTTTGAGTTTCACCCTCCATCTCCCAGGATCCCTGCGCGAGATCCTTGGATGAATCTCTTTTGGAAAGTGGTGGTGTGTGCTCCCTAATTAAAAATACTCCACTTTATCCATCCCATTGACCTCCCTTCTCTCCCAGTCCATGGGATTGATGCCACACTCCTCTTCCTCCACTGATTTTGACCAAAACCCCCCAAAATTCTAAAAGGGAGGGAATGGAGTTCAGAGGGAAATGTCCCACAGGGAACTCTTCCCTGCTCTCCTGCAGAGCCTGGATTTTCCAAAGGCACTGAAACAGAGGGAAAAACCCAAACTGTGTTTGATTTCCCCAAACCGTGTTTGATTTCCCCAAATTGTGTTTGATTTCCCCAAACTGTGTTTGATTTTCAGCCCCAACGTCTGTGGCTCGAGGTTCCATTCCTACTGCTGTCCCGGCTGGAAAACTCTGCCTGGAGGGAACCAGTGCATTGTCCGTGAGTATCCCTGGATCCATTTGATCCATTTGATCCATTTTACCAATTTTATCCATTTCCCTGCTCTCAGGGAGCTGCCAGCCCGCTGGGAAGGAATTCCCAGCTCTCACTGCAGAGCTCAGGATGGGGCAGGAATTCCAGAGCAGGGCTCATGGGAATTCCCAGCTCTGCTAATCCCGATTAAACCGGGGTGGCTCCGAGTGGTCCCAGTTATTGTATTCAGCCTTTAATCCTCTCCTAGAGTGTTACCATGTCCCTTGGCAGCGCCTGCTTTGGGGCAGGAGGATCTTGAGGAAGTTTTGCTCCTGGGGAAGCGATTTCCTGCTTGTTCCCATGGAATAATTCCCTTAATTGATGGTGACACTGCAAACCTGGTGTCACCAGAGGTGTCTGCCGGCAGGAATTTGCATCTTTTAGGGGCCACGGGAGGATGATTGAGATAAATCTCACCTGGATTGGGAGTTTTCCTTCCTGTCTGGGCTCTCCGAGGCTGGAGAATCCATGAACGGGCTGATGTCCTGCATTTCTGTAGGATAAAGGTGGCCCTGCCCATGGATGGGGTGGGATTTCAGGTCCTTCCCACTCCTCCTCTGCCCACGGAGGTGCCCCAGCCCCTCCCTGGGTGATTCCTCTTCCAAGGGGTGAATCCAGAGGCAGAGCCGGGTCTGTGAGTTCCCGTGGTGTAATCCCAGCGTCCCTGTGTGCCTCCAGCAATCTGCAGGAATTCCTGCGGGGATGGATTCTGCTCCCGGCCGAACATGTGCACCTGCTCCAATGGACAGCTCTCCCCCAACTGCGGCTCAGCTGGAGGTGAGGGAATTCTCCTGGCGATCCCAGGGGCTCCGTGCTCTCCCCAAAGGGAAAGGAATCGAATCCCTTCAGTTCTACCCTGAGCTGGGCGGAGCTCACACAATATTCCATGTTTTGGGGTGCTTTCCCTCAGGGCTTTTCCTGCAGAAATAAACGGGATTTTGGAGTCTTTTAAGGTCTCAGATGGAGACAGACACCCCTGGAATTAATTTTCCATCGGTGCCCAGCTTCAGAGGAGCCCTTGTGATAAAGTGACCCCTCAAACCCACAGTCAGGGGGTTCCTGGGAGAAGGAAATTCCCGGGATCTGCTTCCCGAAGCTGTGCTCCAGATCTCCCTGCGGATCCCCCGGGAGGCAGCGGAGCCCGCAGCCCTCGGGAAGGGGAAGGTGCTGGAGCCACGAAACTCCGGGAGTCAGGGTCCACGTGGGAGCAATCAGGGAGGAATTCCAGGAATGCCGAGAGCTGTGTGTCCATCTGGGTACGGCCCTGGCATTCCCGGGAGCCGGGGCTGGACGGGAGGGGAGGGCTCCTCTGCGGGGGCTCCTCCAATCTGGAATTCGCTGTTGGGGGCTGGATTTCTGTGCAAAAGGAGACAAATTGTGCATTCCAGAGGCAAGAAAAGCCACTGTGCCTCCTCTGGAATAACGAAGAGCGGCGTTTCCTGCTTGGTTTCCTGCTCCAGGGAGTAAAGATTTTTTAGGAGTCCTCTGGAGGGGCTGTTTAGGTGGGGTAGTGAGTGAGTAGAGACAAAAACCCCACAGCTGATCCCTGGCAGAGCCACTGACCCCTTCCAATGATTTGTGGGACTAATCCAGTCCAATCCAATGCTAGGAAAAGTTAACGAGGACAAGCTGCCATCCTTCTTTTCCTGTCATTTCTCCTTTTCCTGTCATTTCTTCTTTTCCTGTCATTTCTCCTTTTCCTACAACTTTGGCCTCTGCTACCCTGGCAAATCCTGACAAAGCCTTGAAATTCCTGGTTGGAAGATGTTCTCTTCTGCATTCCAGATCTGCAGGGGGCTCCAACAGTGCCAGGCTCGGACAATCCGAGGTTGGACAGGGCTTGGAGCAGCCTGGGACAGTGGAAGGTCCCTGCCTGTGGAAGGGGTGGAATGGGATGAGCTTTAAGGTCCCTTCCAGCCCAAACCTGTCTGGGATTCCCTGAAAAATCAGAAAGTGATGGGACCTCAGGGTTTTTGGGACCATGGCAGGAGTCAGAAATGGGACCTGGAAGAGTCTTTGCCAGTTGGTTGGAAATTTCTGGATGAGGATCAGGGCTCTTCCTGTGCCCAGAGCCCGAACCCCCCAGATTCCTGAGCTCCACTGACCCTTACCCCGAGCTCCCTGCGCTGTGGGGCTCGGGATGTGCTGGGAGCAGCCGTGCCATGGGGACAGCTCTGACACCCAGCCCCTTCCCAGCCCCTCTGTCTCCAGGCAGCCTCCCAGAAGTGCTGGAATTGCTTTCCCAGGGCTGCCTGAGTCAGGCGAGGGCTGTAGGGAAGCCTATTCCAGATTGGAGCCTTTTCCCAGTAGGAACAGCCTCGTGTCTGATGATCCAGGCAAGGCTTTGAAGCCTCGAGCTCCGCTTCCTGCAGGATTAAACTCCCATCTCGATTTGGGCTGATCCCTGGCCACGGAGCAGGAGGAGGACGAGGAGACGCCGGGAGGGATCCAAACCAGCCCTGGATCCCATGTCCAGCCCTTGTGCCGAGCACTTGGAGCTCTGAGACTTCCCAGCCCAGCCCTCCCTGCTCCCAGAATTCCCACAAACCAGGAGCAGCCTCAGAATTCTCCCACTTGGACACTCGTGAGTCCTGCTGCTCCTGGGAAGGCGCTTGGCCCCAGCTCTTCCCAGCCTGGAGTTGGTGTTGGAGGAGCCACGGCTGAGCCTCCGCTCCCACAGATCCAACCCCTGGAGCTGCCAGATCCCGGCCCCTCCTCTCCCTGGCAGCCAGAGCCGAGCTCTCCGTGGGGTTTTTGTGTGAAATCCACTTTTCACAGGGCTTGCTCCAACCTCGGGCCCTTGCAGTTGGAGTGGTCACACCTTCCCGAGGAGGAATGTGTTGTTCCAGGCGTTCCAGAGGGAAAGCTGTGGTTGTAACTCGGTGTTGAGCCCCAAACCTCCCTTTTTGGGCTGCTTTAATCCCAAATTCCTTAAACATCACGGAGTGAGGAAACAGTTAAAGCCAACACTTTGTGTCCACAGCAGGGTAGAACTTCCCAGCTTATTTACTGCTATTGTTTTCCTGTGGTGCCCCAGTCACATCCAGAGGGTCATAATCCAGTGGGAAAGCTGAGCTCTCGCATGGAAGAATGGAGGATTCGTGCTTTTCTTTCCAAATTCCTTTAAAAAGCCCTCTCCCAGTAACTGGATCTTGCCAAGGAGGCCACGTTGTGTTTGCGAAAGGAGGAGAAATATCTTAAAGTTGATGGTTTTCCTCCACCAAGGAAATTCCATCCCCCCAGACTCCTCAGAAGGGAGGAGTTTGGAAGATCTGACAGCCCAAAGTATGAAAAGGGTTGAAAATGGAGCAATAATGGAAAACAATGATAAAAAGGGTGGGAAAATATTGGAAAAGTGTGGAATAAAAGAAAGGATTGTGACAGGGTTGTTGAAGACAGAAATGTCAGGAATTGTGCCGTTGTTTGCAGGAGTTCCTGCAGGAAGGACAAAGCTGGAGAGGTTTAATTGGGGTGCATTCCTTAATGAAGTAGAAGGATGGATGGAATGAGGCTTGGGATGGAGCTCAGGGAAAGGCTGGAGGGTGGAGGGCACTGCCCAGGCTCCCCAGGGCATGGGCACATTCCCAACCCTGCCAGAGCTCCGGGAGCGTTGGGACGCCGCTCCCAGGGGTGCCCAGGGTGGGACTGTTGGGGTGTCTGGGGTCAGGAGCTGGATACAGGATCCCCCCCAGCCCGGGACATTCCATGACATCGGCAGTGTCCCCTGTCACTGAAGGAAGGGGACAGCTGGGACAGGAATTCCCTGTCAGGGATCCCGGGGTGATTCCCTGTCCCTGTCCCTGTCCCCAGTGCAGAGCTGCAGCGTGCGCTGCATGAACGGGGGCAGCTGCTCCGAGGAGTCCTGCCTGTGCCAGAAGGGATTCACCGGCACCTGCTGCGGGCAGCGTGAGTGCCGGGAACGGGAACGGGGATGGGAACGGGTCCTGCCTGCGCCAGAAGGGATTCACCGGCACCTGCTGCGGGCAGCGTGAGTGCCGGGAACGGGAACGGGGATGGGAACGGGTCCTGCCTGCGCCAGAAGGGATTCACCGGCACCTACTGCGGGCAGCGTGAGT
>VZTG01004998.1:0-49025 GCA_013397845.1 Melanocharis versteri | reverse complement strand
CCAGCCAGTGTCAACCCATGACACTATAAAGTCATATGAATGAAAAACTATGTACATTATTCTATAGCAATTAACACATACCATACCCTTGGCTTGGCTGTTTCTCAGGCTTTAACACATTCTTCTGTTAACACTTCAGTCACACCAGTCTTAATATTAATATAGAGGTATAAACCTCTATACATTCTGTAAGTTAATTATCTTTGTTTCCACTTGTTTTTCAATAATTTAGCCATCTAACCTCAGAGAGACATGACTCCTCCTGTGTGTATTTTCAATTGCAAGTTTATTTTACACAACAGCTGACTCTCACCAAAGGTATCCTGATATTTGCCACATTTAATTATAAAGCAGGAGTGTGTTCTGCTTTCCATCACCTGTTCCAGCAAACATATTTCTACTGCACAGAGGGCAATTATTTTTGGAAATTATTTCATTAATTTTTTTTTCCAGGTTAATGAAAACCAGGTTAATCTCTACACAAACAGAAAACAACTGTTCAAGCTTAGTAAAAATTTCACAAGACTTGAACAAGAGACTATATAAGATTGTGCATGAATAGGTGAAGATTTTTAGTATATCCACAGGATGCATTAATGAAACTGATCTCAGATTTCACAACTAGCACTTTCAAAGAGACAGCAAGGACTTTTCACCTCCTCAATCTGTCTGTCCTGGGGGGTGTCTTCTGTAGCATTAGAACCACAGTTTGCTTCCAGTTGGTAAAGCTTTTTGTGGTCCTTCAAGTTTTAGGGTGATGCCAGATATAATTTTATCAGATAGTTCAGTATCTTTTTGACAAAACACAGGTGTTGTAAAACAGCTGACAAGGTCTCAGACTCGCATCCAAGAAGTGTGTATGATGTTTTACCCAAGCATTTGAAGCTCAGTGCCTTAAGGCACTTTCTAACTCAAACACCACTCTGGGGTTTGTGGATGGATGTACTACTTCCTCAGCTAAGATTTTCTTCTGTGACTAATTTCTCTTAGGACTAAAGTGGTACTATCTTTTTACAAAGACACCTGCACTTTACAGTACTCTTGAGACCATGATGTGAAAGCTAACACTGTGAAAAGAAAAGTCAAGATTTTCTGGTATTTTTTATTATTAACAGCAGGCTTTCTAGACATCTGCAACTAGCAGTGACAGACACTTTCAGTCCCTCCTGCCAATGGGATTATCATCACAACCTTAGGCAGTAAAGAAACAATGCAGTCAAGTCTTAAATGATCAGCACATTCAATGCTCTAAATAGGACTGCTGTGTCAGCCTTTCCTTAGACTTTTGGGTCTTTTCTTTATGCAGTACAAAAACCACACAAGAAAGCATCAAACTAGCATTCTTTTGATAAAAAGCATCTGAACACTCCAATTAAAGCTTGGGTATTTGCTGCTAAGCACTGTCATGTACCAACTGCTACAAACCTCCTCAAAAGTTGCATGGACAGAATTGTCATCTAAGGGTGAAAATTATATTGCAACATGAACAAATAAATAAAAGACATTTTTGCAGCACTGTAGTTATGGAAGTGTATCCTGCTGAAATCAGTTGCAAAATGGACACCTGAGGCTTGTGGCAGATGGTGTCTTCCGTCTTTAAAGAACAAGTTATCTGAAGCT
The DNA here is from genome assembly GCA_013397845.1 of Melanocharis versteri. Classification (NCBI taxonomy): domain Eukaryota; kingdom Metazoa; phylum Chordata; class Aves; order Passeriformes; family Melanocharitidae; genus Melanocharis; species Melanocharis versteri. The sequence goes on along the minus strand of VZTG01004998.1, from coordinate 47,405 downwards.
TTAAGTTTTCCTCTGTTTCCTGTAATTTTGTGGCTCAAGGGGTATCACAGGAAAATGGATACGTGAGATGGGTTTGAATGTTCTTCTTTGAAGGCCAAGTTTCTCAGTTTTCAGAGATCAAGTTCGCTGTGCAGATTTTCTTATTAATTTTGATTCATAGGTTTAAATTCAAAAACATAGGTATATTTCAGATATAACCTTCACCAAAATCATTGATCAATGTCATGTCAAAAATATTTCATTTCAAAGCTAGGTCTTCAAGGAAGACACTTTTTATCAAAATGATATTAACAAAACTTTCTGCAACTAGGGCCAGTCTTTTACGGAGCTTTATCCAGATAAACCTTGCTCACCTCATGAGGTTTTTTACTAGGTTTGAAAATTCAGTTGGTTATAAAGTCATGCTGTCTTCTTTCCTTCTCTTTCTTCAGTGGTGCCATGCTATCTCAAATGCACTTTTAATACACTTACCCTATTTGCACTCTGCTCTAGGTAGGTCAGCATTTCTGGTAATCGTGTTAGAAATAAAATAACATAAGCTGAAACTCTTAGGTTGAGTCTGGAGTCTTTGCAATTAGGGAAAAATAAACATCCTATTATAAAAGAAAATTTAAAAAATTTACCTCAAAAGGTACATATGGAATCTTTACTGTTCCATTTTTTATTGCTCTTTCTCCAAATATGACTACATTCAACACAGAATAAAACCAAATAAATTCAAATATATTTACCATGGGCTCCTTCCACAACCTTAGAGATAAGCTTTTACTTTTGTGTATTTCATAATAAAGTAAAAGACCTCAACCAACTGCTTGAGGCAACTGTGCAGAACTTTTTAATATGATTGCTACATGGTAGCTTGATGTATTTTTCCCCCTAGAGATGGAAGAAATAGGGCAAATGAGTTGTTTTTACTACCTTCAGTTATTACCTGGAGTCATGAGTTGTTTTTCCTTTTGACAGACGCTGTAATGTCAAGGTGGCACCAGCCCACTCTTGGTGAGGCTCTATCCTAGGAAAGTGTTTTGCTCATAATAGGCTGCCTGACAGTCTGACCTTTATCACATTTTTCTTTCCTGTCACCTTCAGGAAGGGCAGCTGTGGTGCTGTTGATATATTTCATACACAGACAAATAATTTCAGAATTATTCAGAAACACTTAAAATTAAATTGTTCTCTTGATCTTGCAACATCTTCAGGTTTTTGCGATTTGTACTAAAAATAAAAAACCCTGAATTTTTTTTTTGATTACTTAGTTCCAGGATCATTAAGAGTTTCTAGCGTCTGTATTTCCCAAGGTGCTTTCCCAACACGCCTTCATGTCTGAAAAATGAAAGCTAACTCATTGGTAGGGAAAGCTTACTTCTTGAGGAAAAATGGAAATCTATTGTCCAAGAAGATTAAATCCTCAGTTAAAGTCACAAATTATCAGCTCTGCAAAAAGCTTTTTCCTCTAAGGACTGCACAGAGGCCTGCAACATCTCTCCAAGGTCAAAATGTGTGCCTGACAAGGATATGCAGAATGCAATTAGCTTTAGGTGGTACAGTCTAGTGAATACTTACATTTCTCAATCTTCCTATTCAGTTTTTCTTTCAGTCTAAAAGATATATAATGCACACCTTTTGAAGGTATCTTTATTGTATTTAAAATATGCTACTATTCTACTTAAATACATGTTTCAAGCTTTCTGGAACCACTAGCTGCATTGAATTTACACTCCCAATGCATTAAAGCTTGAGCACAAAGCATACGGACTAGGCAGCTGGGCAAGTTTGATGTTTCAGCTATTTATAAGGCAGTTATAGATGACGCCAATGATGAAAAAATACATTTTGTTTTTTATGCAGCCATAAAGAAGTAAGACAGCAAGAAAAAGCTGCTTTTGGTCTTAAAGCAACATGGAAGGATGCTTAGACTTGCATGTTTAATTTCTTTCTTTGGCCCTTAACACTTCAGTCTATCACTAGAACAATTTTGTCATGTTTTGGTTTTTTTTCCTCTTCACTGCTTTTCAGAGGATGTTTGAATCACTGCACTGAGAAATGGCATCAAGTTATCAAAAACAGTATCTGCATATGATAAAGCACACACCCCCACATGTGATTAAGTTTCTCTAACAAAAGAGAACTCATCAGAACTTTCAGAAAAGACTGCAGTGTTTTGCTGCAAAGTGTAAAATATGCGTAAAAATACTCTTCATCAAAACTGGGAGAAGGGAAAAGAAAACCAGTTGCCTAAAAGAATTGCCTATATTTTCTGGACAACACAATACAACCACAGCGAAGTTTTCAAGATCAGCACTTTCCACATGTGTAGAAAAGTCATTCATCGTGACTGATGTTGCCCGCCTGTTGCTCACCACCAGTTTTTCTTGCACCATCATCAAGTAAGGTCTTGCTGAGCAGACTTTTGCCTATATTCAGATGAGCAGAGCTAGCAGCACAGTTTTCTTTACAGCCTGTTTCCCACACAATTATATTGATACCTAAGCATTAAGGTACACATCAGGCATCAGTTAAGGGACACTTCAGACACAAGCAATTTTCTGAAATCCATTAGCCTAAGTTCTCACCGGGGTATGCAGCCAGAAGTGGCCATTTTTTCATGTCAACAGAAAAAGGGACTATAAAAAATATTGACTTCCAAACTGCTAACACGTAATGCAGTTGATTGAACTTAAATCACCCAGCTCTGTACTTCTCAGAGATTCATCTGGTGATCCAGCATTTACTTTCCAATTAAGGAAGGATTTAAACACATATGCTTTAAGGTGCTAGAGCTGAAAATGCAATACATAATGGCACCTTTATGCCAACAGAAAACAGACTGCAGGGGTAGCAGAGCAGCAAGGCTAGGCCTGGGACTGTACCCTGAACCATGCCCAACATGTTCCATTCTCCTACTGCAGTGCTCTTTCAGAACATAGAGCAAGACTATTCTTTTGAGGCAATGGGAGAAGAAAAACAGTATCTTCTTTTTTGTAAGACTTGTACAAGAGAAATTCTCTAGAAAATAAAAAACTGATTTAATTTAGTTCTTTATACATGCTGGATTCAAGATTTTACTCTTAGATCAATTTCACCACCAAGCTCCTGAAATGGAACCCATGAGACAGCATGCCACTAAACAGAGGACTAGAAGTCATGCTCAGTTTCCCCAGTCACATAAAAAATAGGCTATTCTGCTGATCTACTCATCCTGGTTCACCAGCCTTTTCAGGTTGACCAGGAGGCGTCTCAGCTTAGCCAACTGAGCTTGGAAGATCCTGTAAGTGAAAGCTTTTGGACCACAACAGAAAAGTATAACCAAAATTTTTAACAATTTTTAAATCAAATTCTCTTCTTGTTAGGAGACGTATTGATGCCAGTATATATTACAGATTGCTTAATATGCTTGTTAAAACAATCTAAGTCATAGGTTTATTTATCACAGGTTTTATTATGATCTTCTAGTATATTATAATCAAAGTATAGTAGCATCATATTTTCACCATAAATGCATGTACACAGCAGAGCAAAATCTCTGAGAACAGAGGAAAAGGAAAGAAGTTTCCCAAGTATAGTTTTCCAGATCTTTGTACTGGTATCCATCATGTCTTTCCCTGCTTTTGGGGGGGAAGGTAAGACTGTTTGATTTCTTCTGAAAAAATAAAATAAATTAAAAAAAAAAACCAAGAAAGGCAAATTGCATCAGAACAACTAGAACTTTGTTTCTTTGGATCAGAAGCACAGCTCAACACAAATGGAGACCAGCAGCTGCCCCAAAGAAGCATGCACATTACCACCTTGAGGAAGTGAGACACTGTCTTACTCTTACTGCATGTTCTTATATTGCAGTAAAACGTGCTCTGGAGCAATGGTCTCCTACCTGGAGATTAAGTACCCGAGGGTGCACAAGGAGGAAAGTATTAGAGTTAGTGTTTATTTTTTACCTAAAATTATTAAGAAAGAATTAAAACTTAACTAACACTTAACATGTCTTGACACTGCACTCTCACCTGGTGTGTATGGCAGATGATCACACTTAACACAGAGAGTACACAAGGTATCCTTGAGGAAGACTGGCTGCTTCGCAACGCTGAAGGGCGTTGGCAGTGACATCCTCACTCATTCTTTCACTTTCAGTGTACTGACATACTGACATTTATATGTGCACAGTTAAGCGGATCTACGGACTGTATTGCCTATTTGCAACTAGACTAACCCTCACAAAATGACCCAGGTCTCTCAAAAAAGTTATGGAAAAAAACCCTGCAGATTGAAGGTAATACAAATAATACAAGCACAGACAAGAAAGTTGCAGAGCTGATACTTCTGCTCCTAGTGCAAGTCCTTCATCAACCACTTTGTACGGTAATACCACTGACAATGTAGTCAGATTTGAGAAGAAGTTGGCCAAAAAAATTGAAAACTATCAAGGTAAGTATTTGAAATACAAATTTACATGTGTTATTGCTAACAATGAACCTCTTTTTGAGTGTATATTGTACCTTTAGGCATTAATTAACAATAGTATGGAGCCACAAGGATTAACAGGGCATGAACACACTAGCCATCCAGGACATGAAGAACAACCTTCGTAAGTTTTTTCAGCAATGTTTAAAGTCCTGTAATACTCAATCGAGTATTTCACAAAATTTCACAGAAAATACTGCTGAAAGTTTGAAGAAACAAATAATAGAACAAGCTATTGCTTGTGGGAGGTTTGAAACAACCTAACCTGTCTCAGTTCACGGTACTTGCTAGACTTTTTACATGATACAGTACATAAAGAGCAACATTTTTGTCAATCCCTAATAAAAAGAGGTAATGGAAAAGGTTGCTGCTCCACAGTAAACCATTCCTTTATTAAAAATGCTGTTACATTAAAAATCTGTACAATTGTAACCACTGATGAAGTGGCTGCTTTGAATAGAGTAAAAAAGAGATCTAAGGATAAGCTACAGCAAGAGTAAAATTCATTCACTGGATCACTCATGGGCAAGCTAGTGCAGCAAATAAACTGGAGACTATATCACACAAAGTCCTTCATTGTCATCAATGTGGCTAATTTTATAAAAACAAGACCTTTCAATATTAGAATCTTTACAATATTTTGGAAACAGATGGGGAGTTATCATGAAAGTCTTTTGTACCAAGAGTTCACTGGTTATCCCATGTCAAACTTACATTTTTCTTTCACAGAAAGAAAAGCAATTGTTCCACATCTCCTGAGTTTTTCTGTGATGAAAATGGCCTGACAGTACTATGCTAGTATTTTTGAAAAATAAAAACATTTAATGTGTCTCTTCAAGATAAAGATGTTGTTTTAACAATGAGCAAGAAATTTTTTCTTTTTAAAATAAAGTTATTGTATGGAGGGAGCATTTTGAAAACAGAAGTTTGAAAACGTTCCCATCATCATGCAATTTTTTTGCAAAAAGAAGCGTAAAAGTGTCACCCATAAAAACCTCTAATATCCATACACTTGTATATGGAAGTAGCTTTCTAACCCGTTCAAAAAAATCTTCCACAGGAAGGTTTTCCAATCCATCTGTTAACAACACAAAAATTCAAGACCCTTCAATTAGTTTGCAAATCCAACTGACTGACATCAGGGAAAATGGAAACTTACTAGTTGAATATTAATACACCTTTGCGTAAGTAGTGTGCAGGACTGAAAAATGAGCATCATGATTTAGTAAGCACAACCTTCAACACTTTCCCCTTGGATCAGTATCTTTGTGAGGTATCTTTTTCAGTAATGACAGATAAAAATAGGTATTAAATATATATTTAAGATTAAAATCAAGATAAATTGAACTTAGAACCAAATCTTTGAACCTCTGTACCACAGTGTTGAACAAAAATTTCTAAAAATAATGAGGCATCAGGTATTTCTGAGCATCACTTATTAATTTTCTACTGGGAACAGAAAAATACTTCATACTCATAAAAATATTTGGAAATTGTTTATCTCATCTATAGCTTACCTTCTTACATTTTTATCATGTACTTAATTAGCAGAGTAGTACATATAATAATTTATATAGAGTAAGGGTGCATGCTTAAAATATTTTTTTTGCATCCAGCTCTGGATTCCCCAGCACAGGAAACCATAGACCTGTTGGAGTGAGGAGGCCACAGATTATCGGAGGACTGGAGCACCCCTCCTGTGAACACATGCTGAGAGAGCTGCGGTTGTTCAGCCAGGAGAAAAGAAGGCTCTGGGGTTAAGCCCTTCAATATATAAAAAAGATTTGTAGGAAAGGAGGCAGCATTTCACCAGGGCATGTAGTGACAGGACAAAGGGTAAGAGTTTCAAAATTAAAAGGGTTAAGTTTAGATTGGACATACGGAAGAAAATGTCTACAGTAAGGGTGGTGAGGGACTGCTGTAGGTTGCCCAGAGAAGGTGGGGATGCCCCATTCCTGGATGTCCTGGAAATGTTCAAGATTGGGTTGGACAGGGTGGCTCTGAGCAACCTGCTCTAGCGAAAGATGTCCCTGTCCCATGATCTTTAAAGGTCTCTTCTAACCATTCTGTGATTCTGAGATTCTACTTCAAAAATCTGATCCATTGCTGGGATACTATTAGCAGTAATAAATTTGACAACTGCTACTTTCAACACTAACATAATGTATTTTATTCCATATATCAAGTTTAAGACATTCTAAGCTGGGATCACGCAAAACCTACCCAACTGTAGTCTGGCCTGCAGCAAAAGAAGAATATCCAGCATAAAAGCCCAGGCTTGAATTACAAGAAATTCAAAGAAAAACAGCCACCTAAGCCTCATTAATAAAAGCATCTTAATTCTGCAGTACTGTTCAGATCAGAAATTATTCTCAGGGGTTTTTCTGTACTTTCATTTTCCACTTCTCTACCCTAGTGGATACCATGTCAGACACCAAAGGAATTTCTGAGCAAAGCATGCTTTTCACCACACTTCATGACACAGACACAACACATCAGAACAGGAATTCAGGTACTGTCATCCAAAACTAGGATTAACCCACTTCTGTTCTGAAGCAGCAAAGGCACAACAGTGAACTTGAAAGAACACGCACTTACTCACAAAACCTAGAAAGCTTAATATTTATATTTATTATGCATTATAAGGAAGCTTATTAACTTCAAAACGAACCCACATAGTACAAAAGGTTTTTTATCCGTGCTCAATGTGGAACAAGTTTCAAAATATATATTTTTAAAATTTGTTCAGTCAATACACAATCCTTTTAAAAAACTGTATAACTGTCTGTACCCTCATTACATTTATAAATACATGATTTACACAGCAACCCATCTGGAAAAATTAAAACTCCTTACAAATATCTACATATATTGCATACATATAAAACATTCATAGGAGTACTTCATTAAAGTTGGGTTTAATAGTCCATTTACACTGCAGCAAAATACATACAAATCTGTGTCTTCTTCATAAAATGTCTCTAAAAATTAGCGCATTTGTAACAATTCATAACTCCTTTGAAGCATCTTTTAGAAAAAAATTTTTATTAATATATCCATGATATTCAGCAGGTAAGAGTGAAATGAAGGCTAAATACGATTAATAACTGAACACTAAGAAGCAGTTAAGGCAGGGGTGAAAGGAATTAATAGGAAAAATTAGTTTTTATGGCAGAGAAAGTGACAAAATGCAGTACATATATATATTTCTTGATGTAAAGTACTCTGGCACCCACTCAGAAGTGCCTGTATTTCTGACACTGCTCATTTTAAAATTAAAACTGTATTTTTTAGAAGCAAAATATTAATGGGACCTGGCTCTCGGGTGCCATCTAGATTTGCTTTAACTGCACAAAACTGATAATTCCAGAATGTGGGTTAAGGGTTTCTGTATGACCTTCATTTATGGGTAACTACGGTCAAGTGTGATCACACACATTCAGAATTCTGCCATCTCAGTTTCATCACTGCTTTCTGGTAACTACTGGACTTCTTGTTAGTTAATAATATTTGAGAATTTCATTGATAACTACAACTTCAGGTACTAAAACTACATAGAGATCAGTGCCGCCCGTATTATGAAGACTCCATGTGGCATAGATGCAGACAAAAAGGCATAAGAAACGCAAAACAACCTATAATAGTGATGGCAGAATTGTTCTGGCTCAAATCTGTTTATTTCACATTATCTTGCAATTTTGGGAACTAAACATTCAAACCTTAAAAAAAAATTCTGTCTGTATATCCGGTTTCCACCCAACATCAGAATTTGATACAGCATTTGCAGTCCAATATTGGGTAGAATCACACCACCTTGTGACCTGCAGTTCTAAAAAACCACTCCTGCAAGCATGACATCAACCTCAAGTACACAGCAAGAGACCTCCTGTCACAGCTGCCTTCCTCTCAAAGGCAAGATACTCTGTACCTCCCACCAACCTTCCAGAGCCACAATTCAGTGCATGAATTTGTTCCATAGACTCCTCAAAATTCAGCCTTCAAACACTGCTATCCTGCAGCAATGGTTCAATGTCCTCTTCATTACTTTGGTCTAGGTTGTTGCTCAGACTGCTGTTGATGCTGTTGCTGTGTTTTTTGGTACTGCTGGCTTTGCTGTTCTCAGGAATAAATAAGGCGACTAGAAAAGCCAGAAGAACAATGCACGCTCCAACCAGGAAGGGGGGACCAGGAATGATCGCTCTCTACAGGAAAACAAGCATAATAAAGAATTCATGTTTCAGACGTTGACTTCTGCATTATGAACTACACCAGTAAGGCAGGAGATCATGACAGACGTGTTTATGAAGACTATAAAATTTTTGCAAACAGGTTCATACGTGCATTGTAAAGTGAATTTTCTGCATCTACAATCCCCACAAACTCCTCACACTGATCTAAAAACCAGAAACACATAAAATTGTCAATTGACAGTATGATTGCCTAGCAAATGAAACAGATGTTGACTAATGCTTTTTTGTCTTTTTTTGCTTTAGGCAACATGCCTGTTAAATCAACAAGTCTCCTCTGAACATTAATATATTAAGCTTTCAAAATCCAGAAGTACAAATACTCAACAAATCTTAGCTTTGCTTTTCCATGGTTGAGATACTCTAGAGTCAAGTTAGCCAAATCAACAAGCATCCCAAAAAACCAATATATGAGTGAGCAAAGTAACAGTGAGACCATTCTCACTGCAGAGACATATTATTCATGTATGGTAACTTACTATTTGGAGTTATTCTCTCTTGCTTTTAAGCAGTTTATTTTAAAATTTAAAAACAAAATTTACCCACATTTCATAGCCCCAACTAAAAACAAACATCAGAAAGGTTTTAAGATAAATTTTAAATCAGCCAAGTATTATGACAAAGGTCTACAAAAGAAAAGTGTCAACAATCCAGCTTTTTTAAAATCTTTTACAACTTTTCTGTTTCTGTGTAAACTAAAACTAGATAAAAATCAGAAGATGAAACTTGTCAATCCAGCGTACTTTAATTCTACCAAATGAAATGTACGAAGCTGCTCTCAAATGAAAGTAGATGAACATAACTATACAGTAACAGGGTATTTCCCTTGCCTCAATTTTTGTTACAATCAGAAGCTGAAATTTTCAGCTGACGGTCTGTACATATAAAGTATATAAACATATCAAAAATATATCTTGATGATACTAAATCTGCAACAGGTGCTACACACACAAATATTTAAAGAAGTAATGAACCTCCACAAACTAATACACCCTCATTTTTTGTATAACAGCTAATTCATCCGAGCAGCTTTTGAGTATCACATGATTGTAGTTTCACTGAGAGGAGTAAAAATCTTTCAAAAGCTGTCCTTGCTCATTGCATTTCCAAGTGTTATCATTACTCTCCAACACAGCCTACAGCTCCACTGTGTTTGCTGTAAGGGCTCCCTGTGGATAATCATAACGATGCAACCTCACTCAAACTTTAGTTCCAGTAAATTTACATCAAAAGAAGTCGCCTGGTACTGTTACAATACTGAAACCAATGCTGCTACTACTGTAAGTCTAAATATTTACTATCACATTTAAATTATGAGCTCTCTCAATAATTTAATAAAACTGAAAAGTGAGAATTAAGTACTTTAAGAATAAGATACGAAGATTTTAAATCAACCAAGAAGAAGACAGATTTCTGGCCCTATGAGCTCCACATGGCAAACCGGACACCAAATTTTGAACTCACCTTATCACTGGGATTTTGCTTCGTTTTTATTTCAGAAGTGTTATCAGGTAGCAATTCATTGAGTTCCACATGGAAGAGAAAGAAAATAAAGCCATACAGTGCTGGTCCCAGGCCATTGCACAGTCCTCTTACACCAGTTATTATTCCCTGGACAACACCTAATGAGGAAAAAAAAAAAACTAGTGTTTTTTTTTTTTTTAGCAAGAAAGAAATTCTCAGAACCAAGAGCTCTGAGTGTATTCTAATAATTGCTCCAAAATAGAGCATATCATAATTATTTCTACATTCTAAGATGTAAGAAGTACATTGAAGACAAATCTGTCAGATTAAAATAATCCTCCGCATCATCATAGTTCTGTCACAATACTTGCAGATTACTGGAAGAATTATGATTTCCATTATTGTATAATATTTCGTTATTATGATTATGGAATTTATGTGCAGGTTGAATTTTTTATATTAGAGTTCTTCCACTCTCACCTAAAGCCTATAATGAAGATAGCGAAGATAGCAGAGCTTAAATGTGGTACCCACTCAATTTATTTTCAAGTGGAATTTAGAGTAATGTACCTAAGTGTTAAGAACTGTGATTGGGAAAATACGGACAAATTGTGACCAGTATTTATTTAAATACCAAGTAACTTACTCAGGGCAGTAAATAAGGTGTACAGCAGTCAATTCACAATATTTGACTTGCTGCAGTTTTACACTGGATTCTTTTTAAAGCTCCATCAATCAAAGTGCTATAGGTATATTTCTGTTTTGACTCCATTAAGTGATTGCAACAAGAGTGCGAAAAGTATTTTGGTGATATTAACTTCACATAATAGGAGTCTAAAAAATGCTATTTTACAATATTAATAATCTGCTTCGTTCTTAAGGCAGTAACTTGTAAAATGGGAGGAAAGAAAACATGCAAAAAAGACAGCTGTCCAAGCTTTTACTTCATAGGTTGATGACATGACAGTTTAAAATCTTCATGCCACTAGGTGGCAAAACCTCAGTCCTGAAACTATTGAAAGCCTTAGCTATTAGCAACAGTTTCCTCTAAGTAAAATCAAAGTTCAATGGCTTCTGTTCCTGATGCAAACAGAAAACAAGTCTTTAAAAATCTTTAAAATGTCACTAAAAAAATGGGGGAGAGGGGAATATTTTAAAAAACCCATGTAAAATACTGTCTTTTGCATCTTTCAACAGAAATCCACCTCCTGGAACAGCGTCTCTTTTGTACTTCTCAGATTAACTATATTTACCTAACTTCACGTTATACAATGTTAAAAGTATAACTGATACTTAAAATTTATATGTACAGCATTTTGTTAAAGAGAACACTAAATTCAGTTCTTTTTACCAGTGTTTTAATTCGTGATGACTTCTCTCATTTTGCTTTAAAGGAGGAGTAATTTCTGACTGTACACTGCTTTTCACATCAAAACCAGTAAATTTTGTGTTTTCTCAGATTAACTGGTTACTTTGGCATCCTTTTCTATTCCTGGAAAATCTAAACTATTGTATCAAGTAGGGCCAACTTTTCTACAACAGCTAAAGCTTCTTTCCTACATTTATTTCAATCTGGTAAAATGTGCAATAAATTAATCCTCACTGTCTACTTAGAGAATACTGCATATAATAAAAGGAAGAGAAATAAAGAGTAAGTTTTTGTTGCTTTCATAGTACTTTTACAGAAAGAAAGAAAAGAAGTAGCTCATCAGAAATTATGTATTTTACAATGCAAATATGATGAATTTGTGCACTTCCTTCCTCTCTACATAGATTGGCAGACTTCCACAGGTACTGCCAAGAGAAAACTCACAAACATAACTTGAAAAGTACACCTAGATAACTCTTTTGCTTTCTAGACAAAAAAGCAGTCTGATGTGTAAACAGCAATTGATCCAATACTCACCTTGTTGATCTGCCTCTGCATTTCGTGAAACCAGAGCACTAATTGCTGGGAATGTAATGCTTGACATTGCTGCTACAGCTCCCGCTGCCCACATCATCCTGTGTTAAATACATAATACATAAATACATAACTCGAATTAAAAATGAGACTGCCCTTATAATTACTCCCCACACTTCCAGAAGGGCCACAAGGGCACACCCTTATTTAACAGTTAATGCCCTTCCAAAACATTCTTATTAAAATACCTAGAGACTGGAAATTATCTGGTTATCTTCCTGCTCCCCTCCCACATATTATTCTGAACTTGTTGGAACAGAAGCACATTTGATTTGACTCTGTCCTAGCAGAGAAAAAGAGTGGAATGGGAGTGAAGTAGGCTTTCCTCTCCAAACGCCAAAAGAAGGAAGAATTTCCCAGGGTGTCCCAGTGAGGTAATTCTCTAGCTTCTACAACTGACTGGCAAGTGCTCTGATAAACAATAAGCACTCATCCCTCTCAGTGGGACACACTTGGTAAAGAAGCTGTTCTAGCATATGGTTCTAATTGTCTCTACGTACAGACAGTTTTTCCAACAGAAGAAACTCTAGATAGCTTCTAAGACCAAATATAGTTGGAGTAAGAGAATATGCTAGAAGAAAACCCCCAAGTATAGGTCCAGTACCTAACAGACAAAATAGATCTAGTGGAATTACTGGAGAGAATGTGCTACTTATTAGTTTGTGAGCTTAAGAAAAAGTTTTAACCACACTCATAGACTTAATACTCAGTGGACAAAAATGTTGCAAAGACTCCCTTTTCAAAAGGGCTGTATGTACAGGAAATTCTATCATTCCTACATGTTCAAAATACAGACCAGATTTTGGTAGTGTACTGAAAATGGGAATGCTTCATTCACAGAACACTTAAATACCTATGACAACAGAATTAAATAGTAGATTTTCTTGGAAAAAACCCTTTCACTTCCTTAACAAGAGTGTACATACCAAAATGTAAGCTTACCAGGACTGAGATCCAAAACCATACCAAGCCAGCTGAAAGATCTGAAAACTGAGGCCAAGGAGAACTGTGTTTTTGTTCCCTATAGATCTCATCAAGATACTGAGAAACACAGTCTGCAAGAGAAATTGGTTTAATCAGAAGTCTTTTTAAAAAGTCAGACTGCTAAAGTAATTTCTCCCATGCAAAGTAATTCACAAGACCTTTCAAATGATGAGGAAATTCATACCATTTGTCCTCTTACTTCCCCTGTATTAAGCCCAAAATACAGATAAGTAATTTCAACAATTCATGTACAGACATTCTTAAGTCTTAAAGTGTTACTACTTCGGAACATCAAGAAGCATATATGTATTACCTTCTCGATGTACATTAGATGACAGTGTCTACTTCCAATGCAAACAGGCTTTCATTTTCACCTCTACAAACCTATTTTATTTCAGAACAGAGCATTCCACAAAATAAAAGCTGTTACCAAGCTAAGACAGTGCAGGCTGGACATGACTTGAATTTACCAGTATCTACAAATACTAGAGAAAAAGACTGTTAGCTCAGAAGAAAGTATACTCCTTATATAAGCTGAATTATTTCGCAAATTTACATTTAAACTTACAAGTAAATCCTGCTGCTTTGTCACCTTCATCACATGCACTGAAATTTGGCCAAGGCCAGTTCCCAGACACCATTAATTACATTTTCTACTGACTCCTTACACCACTGGTATGACCTTTTCATTTGCACATGGAAGCTAATCCTAACCAAAAGTCATTATTTCTAAGTGTTACTGCAGAGGGGGAAGGAGATCCCAACTCAGATACAACAACAAGACACTCATAGCAAGAAGCAGACACTTCTAAGTAAAGCAAAGTCCACACAGATAACTTGACTCTGTTAATGGAGCACACATTTTTCTTTAACAAGAGAAACTCAGCAATGCTTCAGTAAAAATATAGAGAAAAGGAACCAGGACTGCAGAGCAGAATACACTTCCTCTCTTGTCTTTTCCCTCTTCCTGATTGTATTGAGTCTGGCCGAGATGGAGTTCATTTTCCCACAGCAGCCCTCACAGGTCTGTGGGTAGCTGGAAAGGTGTTGATAACACACCAGTGCTTTGGCTACTGCTGAGCAGTGCTGGCAGAGCATCAGCGCTGTCTTTCAACATTCCCCCACATCAGGGGGCTGATGGGCAAGATCCTGGGAGGGGACACAACTCAGCCAGCTGACCCAAACTGACCACAGGGATAACTCATCCCATATGATGTCAGCTCAGATATAAAAGCTAAAGAAAGGAGGAGGAATGGGGCATTTGTTATTTACAGCGTTTGCCTTCCAGAGCAACTGCTATGGTGCTGAAGCCCTGCTTCCCAAAAGTGGCTCAACACTGCTAGATGATGGGAAGCAGAAAAGAAATCTTTTTCTCCCTCTTTGCTTGTGCACACCTAAACTTTTGCTTTAATAAACTGCCTTATCTCCACCTAAGAGTTGTTTTTTACCTTAATTTTCTTCCCTGTCTGGCTGGGAAGGGTAGTGCTGGAGCAGCTTGGTGGGCACTTGGCACCCAGCCAAGGTCAACCGCACACCCTAGCTTCCTTCTCATTTTTAGTTTGAATGCTACATGGAAAAAAATACAGTAATTCTAACTTCACGTATTCAGTTCATTCTGGACATATCAAACACACCGACACAAATCGGTATTTATGAAGCAAAATTATGTCAATAAGCAAAGATTATTTCAGTAAGCTGTACTCTTCAAAGAGCTCAAAAATCAATAGATTTTCCTCATTTTAACACTGAAAATTATAAACCAGAAGGGAAGCCATGTTAGAGATTTTTAGCAAAAATACTGGTCCACAGAAAGTACGACTGGCAAATTTGAGTGCACACAACAGCGGCAGAACAAACCACAGCACAAGGATTAAAATAATGACTTGAATCGCTAATGAAGGCCACAACTGACACCAGTAAAAGTAGTGAACATTGATTAATGTGTTGTTTACATCAAAACAGTAAGACCTTCATTCTGCTAAGAATGGCAGCAAGGTTACAACACACTCTATATACCATTCCTCTTCTTGTTATCAAAACAGGAAGACAAACTGTATCCATAAAGATATAGAAGATCACATCATAAAAACTCTTTGATTTACAAAAGACATAAAGGATCTGTTGGAAAATCGGCTCACTGTTGCCAATTAAGAAATATGACAAGAAAATACCAAGGCTTCACAGCTCCTCAGCCTCCAAGCTAAGCCTAAGGAACCCTGGAAAGACCAGGTCTTGCTTGTATGCAGGTTTGGTAGCACAAGCCAATTGAATACGTGCAAGCAGCATGACTTTTATTTAAAATAAGGCATTTCTTTTTCAGAATGCCTTGCATTTAGTAACGAATTTACGGCATCGTTTTAATGATCTTAAGTCAGAGGTCCAATGAATTTACTGATCCAAGTTTAGAAAATTTTATTTTTCTGATGTCCAGATCCAGTATTTCTAAGGAAAGCTGATACAAAGCAAGAAGTTTACGCGGACTGTATGATGAATACAACATTTAGTGAATGCAAGGTGCACTGGCATATTAGAGTGATGCCGAGATGATTTTTGCTTTTTCTTTTATATACCTTTTACACAGTTCTGTGTATCCACAAGTATTAGCATGCATACTTGTAATTCTTTAAGTCTGATAATTTAGCATAATTCTAGTGTTTGTAGGGCCAGGAGACCAAACACCCCAAAAGACGTAAAGACCAGGAGATCAAACATTCTACTATTTTGGAGAACCACGGTCCCCTTCTAGAACATATTTTGTAAACTAGAGATTAGCCCACCCAGGCGGGGGGGGAGGATTCCATAAATGGGTAAAAATACTGCACCATCCACCCAAGCCCCCTTATTGGGTACCCATGTTAGATATGTTAATGTGTAAGGTCTATAAATTGTATATGCGCTTTAAGGTGGGGGGGCCTTGTGACGCGTTCCACCTTGGCAAAGTGATGCATCAAGAGGATCCTATTAGAGATACCAAGGTAAACAACCCCCTAACCCTTTAACCGTGTCTGGCTTGCATTTCCTAAGACCAGAGAAAGGCATCAAGAGCATGTAAAAAGTTTTTAGATAAGCTTAAATGAAGCACTATAAAGAATAAAGCTTACCTGAGCTATTATGGACAGAATGCCCACCACAGCTATAAATGCCGCAATGCTAGCAGATCCAAAGCCTATAATCTGTAGAGAAGCAGAAATTGTGTAAAACAAATGACAAGCACATTCCAGGACAATTACTAGAAGCGACTATCTTCTCAGTGAAAACACTCATCCCTGCTTATATCCTACAGGATCCATACAGGAAGTGTCCACTTTCAAGAATAATCCTTAACTTGATTCTTTGCCAAGAAAAAATAAACTATAAAGAAAAAAAAACAGCCTTAAAAAAAGGAGACAGAGGAGGTCATAGATCTGGAAACTGAAGTTCTCCATCCCTTCCACAAACACAATAGGTCTTCAACAGGCAAGATCCCACCTCAAGACAGACCCAGAAACTGCTGCACTGAATGAGAACCAAGGCCTGCTTAAGGTAAACACACGCTTAAGATATTGCAGGGTTTACCCATCAGGAGTCAAGTGTTACTCAGTTCTTGGCTTAGCAAAGCACCCTGCCTTTAATTTTAAAGCTTTACTTTGCCAGAAAGCAGGTCTCTGAGCAAGGTCTATAACAAGAAAGAGGTCATAGTGAACACTTATTTAAACATCCTTAGAAGGATGTGAAGACACTAACACTTACCTGTCTCAAGTACAGAAAGAAACTAGAATACTGGCCAGCCTCAGGCAAATATGAGAGCAACACTGTAATGCAGATTGGGAGAACTGCAGGATCTTTTCTAACCTTCTTCAGAGACTATAAAACAAAAGAACAAAGCAGGCATTGCAACATTTGTACAAACTAATGAAAGCATAAAGAAAGAAGAAGGTAGATTCTCTTTTGTTGTGCATGCTTACACATCAAAACAATTACACATGGAAACTGTTAAGATGAACCTTAAGTCACAATCAATCTCATTATATACAGTTTGGGGGACCCAATTCTTCGGCAAAGTTTCCATTACGATTTTTGAAGCTACTGTTCAGTGCCAAGTCAAAACTATTCCCCAAAAACAGTGTTATATAATAGTAAGGGAAATGCATAATGTCTTCCAATGGATCTCCGTAATAATTTATTTTGAAAGATGCTAGCAAATAATACACATTTCTTACACTTGTTCGCCAATTATATTAATTACTTTGAGGAACAGATTGTGGAAAACAAATTCTGTAACTTTCAAGCATGCCATTCATCTCTCAATATTCACAACCAGTTCCCAGCAGGACAGATCTCATGAAGAAAAATCACTCCTTCCTTTCTTAAGATACCAAGGTTTAACAAAAACGTAAAATAACTGAGTAAGTGTGAGCAAGTGAACAAGTTACTACAAAGACTGAACAGTATGTTTTAGACCTTCCTATATATGTCTATAAAAAAATCAGGCTTTATAGATCCATTCTCTATAAGAAAGAAATCACATATAACCAAAAGTGGAAATCAAGAGTGGGAAGAGATACTGCCAAAAGTACAACTACAAAGTGAATATGTAAAACCTTAAAATATTGGCTTTTGAGGTATAAGAATTCAGCATTTCTCTTTGCAATAAAATACAGTACGTAAGTTAGAATAGTAAAGTATTGTCCCTTTGGATTTCACACCAAACATTATTTTCAAATCTAGAATTATTTAATCCACAAAGTTTGGTTTGATTTTGTTTTTTAAACACAGATCTTTATGGGCAAGAACAGAGAACAGAGACTATGGTATACTGAATAGTCAAGCTACCAGTAAGACTGAAGACTTCTCAAGCTTACAAATTACAACTAATAATTATTACTTATTAATCATCAAATATTTAATAATTACTTATTGAAGTGTATCTTACTGCAAAAGGATCTGCCTGTTCCCACGATATAGAAGATCCCCACGAAGCAGGTCTTATTTTTTCCGGCAGAGATTCTGGTACAGCTAGCAGGATGAAGCAGATGTCCACAACAGCCACCAGCGTGGCCACCAGTACAACCATACTATCTCCATAGCTGGCAGACAGGTATGCTCCAATGGCAGGACTAGTTACCAAACTTGCTGCAAAGGTGGCAGATACCTATGCACAACAACAGTTTACAAACTCATCAAAGTGGTTATTCTGCCATTACAGAAGAATGAAGTCAGTTGCTCACCACCACCACCCCTCCCCCAGAAGTGTGACTTAAAAAACACTCCAGTAAAAATTAAAGTAAAAAACCCAAACAAGACAAAAAAGTAAATAAACCACACACCATTTACGACAGTAAACATGGGTACCAAATACAGTTTCTACAGCCTCCTCAACAGCACACCATACTACACAGGATTTACACTCTAAGATCACGTTTGGCTCAAAGGAAAATGGCTTTTACTACCAAAGAGACTAAAATCTTTCTTTTCCTTTCTAATTAAGAATTTGAAATTATTTGATTAAAAAAGTTGTCAGTACATTTAAATGCCTGCCTAAAAGAAGTTCAAAGGCTAAGGACATCTACAAATAGACCTCCAAAACCTTAAGTAATATAGATATTAGGAAAGCAAACTAAGCAGGAATTACATTACCACTGAAAGGACTAGTTTGTACTAACTAAATTATTTTCCTCGTCTTTTGATCATTAAGAAAGGTCATGTCTCAGTTACTAAAAATACTGTTTCACACATTTTCATCCTTCCTCACTATTCTGGCATTACAAAAAGCCATTCTATACTAAAAAGAAGTCATATGAACTAGAAGTGCAACTTACAGGTTATGGAAAACTATTGCTAGATAAAATTACTTGCATTGTATTCAACATTTAATGTTTTGTCTGCAAAACTTAAAGACATTCTTTCTTACGCATGCCCTCTATGCAAGTTGTCAAATATTTATTCTGTTCCCATAAGCACACAGCACCCTGTTCACTGCCTGAACTCTAAAACAGTGTCTTGAGCCATGGCTCATTCCTTTATCAACCTCTTTACATTAATCAGGAAACAATCTGTACATCATACACAAGTTCAATACGAAGATCATAATCTGACCTTTTTCCCCCAAGTTGAGCATATCTTACCAGTCCGTAGGCTGTAGTTCTTTCAAGTTCTTGTGTTACATCAGCTACGTAGGCAAATATTACAGAAAAGGTAACAGAAAAGGCTCCAGATACTGAAATCATAGCGAAGTACCACCTAATAATTTAAAAGCAACAATTAGAAAGATTGAGCTAAGATCTCTTGCTTTTTATCTTACTAATAAGTAAGTTTGTGTTTAAGCCTAAGAGGAGCGCTCCTTGAGAACTACCACAGAACTTCACTAGAGATGAATGACTGTGTAGTCTTACTCAAATACTGGAAAACAGCATTTTGATTTTTTTATATCCTTCTGTTTACTTCATATCAGCCTCAAAAAAAGAAGTGGCCCCTTGAAGACATGGTACCTACAGATTTTTACACTCTCGAGTTTAAGTTATGAATAATGAACTATCTTAGAAGTCATTTTATCAGCCAGTTAAGGAATAAACTACCATATATATAATGCTGTGGAAGCTGAACTCAGAATGCATTCAGTGTACACAAAGTCCTTTGGTAATTCTTCCAAATTTCACAATTAATGGAAATGCAACTGAAGTCTTAACTGAGCAGTACTGACTTGGTTTCTAAGTCCTAATCAAAGAGTTAAAAGAGCTCACTTGCAACAATTACACTTTCCTGCGGCAAATAAATGCTAAGGTTCATTTAGCTTTAAAAACATGTTTATTACTGTCAGTCATCAAGGGAAAAAATCAACAGCTGATCTTAAAACAGAGTTAGACAGAATTATCAAATCCTTGGAAGAACTGCTTTACCTGTATGAATATGGTACACATTCCTTTATTTCTACTTTTAAGATACGTGGTTTGAACATATCTTGAACAGAAAAGCTCCAGAGTAATGCATTCATATCTTGAAAAGTAAGCTGCTTTCTTCTCGTCTTATTGTGCCTCACCCATCTCCCCAAGCTTCTCTGAATATCTGCTCTCCTGACAAGCTTGCTGCTGCAGTTTGTACCACTTACCACGGGCTAATTCGCATTAATGGAATTGGGACACAGGTGAAGAAAACTGTAAGAAGAAGAAAAGATTTCCTTCCCCAAGCATCTGAGAGAGCACCTATTAGTGGAGCACTGAGAAATGACAAAAAACCCTGTGACAGAAGAAAAACAATTAATACGTCTGTATCTACATTTCCAAGGCTCACTTTAACTACAATATAAGAAAGGAATAAAATTGAAAATTGATTTGAAACTAAACACAGAAGTTGTAGATAACTGAAAATGTACACTGTTTTTTCTACAGTCTAGTTTTCTATGATTCTGGTGTTTTATGTTTCAAATCTATTATACCTGAGTGAATTAATAAAAAAGAGACAGCATACATTTTTTCAAGATCCATTTGATTCAATATAAAAGTAACACAGACTGCAAAATCTTCTTTAAAAATCTCCAAAATACAGTCTAGTTCCACAATGGACATTATCTTAGCCTCTATCAAGAGACTCAGCTCTACATTGTGAACTCAAGTCGCCCTCTAATTTGGACTATCCTAGGAGAGAGGTTTGGGTAACATAACTGCTCTCTGAGACAAAGATAACAGTTTAAATTAAATCAAATTAAATACTTACTGCTTTATACTACATATTCATTGGGTACAGTGTATCTGAACAGTGCAAGAACTATGAAGATCATTTGAGCAAGCCTGGCAACCTGAGATCATGGGACACCATAATGAGATTCCCATGGCAAAGGTCAGACTCACATGTATAGTAAAAACAAAAAAAATTGACTAAGGATCAAATACTAGATTTTCCAGAATTTCATGACGTCCTAGAATCTAGGCCTCAAATCCATTTTATTACACGGGAGAATTAAAATAAGTAAAGGATTTCACAGGTTTGTTAACTGGGGAACAGTTCCTCCTAATTAGTACATTCTTCACGTATCAATCCAATTGTGCCATAAGTCCAACCATTAGTAAATACATGGTTCTGTAAGCACCTTAATACTCTGGAAGTCTACTCTGGCTAACTTCAGCCTACCACTCTTATTCAAATACAGTCACAAGCTTAACATACGCATACAGACTGCTGTACTAAATAACTGCTCTGCCAAATCCTTACAAACAAACCTGTTTTTCAACATTTTCAGTAAGTAGATTGAGAGTAAATGCTGTAAAAAGCCAGACTACCAGACCCTCAGAAAGTTAGATGTCTAACTCAGTTGAAATTAGTGTTTCTGCTCCTTAGAATCAATTTCAGTGCCACATGAACTAACATATTTTGCTGTCAAAAACACTTCCAATGTTTCATAAACAAAATTTTAATTAAAAAAAACATGGAAGTACAAGCTCTCTCTAGTCTTCAATCCCCCATTTATTAGACCTGTTAGACCAATCCAAACATTCATGGCATTAATACACTTTTCTACAGATATGCTCTGTACAAAATCTATGAGGAGCCCTCTAACTACTACTTTTAATACAGTTACACTGCACTTGTTTCAAAAACTTGAAAGAAAACAGGAAGAGGAACATGAACTTTGTTTCTGTATGAGAACAATGAGAAGATAACTTCCTCTTTCAGTCTGAGACAAACCAACATCCCGAGTGTATTGTGTTCTGCCAACCCACCGCGAAAGACAGCAAGACAGCAAGCTGATCCTAAAGATGTCATGTTCTTACAACTAAAACCAATGCCTTAGATTTGTTACGGGACATAAAGAAAAAATAATTTCTGAGTCCTATAAATTATCTTAGTCATAAGGTACAGCAAGGGCTTTGCAGCCTCTCAGTACAACAGCTACCAAAGAAAGGACTTTACATTAGTTATGCTAGAAAACTCTTGCAAGCATTTTTGTGGCCACAATCCAGCATAACCACTGTGTGAATGCAGTGGTCTAAGTAAGCTATAAGCTGCCTTAAATATCTTGACCATAACAGAATGTTCGAGAGCTGATTTAAAAAAAATGACCAGGAAATAAAACCGACATGATGAAAATTAGCTCTTATGCCACATTTTAAGACAAAATCACAGTAATTAAGTGCTTCTTTTTCTATCTCAATGGTATCATCATGGTTGCATTAATTTGTCTCTGACATAAATCATTTAACATTAGGAAGCAGACAATAAAAACCTGGCTCTATTCTCAGACAGATCCTTAGCAAGACTACAATAGCTACAAGCGGTACCTATTCAAATGAGAGGAATTTCTGAGAATTTTTATAGACAAGTTTCTGAGAAACATTCCACTTGTCTCAAGATGCTGCCACTTCCGCAGTAGAATTTGAATTGAGCCCAAGAAACAACCACTACAGTGAAAAAATGGCCTAAGAATTCACTACATTCTCAGTGTTTTGTATGTTCTTATGGAAAATGCAGGTGAGACAAGTTAAAATATGAGAACATGCAGAATATTTAGCTCAGAGGTTTAAAAAACATCTTACCTTAACACCTTGAATAAGACCATTCATTAAAAATGTATGATGGGGAAACGTTTCATGTAAGACCTGACAGGGAGGAAAAAAGCATTATTTTAATAAGGACAGACAGGGGAGAGTTGATTCCGAGTTTAAATTTCATTTGTAAAACAGGATAGCTCTATGAGCACTTCTTAAAAAAAGTATCCTACCCCAAAATAAAAACTGAAAGAAAAAAAAACACAAAACCAAAACCAAAAACCCTGGAACAACTGGAAAAAAAGTATCTGCTACCTCTTTTTTGTCTCCACAAGAAAATGTAAATAAAATTTAGTATCGATTTACTAGTATAAATTCCTGTGCTGGCAAAGACTGTAATGCAGAGATAGCTGTTTTGGGACACCTTGCTCAAAAAGAGGATCAATGTAAGCAAAAACTATCTTCATGTGGTACAAATTACGAAATTTTTATGTAGCTAATTTCTTAAAAAGGTTGACTCAAACACTGTCAATATTTAAGAGTGAAAATGAGATTCAGCTAAATTACACTGACGAGGAAAAAGCAGAGCTATATTCACAACTGAACAAATAACAGCTATTAAACAGTCATACAGTTAGAAACGCTTCCAATTAATAAATAGATGCTTATAAATACCAGCAAGAGTTTTGAGTGTTTAAATACAGCTACGAATTCATGTAAGGTGCTTTACCAGCAGTCTTAATTCAAGGGCAAGAATGTTAATCTACGCTAAACAGATTTACCATAAATATGCAAGAGAGTTAAGGGGCCTCACAGGTGCTAGCTACCATGTTGACTAAAAAAAGTTACTGTGGTGTTGAAAGGAAGTATACACAAAAATTCACATTCAAACAAAATTCACATTCATTTGCTCCTGATATTTATAGGTAAGTGCCACCAATTACAAAAATTACTTATATGTATACTGAGAAAGTGTCACTGAAAAGTATCAGCATTATTTTTCTAGGAAGACTGAGATTCTCAAATCACAGGTTTAATCAACGTGGTGGTTCTCACAGCAATTACTGGGCAGATAATTCTCCTTATTTACATCACTTTTGCCTTCTGGCATCATCTTCTGGTTAGATATTTAGAACAATTTTTCACCTGTTAGAACGCTGATCTTATGATATGAATTAAGGAAAAAAAGTCAGGATTCAAATTACAGATCAAAAAGCAGATGTCTTCTAAGTTAAAGAGAAAAAAACCCCAAAACATACAAAAATAGAAAACTCAGAGAGTCAAATCTAATTACCTGCAAACTGTTTTCTAGCATTTTTTCCTGAGAGGCAACCACTGCTGATACTAAGTTCAAGTGTTTTGAGTTTAATTTGTTACTTTATAGACAAGAGAAATGCAAGTTGACAAAGTGGTAGAGGGAACTGCTTTACTCAAGTCCTACCAATAGATACATATTCAAAAAAATAGATAGATATTGAAGACAGAACATGCCATTAAGTAATTAATATTGCTTACGGTAATTTACTAACATTGGCTTACAAGTCCATAAATAAAAGTAATGTCCATAAGCCTCAGGCAGTCTTTGACTAGAACAGCCTTTGTGTGCTTTAAAAACATTTTAAATCTTTTCTTCTCCAAGTACAGTGTCATGTAACAAACAGTACCACTCTGCGGATAGATGTCAAAAGTGAAAAAGCAATTTAAAAAATGAACTTTAAATAATCTCAGCTATCAAAAATACACACCATTTCTTCTCATAGAACACAACATTTTAATTAGATTGAAAGTTGACTATGACCTGCAGAATCATGAAAAAATCAACAAAAAATTTAGTAACCATGAGCTTTGATCATCAGGCCAGACATTTCCATTTCTGCCCTTCCTACCTGACAAACCTGCTTGAGCAGAAGTGGGTGGCTGGCAGTTCAAAGGCTGAACCTTGCTCATAAGAAATCTCTACACGACTTCTAGTACTGCTGCCTCGTAAGTAAGCCAATGTAAGCTACCACAGGTACATCACAAGACAGAAAGGTGCAAAGTATCAAACCAGGCTTCAAATTATATAAACCCACCAGCAGCCTCTCAGTGCTTGCAAAGCTGATTACAAACAATGATGATGACCCTCAACTACGGACCTATTCCAATTGGAGCATTCTACTGGGCAACTATTGAAGAACCCATCTATTATACAGTTTTATTAAAATGCGTAGGGGTTTGCAGATCTGTAAGAATTATGATTTGCACATTTATCCTTTTAAATGAGAAGCGTCAAACTTGGGCAAGTTGAATTTGAGCACTTTGGTTAAGAAAAAAAGCAAAGAAAAAGAAGAGATAAGAAAGATCACCCAGTAAGCTTCCCCATATTTTGACACCAGCAAGACAGGATGACAGGACAGCCTTTTTGTGAGACAACTGCTTTATGGAAATGTGCTAACTGTTTATGTGAACTTTTTTGTTATTAAGTTATGTTAAGAAGTTCAGCAATTGTCTTTAGAAAAGTTAGATAAACACTCTCCATGAATTATGTACATTATCTTATCTGGAGTTTGGAGAAGGAAAAAAAAAAAACTCTTTAGATCCCACAAAACTTTGCTTGCCATGTATTCAAAGTGGTCTCAAATATTAGGTGATGAAAATCTGGACTAATAGACCTCCTGCAATTGCTCACAGGCAGGCCCCACTACAATGAATGAGATCCATGTCTTCAAAAGAAATGCTTCATATCCTATTACCAAACACTCATACTATCTGTTCATCTGGAAAATAACCAGAACAGATTAAATACTTACGAAATCAATTTCTTACATGAATGCCTTTACATTTTACTGTAAGTTATATGCTGACAAAACAGTCAGTCCACAGGAGTATACATAGCTAATGAAGGGTTGCACGGTTTCTTTGTTAAAACTGGAGATTAATTGAACTATGAAGTCTTAAAAGCGCCAGAATTTCCACTTTAATTAATAGACTAAACTGGTGTTACTCTAAAAGGCAAACATGACTTAAAAGAGTAGTACAGCAGAGTTAATTTATTTTTCCTTCTCTTCTAGTCTTCCAGCAGTCCAGACCTCAGCTGCTAAGACTTCTGGAATTCAGGTAATGAGATACACATTAATATAAAGCAAATTACACCCCCAAATCCCTAGAAATTAACAAATTAACATTTGTCAGTACCAAGATAACAGCTGATGAATGATACTTACTGTTAGCATTGGAGTCGTCAAGAGCCCCCAGGCAAAGAATTCTAGAAATATGACCACCACCGCATGGTATACGCTTGGCCGACCAATACCTTGTTGCTAAGAAAGAAAAACAAATGCAGTGGTTGTACCCCTCCAGTTCATTACATGTCCAAATATCTCTTACAAACATGTTTCGAGCATAACCACTTTTCAGCATGACCTACTAACCAAGCCCTTGGGAACAACAATAAGCCAAACAAGGGAGGAGAAATTGTTTTGTATTACAAAACAATTAAAGATCTCCAGTGAACTTGAAAAAGTTTGTTCCCTTGAACACTTGCTGACTGAAAAGAATTATTTGCCCTATTCCTAACACTGCCCTGTACTGCTCTCACCTCCAACATGCCTTTAGGCTTTCTCACCCTTGAGCATTATTCACAACCTTTACACAACAGGGTGACAAATGGCATACGCCTCCCTGCTTCCTCCTAGGTGACAAAACACATCCACTTTATTAAGATCACAGCACTGTTTCAACGAAACTATGACAACCTACATAATCAGAAGAGCAAGAACTTTTGTATTTGAAAATGCCAAAGTATGAGGGAATTAGGAGCTGCTTATGTAATGTGTACACCTGTTTTCTGTTGATTGCTGACCAACTGATTCTATGCTTGTGCCTGCAAACAGACTACAGACTGAGGAACTATTCTACTGGTCAAGTAATTCCAGAAAGAATTAGCAAACTATCAAAATACTCATGATTCTGTGAAACTGCTGCCATTCAAGTTCAAAGGATTTGATCCCAGATGAGATTAATGAAATCTTTTTATTTAGACAAAATGGGCCTTGGGAAAGGTGTATTTAACCAGAACTGCTGCTTGCTTTTTCTTTCTTCCCAAAAGAGATTTAAGCCAAGGTGCTGAACAATCTAGTGGCCTTCACTGCAGTGACAAGAATGGTTGACATGGGGAGACTGACAGATGTCATTTACCTAGACTTCTGTAAAGCCTTCAACACAGTTCCATATGACACCCTTATATCCAAAGAGGAGACACATGGATTTGAAGTGTGAACTATTTGGTGGATAAGGAACTGGCTGGATGGATGCAGCCAGAGTTGTGGTCAATGGCTCTGTGTCCAGGTGGAGGCTGGTGATGAGTGGTGTCCCTCAGGGCTCTGATCTGGGACCACTGCTCTTCAGTATCTTCACTGAAGACACAGACAGTGAAATCGAGTGCAGCCTCCGCAAGACCGCAGATGACACAAAGCTGTGCGGTACAGCTGACACAATGGAAGGACAGGATGCCATCCACAGAGAGAGGGACAAACTTCAGAAGTGGGTCCAGAAGAATCTCATGAAATCTAACAGGTCTGGGTGCAAGGTACTGCACTTGGGTCAGGGCAACCCCAGACACGAGCACAGACTCGGAGAAGAATTAGAGAGCAGCCCTGAGGAGAACTTGGGGGTTCTTGTGGATGAAAAGTTGGACATAAGCCAGCAATGTGCACTTACAGCCTAGAAGGCCAACCATATCCTGGGCTGCATTAAAAGAGGAGTAGCCAGCAAGCGAAGGGAAGGGATTTTTGACCCTCTACTTTGCCATCATGAGACCCCACCTGTAATACTGTGTCCAGCTTTGGAGCCATCAGCACAGGAAGGACATGGACCTATTACAGTGGGTCCAGAGGAGGCCACAAAGTTATCAGAAGGCTGGAGCATCTCTCCTGTGAAGACACACTGGGAGTGCTGGGTTTGTTCAGCCTCCAAGAAGGGAAGAGAATGCTCCAGGGAAACCTCTGTGGCCTCTCACTGCTTGAAGGGGTCTTTTAAAAAAGACTGACTTTTAAAAAAAAGAGAGTGACTTTTTACATGGGCGGAATGTGATAGGAGAAGGAGAATGGTTTTAAACAAAAAAAAGGGGAGATTTAGATTAGATAACAGGAAAAAATTCTTTACTCAACAAGTAGTGAGGCACTGGAACAAGTTGCCTAGAGATGTTGTGGACGTCTCATACCTGGAAGTGTTAGAGGCTAGCTGGACGGGACCCTGAGCAACTTATCTAGCGGGTGGAATCTTCTCCACTGGTGGAGGGGTTGGAATAAGTTGATCTTTTGAGGTTCCTTCCAATCAAAGGCATTCTGTGATTTTTCCATTTCTGACTACCCCATGGCATAGTAACTGTATTACATAGTTTTTGTGTTCTAAAATTACTCTTTACCTTTCCCCTAACAACTGTCCTGCAAAAGACTGTTTTTCAGTGTTTCCAGCCAATCCAAAGCCATTACACTCCAACAAAAGAGTGCAATTTAATTATGCAGAATTCAGTTGAAGAGACATTATACAGTGATAAATATCAACCTGACTCATTTCAGTAAGTGGAGAGCAGAGCGAGCATGAAACTCAGGATCTCCCACTGAACCCAAAAAAAGTCAAGACCACTGACGATGAAGGTAGAGTACAGACACCTTTGGTGTTTCTCCCCTGCTCAAAAACTTTCACCCAAATTGGTAAAAATCACATGTTTTGAAAATGCTTGCATTACGAAATGCATTTAAGCTAACTGTCTGTAGCAAAAACGTTGAAGAAGTTCGTATTGTTTAAACAGTAAATGCATAGACCTCTAAGAATTTTTAGATCCATTGTAACAACAACAAATTGTAACAACAGTGTATTCTAGCTAATAAGATTCCATTTATTTTCTACATTGCAACTTGCTTCAAAGCATGAAGACTTCAAGAAAACAGTCCTCTTTCTCCTGGGAAACAATATAATATCATAGATCAAAGATTATCTCTGGAAGACTGATAACTTTCAAGAATTATTAACATTTCTCCACAGGTTACCATGCAATTTTTAATTTCTAAATAGCAAAGACTCCAAAGGGAGTAAAAAAAAAGACTCCTCCTCATATAAGAAGTCTGTAAGTACTTCTGTGTAAGGTAACAGGGTAACAATTTTACCAGTATTTTTTTGCCAAGATGTCTGTCAGTCAGACTAGCACTTAACACTAATTACACTGAAGTCTGAAGACCCCTTCTACAGCAGTTTCCTCTGAAAATAGCAAATTTTACAGCAGAGTAGATAAGGGACTCCCCAGACCTTCTCCTGCCTCTACTTTACTTCCCTTACACCTTTATATCACTAAGCATGTTGCTGCACCATAAATATCTGGACTGCATTTAGCAAACATTTCTAATGCCACAAAAAATGAAGTTTCGGAGTGTTTGAGGTTTTTTAATAATGTTTTTATTACATGCAAATTTGATCTGAGATTTATATGGTTTAGCAGAAAGATGATGTACATACATGCTTGAAGACACGCATGGAGACTAAAACAGTCTGCAAATCATTTCTGGCAGTATCATGCAGCTTACAGTTAGCTGCAGTGACCTACTAAAAAAACCAGAAAACACCACAGCCTTTTGGATTCAAGCCATGACCTGGAAAACTGAAATTTAGATCTTGAAAGGAACATGTACCTGTTGAAACTAAGACAAGCATTCTATGCCAAATATACTAGCATTACCGATCTATGATCCACATTGACTGTAGTTGATGATTTTCAATTTTCTTTACAGTGTCCTAAATCCCTAGATTAATTAAAAATCTTGTGCAAAAGGCTGCACTGGAAAACTAAGATCATGAAACCAGGAAAGTTCACTGACATTATCAAATGGACTGATGAAGACAGTAACTTCTAAATGTTTATCTTTCCTGTAGTTCCCAAAAACGGTATCAAAGAAGCTTTCAATTTTTAATCAAGCATCAACTTATTTTCTAAGAAAACAAAATAGTTTATGATAGATCATGTACACAGCCTGGCCCACAGAATAAAAAAAAAAGCAACGAAAACATTTTATTCAGTTCAAAACCAAAGAATTTTCTAAAAACACTTCACATTTGCCTTTATCATAAAGCTGTATCAGAACTACTGGGTGAGGTTCATTTCTGCATTCAGAAAACACCCTGCAACAAAACTCCATGCAATTTACACAAAGAACTTTGAGTATGCAAAAAATGGTTATAAACCATGAAACACAAGGACCTTCAGGATTCTGGAATAAACAATATGGGAACAACCTACTGCATTCCTTGTGATTAAAAAGATTTTAAAAGGATTTCAGAAATAGTGCAGATATGGTCAACGTACAAGTTGCTTGTCTTATTCACTGCCCTCAAAATTGGAAGTGTTATAAGTAAGTGCCCTCAGGAAAGCCTTAAAATTGTCATGGGCTTATTTTCTATTCACATGGATCATCTTCATGTGACAGACCTGTGTGTGGGCTGAGAAACTATGTATGAACATTATCGCTGCCTTCAAGTGCAGCTGTTTGTCAAGGTTTTATACTTGCACAATCATTAATGAGCAAAACACTACTTAATCTCAAATGCTTAATAATACAAGTTTCAGGCCATCACTGTAAAATCTGAAGTCCTAGAAGTTCTAACAAAACATCTGTTACTTCTCCAGCTTTACACTTTTGCTCCTTCAATACCTCTTTTCACTACCCAGTTCTAAAAAAACATTTTTTCTTCTGCCTTTCTTGGAGTTAGAATAAACCCAAAAGTTAATTTGAAGGAAACTGGGAAAACTACTGGGAGGCAGTACAATTTTTTTTTCAAAGTGAAACAGCTGTTGAACATTAATAAATCCGTGACAGAATGTCAAAATTATAAATCCAGCTGGTAATAATTGCTCATAGAAAAAGAGGAGGAAAACGCAATCCAGTATTAGTAAGAATACCTTATCTAAGAAATTCTGAAGAACAGCTAGTGCAAATCACCCTAAAATACTCCACAGCAAAATGCAATCTTAAAGCCAGTCCCAGATCTGCAGAACAAACCAAGAACAGGCAGTATTTATTTATTATTCATACAGCTTTTAGGTAATTATTTATCTGTTAATTCAAATCTATAATTTAATAATTAAAATTGTTTGAATGCCTGCAAAAGCACCTTAACATAAATTTCAAGCATGCCTAACTGTTTATTTCTCTCAAGAAATATGCTTATTTGAGAACAAAATCACTTCTCACTGTTCAAATCCTTAAGTCCTCCAGGGTACCTTTTCAAATTTTTCCTATTTTGATGAGGGCCACACAGTCCTGCTAGGTAAATTAAGCAAAAGATTCAATTGGATAAATAGAGCAGGCTTTTTTTCCTCCCGTAAGGGTGAAGCAGCAGAGCTGGACATGAAGGGTTTTTTTCAATATCCAACTGGAAAAGCCCTAGGCAACCTGCTCAGGCCTCACAGCTGACCCTGTCCTGAAGAGGAAGGTATCTCCCTAAAGTACCTTTCCAGTCACATAATCCTATTATCTTTCAGGCAGATAACAACCAAACTCAAACTGAACTTCTAAACTGACAAACCACAGGAACTTGCCTTTGTCCCCCCACACCATCCTCTAGGAAATTCCTTCCCACCAGGCACTAGGGTCTCTCAGGAGAGCCTGCTAGTTGCTTGCTCTACTTGAAGTACAGACGTACCTTTGCAAAGAGCACTCACTGTCCTACAATATGTAAACCAGCATTCAAATTAATTAGCATGAGTTTTACTACTTTTTTTTTTAAGTGCCTACAGAAACATTTTTCTCTACAAAAATTAACTGACTCAAATAGTCATTTTTTATACTACCACCTGCACTGCAGTCCACTATGTCAACTCCGGTATTTTCAAGAAAAAAAAGAACTGAACTAACAGAATCAGTAAAACACTTCAAGAAACATGCTTTCATGTATGAATCATTCAGATCTTGAAGTTCATGGCAAATTATAAAATTCATTCCCTTTACACATTTATCTTCACTACTATTTCATTAGTTTCCCCCAAAATACAACCATTTCAAATGTAAACTTTTCCTGGTATGCCTCACTACAAGACTATTTAATCATTTTAGCTTATTTTTGCACAAGCATTATGCCACCAATCCATCTCACTACATGACGGATTCTCTTTTTTCCAAATATATTACCCAGGTAGTTCTCTGGGTATACTGCATGTTTATCTCTTTCTAGTGACTATTTTCTTTAGTTTTCAAAAAGAATTATTTTGGATCCACCTTAATTCCAACTGTTCACCACAAATACTCTATCTGCTGAAACTGGCAAGAATTCAGTGCAAAAATACATAGAACACAAGTGAAAGTGCTTTCCAACCCAATACAGCATTTTAGGTATGCCTTGTGAGCTGCAATATAAATCATAACTAATTCAAATAATACATTGGCCAAACTTGCATTTCAGTTGCAAAACAAACACCTTAAGCAGATCTGGATCTGGACTGGAAGATCCTGATGCACTTTCTCAACAGAAAGCTAGGCTAAATCATATTGCACATGTCTACAGTACAAGAACCACAACTCATTCAAAATGGAAAAGCCTGTGAAGATTTTGCAAAGAGAAATTGTGCCTTAAAATGTTCCCGGAGTTCTCAAAAGCAAACGTCTAGATAAGGTAGATCACCTCAATAAGCCTTCTGAAAATTCAGTAAACATACTCAAAGAGGCTCACCAAAGGCTCTTAAAGCAAGCAAACTCTTCACAGGGATTGAAAAGAAAAAGAAAGTAAACAAACAAACAAAAAACCCAACCCACATAAAAAAGACCAAAATAACAACAACAAAAAAACCAAGAAAAAAAACCACACACACACACACACACACAAAAAAAAAAAAAACCAAAACAAACCAAAAAACCACACAACAGAAAACCCCACATAAAAAACCCCAAAACACACACAAAAAAACCCCAGGACAATTTAAAATAATAAACCCACTGCAATCTGTTCATACAGCACAGCAAGATTACCAGATGACTCCTACTGCTCTGTCCTAGCACCTATGTTGTTCAATACATTCAGAAGTGAGCTGTAAAAAAGGATGAAAGTGAAGTGACGAAGTTCAAGACAAAACGCAATTCACTTTGGAAGAGTTACAGGGCAATGGCAAAGAACAACAAAAGTTTGTGGAATCTGTAGAACAAATTAAATGGCAGATTGAAATTAAGGTATATTATTTCAAGCAATGCAAACAAGAAGAAACAATTTTAATTCCACATATAGGATGATTATGACATACGAATGTGATCCTGGAAAAAAAGAGTTCAATGAAAGAAATTAGTCCAGCATTCAGCAGTGGTTTACTAAAGTGTGTTCAAAGGTCATATCCTGTAAGGAAAAGTATTATCACTATATTACTGCATTAACATGTGATGTGCCTGCCTTGCTAATCCTCTGCTTCTGATTTTCTGACCATCTTTATCAGATCTGCATAAAGATTCTCCTCTTATCCCATGACCGTTTTGTTCAGAAGCTTTAAGCAATATGCATTGTTGAACAGTCTATTTTACAGAAGCACAAGAGGCCCACAGAAAAAAAGAACACTACCAAAGGTATGGAGGAATGCTGAAGCAGCTTCCTCCAAACTGCAACCAAAATATCTGCAGAAAGATACAAATGGGATTTATTGACCTGGGAGTGACACGAAGGGTGTTAAGAAAAATTTGCCACTACCTCCTTATACTAAAATACAAGAAAATAAGTGGCACTTCACACAATCTATTCTTGAAGTCTAAAATGTCTTGCCATATTGTATTTCCTGCTGGGAACACATTCCTGTTTAAGTTTAGACTGGAAAAGTTTAGAAGCAGGCATCTTCTAAGGCATGTAAAACATGAAGACCATTTCTTGTTCAGTCTTCATGGCTGATGCCACTCAGGTAGGAAGACCAACCAAGAAAACAACTGCTGTCCATCCTGCCATATTCTGAAAGCTCCGCTCTAGACAGTATTCATTGCTTAATTAAACTACTTCTTACAAAAATAACATATAATGAGCACATTACACTACAGCAAGTTGGAAGCCAATTTATCTGTTTGAGTTTTCTTCATAAAACTTAGAAAGACGTGCAACACTGAGAAATTCCTCTAGAAAGCACTGGCTGCTTAGTTAACACACATGCTTCTCCAGGGTGCGGACAGTTACTCAAACTCCTTGTCCAGTAGGCTAGGTTTGGATTGTCATAACTAATTACATAACTATGACTTGATAATTTAAGTTTTTATTGCTTTAGCCTACAGTACTTCTCTTGGAATGCAACATCATCCACACTGATAGAACCTGGAGCATCAGTAAGAGCAGACTCGCAACAGCAGAAATGCCCTCTCAGCATAAATATAAACCAGATTTATATTTGTTGATTTGTTTTTAAACAGAACAGCTAAATATTCCTAGTAACAGCTCAGACATAGTGTCAATTTAACAGAATGTGAAGATTCAGAATGACACTGGCAATCTTGAGAAGGCAATATTGTTCATCTCTAATTATTCAGATTTAACAGGAAAAATACCCTGCGTAGGCGAAAACAGTGCTCCACAAAGGACTAAACATCGAACTGACAAATGAACAATGTGTTTACTGTCAGCAATACAATTTAAAATCTACGAGCAAGAAATTTAAGAAACCAGCTTACTGAATACAGAGCTGCTTCAGTAAAGTCCTGTAACATTAAATCACGCTGCCTTAGTTTTACTGTGCTGTATTTTTTATGGAGTATAAAAAAGAAAAATGCTAACACTAAGGGCAAGAACACATAATTCTTTGGGTACATACAGTTGTGCTTCACTGCGTAAAATAGTTTAAATAATAAAGGCTGGCAAACTTCTGAGATGTACAGTTCAGAATGCTTACATTATCTTTCCAAAATATATAAAGGTCTTGGGCTTCACAATAGCTGAGGCATTTTACAGTGTCCAAGAACATGAAACTAATGTCTGATTAATTTTCGAAGAGGTACATAGGTGTGACTTTTCTTTTCATACCCTATTTAGGACTTCTCCCATAAAAGCACTTTATTTAGGCAGTATGACACTGCATTTCACTGTAAAGGTTCCTTAGTGTGACATTTTACCAACAATAGGTTGCACAAAAATTAAGTACGTGGCACAAACATTCTGAATGCCATGCTAAGTTTTATATTCCCAGCGTTCATAATTCAGATGTAACAAGATTGCACAACAGCTAACAAAATGTCCCATGGTGTCATTTACTTAAATTTCTGAGGCTCACTGAAGTCACGGTAATACAGCCAAGAAAAATTATTTAATTCCACTGGAATTTAGTTAAACATACTATTGTTCTTACTAATTTTGAGGCAGTAACTCAATTCATAAGAAGTCATTTGTTCAGCATTTGTATTTCAGCTCTTTGATTCAGTGAAGCCAATGCATTCAACAAGGTGAGGTCAGCTACATCAAAAAACAGAAGCTTGTTACACCCAAGCTGGAGGGGTAAAAGGATAAAACCTTGCACAACCTGACAGACTTGCTCATATTCTTCCACTTCATACTACTGATCAGATGCGAAGAAAGAGTAAAAATAAAAATCAAAAATTAAGACATTCTTCACAGACCAAAGAAGCAGCTCACAAAGACTTCACTTATGCATTTATTTCTACAGCAGCAGTCCAAGAAGCAAGCTTCCCCTTCCAAATGCCAGGGAGGCACTCCTACTGATATCAAACAGATCTCTGCAACTACATCTAAAGCCATGATCCGGCCCCTCATATTTTAATGTGAATAAGCTCTTTCAATAAAGTCTAGGCAGAGAGTTGTAGCAATATGACAGCCACGTGAGAATCACAGGGAGGTACAGAAACTGCAATTACAAAACAGACTGTTCAGTCAGGAACAGATGCAGACCCTAACATGATGTAACAGCACTACTGAGATAAGGCTAGAGCCCCATGCCCTTCTGTCTTGTACAAGATGCTTTGGAGGAACACAAAGTCCTCCAAGGGCACAACTAAGAGGGAAGGGACAAAAAATACACTCAGAAGACCAAACCTCATATCATTTTAAAAAATTAAGAATTTACGTCATTTTGAAGCTAATTTTCAAACTTATAAAAGAGAATATATTAAGTACTCAAAAGCATTTTTTAACACTTAATCCAACTTTACCAAACATTCCATCCATCAAAAACAAAACAGGCTAGAGCCTTTGTCAGTTATGGATTTAATTTCCATTTGAGCTTTACTTTTCAAAGTTAGAGAAAGAAATCAGTTCTCCTTTTTTTTTCAATTTCCCTACCTATACCTTCCATTTCCTAGCCTCTTTTCATACATCGAAAACTTAAACTGTTTTTCTTCTATATAGTGAGATCAATCCTCAGTTTGTTTCACCACATCATCTGAGCTGATAAAACTGAAAGCTTCTGTTTCTTGACTAAACCATTAACTTTTCAAGACTCTTCTAGAGATATTTTTGTAGCCTGACTTCAGATTGGGTTACTGCATCTTATACACACTAGACTCTTTAACGGGAGCTGCTGTACACAAACCTGAAACAGCAATTCTACCATACAGTAGGCATCAGCTGCACTTCTTGAAGAGTCCAACCTGATTTTTGAAGGGCATAACCATTTCTAAAAGACAAATGAAAGACTCAAACAGAGAAGTGATGCGTTTAAAGAAATGTAAAGCAGTCATTTTGAAATTAATTTACATAAAATGAATTACTTTACTAATGAATTACGTAGAACAACATTTTTCTACATCTTCTCTGCATTAATCATCTACTAAAAGCACCTTAAAATCTTCTTTAAATACAAGGTAGAAAGAACGCATGTGCGTCAAAGAGATGGTTTCAAGATGTTCTTTTCATCGTATTCTTCAGTTCTAGCCATATCACATTAATGCTAATCTGTTAATGCTCAGCTAAAAATACTTCATCACATTCCCATAAAACAGCACACTATCTTCTCTCTGATAGCAGAGATGCTTATCTGTGGGAGGACAGGTAACACACAAAGGAGATGCTGGCTCCCTCACACAAACATTGTTTTATAACTTTAGGCGTATGCAATGCTTCCAGCACACTCAACTTTGTGTGTAAACTAACACTAAATTATTCAGGTACACATGAACATAAATATACCCCAAGAAAAGTTATTAACAGCTTGCAATTCCGACTGCAAAAAAAAAAACCTATGTGATTTCAACTTGCCAAAAGAGATTTGGCATGGTAAGGCATTGCCTTGTTTTGCACCTGTACCCCTTCAAAAACTGTCAGTGCCAGGATCATCTGTTTTATTACTTTCCGTCTTCCCCTGGGTTCTTCTACTCCATCTGACCTCTGGGCTAACTCCAACAAAACAGGATGGGTTATATCGCCTCAGCCAGTACCATCCTGCCTGAAACAAGTCACCCGTCCCCACCTACTGCAGAAAGCTCAAGGGGTGTGATCTCTGATCTGGTTTTAAGGCACCTTGTGAGCACACTGACGTACCGAAGGAAAGGCTTAAGCCTTTTTCTTCGGAAAGCAACTACGCACCGCTACCCCATTTACAAACTTTGCAGCGAGTGTACGGACCACTCCCTTCCAGCTCCTTTTCTTGCACAAGGTCTCAGTGCTTAGCGTGAAGAGACGAAACAGAAAGCACGGCAACTTATAAAAACTGCATACGGTAACCCCGCGGGTTCGGTTCAACAAGAAGCACCTCCAAGAGCTCCTAAGGAAAACTTAAGTTTTTGCTTCCTGTCACCTCGGATTCACATATTTTAAAAGAAAACTTATTTACAGCCACCTGCTCACAGGTGCGGTTACTCAGGTTACTCCGCCCGGGACAAACTCGTAACGAATGTACCGGGGCCGTCAGGGACGGGCAGGGCAAGGCAGGGCAGGGCAAGGCCGACCCGAACTACCCCCCGCACCCCAACTTCCATAAGGCATCCAGGGACAGGACGCTCTAGGAAGCGTCTCTGCGGGCAGCTGAGGGGGAGCTGGCCGCCCACGGCCGGGCCGTGATTCCCANGCCCCCCTCGCGCCGAGCCGCCCCGGCCTTGAGGCGGGTTGGAGCGGGGGTGGGCGCGGCCGCTGCTTCCCTCCGGGAATCGCGGGGGCACTGCGGTGGGCATGCACTTCTGAGATCATCGAGTCCAACCTGCGGCCCAACACCACCTTGTCAACTAGACCGTGGCACTGAGTGCCACATACAGTCTTTCCTTAAATNCAAACTTTGCAGCGAGTGTACGGACCACTCCCTTCCAGCTCCTTTTCTTGCACAAGGTCTCAGTGCTTAGCGTGAAGAGACGAAACAGAAAGCACGGCAACTTATAAAAACTGCATACGGTAACCCCGCGGGTTCGGTTCAACAAGAAGCACCTCCAAGAGCTCCTAAGGAAAACTTAAGTTTTTGCTTCCTGTCACCTCGGATTCGCATATTTTAAAAGAAAACTTATTTACAGCCACCTGCTCACAGGTGCGGTTACTCAGGTTACTCCGCCCGGGACAAACTCGTAACGAATGTACCGGGGCCGTCAGGGACGGGCAGGGCAAGGCAGGGCAGGGCAAGGCCGACCCGAACTACCCCCCGCACCCCAACTTCCATAAGGCATCCAGGGACAGGACGCTCTAGGAAGCGTCTCTGCGGGCAGCTGAGGGGGAGCTGGCCGCCCACGGCCGGGCCGTGATTCCCACGGGCCGCCCGGCCCAGCCCGCAGCGCACGGCCGCCCTCGGGGGCCGGCAGGATCGGCACGCAGCCGCCGCCGCCAGCTCCGCGGANGCAGCT
Source organism: Melanocharis versteri (assembly GCA_013397845.1). Taxonomy (NCBI): domain Eukaryota; kingdom Metazoa; phylum Chordata; class Aves; order Passeriformes; family Melanocharitidae; genus Melanocharis; species Melanocharis versteri. The sequence goes on along the minus strand of VZTG01004998.1, from coordinate 9,082 downwards.
CATTCCATTGCCTAGTCACCCTTTCTGTGAAGAAATTCTTCCTGATGTCCAACTTAAACCTTTCCCAGCACAGCTTAAGACTGTCCTCTTGTCCTGTCACTGGTTGCCTGGGAAAGAGGCCGACCCCCACCTGGGTGCACTCTCCTTTCAGGTGGTTGCAGAGAGTGATGAGGTCATCCCTGAGCCTCCTTTTCTTCCAGGCTAAAAAACCCCAGCTTGCTCAGCCATTACTTATAGGAGTTGTGCTCCAGGCGCTTCAGCAGTTCTGTTGCCCTTCTCTGGACATGCACTTCAGTGTCCTTGAATTGATGGGCTCAGAACTGGACACAGGATTTGAGGTGTGGCCTTACCAGTGCTGAGTATGGGGGACAGTCGTTGCCCTGGTCCTGCTGGCCACACTACTGCTGGTGTGCAGGGTGAATGTCTTCCAACCTAGCATTCTGTGTGGTTCAGTTAAACCTTTCTGAAGCCCTTGGTTCTTTGTCACCAGGCAGATGTAATGGCACGCTCAGTTTTCTCTCACTGGAGTACTGCAAGGCCAGCTGGTTGTTGTTAGCAGTGCCCAGGTTCATCACCAGAAGCAGAACTGGTTACCACCCAGTGCACCAGGTGTGCACAAACAGAGTGCTTTGAGGCAGTGCGGTGCTGACTGTAAAGGTTGTAGCTGCTGACAGACCGTGGAACATCAATACAGCCAGCCAGTTGCCCATCTGGAATAAGCTCTTCACCAGAGAGCTCAAAATGTCTCCGCATGGCCAGCACCATGAGGCTTTCATATCCTGCAGAAGGTTATGCAGTAACACATCCTTCCGTCTGGATATGCTACTGGAGTCAAGCTGCTGCTTTTCCTGGTTCCTCAACTGTTTTCTACTGAGTACCAAGCTGGTTACAGGATCAAAACTTTTCAGTTTGCTAGAACAGTAAAAGTTAATTTAAAATGCTGTTTGCTGTCTGTCTGTTTTGTTAGTGTATAACAAACTATATGCTTCCTAAATATAGTGCGTTTTGAATTATCTTCTATGGTTCATTATGCAGTAATTTAACAAACATTCTTTTCTATTGAAGTAGAGTGCATTGACTTAAAAGCTTTTCTTTATATGAACTTCTTTTAAAGCTCTATTTTGTTTAAAGACATCACCGTTTTAGGAGGAACACTGGTTAGTGTCAACTAAATGGATACACCAAATTATCTGTCTTATTATATAGGGATTAGTAAATCAATACATATTCTTTACATTTCCTTGCCAGCCCAAGCCAATTGTGTGTAGAATTTCATGCTTGCTTTCCACTTTTTTTTTTTTTCTGTTCTGGTAGCCTAGAAGCTCTTATGAAATGTTTCATTTCTTCAAAAATAGTCACCATGAAATATAGTAATACTTTTGCTCTTTTCAAAACTTAACCATTTTTCTACTGACTTGAAAGACAAGGGACTTTATTCTGTACAATTTTCAGTGTTGGGTTTTGTTGTTGGTTTGTTTTTGTTTGTTTTATTAATCGGCTTCCAAAGGATGAGAATTTTTAAAATTCAAACAGATTCCTCAGTCAGAAAGGTATGGATTTGTAAGCTTGATATATCAGCCAGAAACCTGTCTGCCACATGAGGTTCATGTAAAATGTATTACTTTAATTCCTCATTGTATTTTGAAAATTTCACCATTAAAATATTTACATATAACACTGAAGGACTTAATCCTCTTCATATACAAACCAATATCAAATGATTAGCTGTAATGGCTATTGATTTGGGCTCAATAGACCACTACTTTATGTCATTATGTCCTTGTTGCATACAGAAATTAAAGTTAGAAGAGTTTTGTTCACATGCCGAGCTACATTTATAATTCTTATTAGGATCTGGTTATCCAAATAAGTGGAAACAAAAGTAAAGGAAAACTACGCAGTTTGCAAAGAGATGTTACTAGTATTGTTCCTCTCAGTTCTGGGCTCTATGCTTTTTAGAGTATTCTAAGCAATATTTTTAAGCTATCTAGAGGAGTCATTAATAATGAAGATACAGAGGTTATTAGATAATGCTTTTAGCTTGATCAAAACTATAAAGAGTTGTAAAAATACAATGAACTTGAGTGACTGTTGGAATGTCAGCTGAAAGTGTTGGTAAATGAAGATAGGTCATCTTGAGGAAAAGAATTCTAATTAGTCATTGGGTTTGTAGATCTCTAAGTTAGCTATTTCTGCTTAAAATTTTCAGATACTAGAAACTGTATAGAGAGTTTTCTGAGATAATTCTTATACCTGGCACCAGTTGTTACGGTGCGACCCCGACCCTGCAGGGTGCCTCGCTGTAGGGGCTCCGTTACAAACTCCCCACTGGGCTGCGGTCCAGAGAAAACCCAGAAGAAAACCAGACTCATGAGCGGGAACACACAGGGGAGGAAGAACTGAGGAAAGAACTGGGGAGGTTTTCCAAGGATCCCAAATGGATTTCTTTCAAAGTTTCTGTAAGTGGGATAAAATGAACCACGGACTTCTCCCCTTTAAAATATTGACTTTTCAATTTCACGTCCACCTCCTGCCAAAATTATTATTGGATAATTAACTGGATAATTAACGTGGACGGGATGGTTTGGGGGAAGTGAAAGAAAGTCCACCAAACTAAACGTTTTAGGATGGCCTTGGAAAACTTAATTTTTCTAATCACAAAGGTAGCCTTAACTTGGAGGTAGACCTCCCTCGGTTGCAGCGCAAGCTTGTTGTCCATGGTCGCAACCAAGCTTCCCAAACCGCTGGGGGCTGTTGGAGACCGAGAGGTTAAAACCTCTGAAGATAATAATGGATTTAATTTACAGCCTTGGAAGGAGCTAGGGTTAATGTGATGACAAGACATATAGATCTTAAGCAAGAGAATCATAAACCTGTGTTTCTATAGTTATAAGTAAAAATACGTGTTGGGTGATTTGGTGAAGGGTTTTAAGTATAGTAATGTGATTCTATAGTTTAAGTTAAGAATTTAGATGTTATAATAGAAGTACATATATATACGTGACCTGGCACTTGATTGGTGGAAGAGCAGACGCATTGCAGCAAAAAGTACTAGAGGTGATAGGTTATCGAGTTAAAACAAAGTTTCGTGTTAATTGCTTATTGGACCAGAAAGTTATAAATTACCATGTAACCCTGAAGCCCGTGACTATCCTCTGTTATGGCGACTTGTTACTTAACCTCACGACCTTTGAGACTGAAGCCTTGTTTGTTATTTTAAGTAATAAATCGTGTATAACTATGATAGTCCCATCTCTTCAATAAAACTCCAACGAAAAGCATCGGGCTAGTGATGCAACGTGGGGAAAACGCGACAGGGGGCAAAAGGAATAAATTAACAAAACGGGACGGCCAAGCTCCCTTGGAGGGGACTTGCCCTAAGGGATTTACCCACTCCAAACCTCCCTCCTCCCTTTGGGGAAGGCCGACTTACCAATCCGGCGAGCTGACCGCTACCAAAAGACTGGTGGATGTCCTCGCTTGCAGCTGGTCCGGCAAGTCCGACGTAGTCCAAAGCAGTGCCGGGTTGGGAGCTGCTGACTCAAGGCACTACACGCCAGGGGAAGGCAGAGCGATGCTTGAGGAGAGAGTCCAAGTCCGTGCTGTATAGCCAGCCCGCGGCGTGCAAGTCTGGGGCAGCTTTCCGGCAGCCACAGGTCACCAGTGGCGGAGAGCAAGGACGCTGACCTCTTCCTCACACGGAGCACCAGTTGTTACCGTGCGACCCCGACCCCGCAGAGTGCCTCGCTGTAGGGGCTCCCTAACAAACTCCCCACTGGGCTGCGGTCGGGCGGACCGGACTCACGAGCGGGAGCACTGCAGCGATCGCACTCAGGGCGCTACAGGGATCTGATGTCGAGGGTGCAGCGAGGACAGGAAGAAAGGAGGGACTCTTCGTTGGTAAAACAGGAAAGGGTTTATTCCAGGAGGCGAGGGGGTAGGCTGACACGGGGTAAAACCAGGGAACAAAGAGCCCGAAACAGTGGTGACAAGGGGTTTTAAACGCGGGCAGATGGGAGGGGTTACATGCGAACTTTGCAATTGGGATTAGGCATAGGGGTGGAGTAACAGTAATTGGCATAGGGGTACACCCAATGGGAGAATACATGGGCAGGACAGATAACTGGGGACCAATCAACTACCGAGTAAACAAGAACCTTCCAGAAAGGCATTGCCTATGCATAGGTTGGGCAGGGAAAAGGAACCAACTAAGAGATAGAGATTTACTTAGCTGTGCGGGGTAACTTGGGATTGCTTAACACGAACGTACTTATTATAACTCTATAATTAGGAAACAGACTAATATTCAAGAACATACAAACTAATAAGCTTGACACAGGGGAACAGTTCCTGGAGAGGCTGCTCTTCTCTCCCTAGGCGAGGGAGTCTGGGCCAGTGGCCAGGTCTGCCCAGTGGACTCTCTTCTGGGTTTTCTCTGGTCCACCACCATAGTAGCTAGTCACCTGCTTAGAGATAATAAAAATATTCTCTGAAATTTGAAACTGTAAATTATCTCAGCTTAGGTACCCGCAAGTTTTTTGTATTTTAATCAATTTTTTGTAGTTAATAGAGTTAAATTTCCTGTTTTATTGAAGAAAAAGTATGAAACATTGACAAAATATTCATGGTAAAAATATGAACCATATCTAATCTTTTTTTTGCATAATTTAGGGAGGTTTTCTTAAGTGTGAACCACCTGCAACATTGAGAACAGAATATTTCTAAGTAGAAGGATGAAGACCAGGATTAACAAAATTGTCTGAAGGTGAATAATGTGCTGATCTCAATAAACCGTGGCCAAGACTATCAGAAGGAGGATGCCCTTGGGAGGGCTGGATGCCTGAGGTGCTGTCCCTACATCCATCCCTGCGATGCTGCCCCTGTGTTGGTCTCTCAGACGGACACTGCTGGTGTTCAGAGCAGTCATCTCCAGTCTCTGGCACAGAGCTGGCAGCCAGGCAGTGCTGCTCTCATGGACCACAGGTGCCAACAAGCACCCTGCACACAGCCCCGAGTGCTCTCCTGAACAGGGAGCCCTTGCTGGGGCAACGCTTATCTCTTGGGTGTGGCTGGGTCATCCTTTGTGTCCATGTGACCGCCCAGGGCAGGGATGTGTTGTGAGGGTTACTGATTGCGTCTCTGTGTGAGACTGAACTGAACTGAGGCCACTGGATAATGACTCAAAACATTTCGCTTTTGTGGAAGGCCGGCTTGAAGATGGAGGAGTTGAGCTTTTGAGTGTGTAAGGGCTAACCTCTGATGTGATAGGACAGGGAGTGACTGATAGGCTATGAGTGAGATAGGAGATAATCCTGTGGAAACAGGGTGGTGCCTCTTGTCATGCTAAATTGTCCTCCCTTGCACAAACCACCATCACCCCCATCCCCCTGTCCCTCCCCCTATTTTCCCCTCCGCTCTCCCCTTTCCCACCACTCCCACTCACACCTCCCCAAATACTGGGACATTCATATGTGGCCTGAGGGTCATATGGCTGATGGACCATAATGGGCCATAATTGACTCAACTGCCCTGGCGTGGTGGGCGTCTGTGTTGTCTTGGACACCTGTGTTGTCTTGAGCAGCTGTGTTTTCTCAGAAGGTGTCAAGGGCACCCAGAATGTCCAGTGGTCCACAAAATGACATCATCCAATGTGAAGCTCCCTGCCCCGGGAGTGGTACCTGGGCACCGGGGTGTTCCCACCTGAACTGGACTATTAACCAAACGGATTTTGTGTTCAGCTGATTCTCCTGGGGATTTTTCCCCACCACTTCTTTGGTACTTCTCCCATCACCTAACAGATTGGTTCTGCAACCACAACTTGGACTGAGATTGCTCAGCAGCCAAGTCTTGTAGCAGAGCCTATGGGTGGTAAGAGCTTCACACTCTTGTGCTCTTTTTCTTTAGTTCTTCACACTCTTGGGCTGTCTCTTTTTTTGTTGTTCTTCACACTCTTGTGCTTTCTCTTTCTTTTCACTTGTGCATTTCCTTGGGTGACGATGTTGCATTTTCATATTGCAATGCTTTCTTGTTGTTATATTACTAGAGATAGTACTAACCAAAACTGCTACATACCTGTTTTCCTATGCAACCAAATTATTATGTAATAAACCCTACATGTGTATATTTACAAACACCAATTATTCAGTGTTGTTTCACTCTAATTCACCCCAAAGGATCTGTTAACAAGAACTTGGGTTGCCTTTGCCTGGTGCAGCACTGGTAGCCCTCTCCTGGTGCTGCTGTGCCCTCATCATCTTCATTTGAAACAAATCTTGGCCACTGTGGTCTTCCGACACATCTCAGGACATCTGGCTTTTGCTGTAGTCTTCCCACCTCTTCAAGGGCACTGGACATTTTTGGTTCTCTTCACACATCTCATAGGACAGCTCTTTGTCAATATTGCATTCCCAGTCCTCCTCCTCAGCCAAGGTCCTTGGCTCACCAGAGACATGGGCTTCAACACGCTCTAGCACCTTCTGCATGCTTGGGATGGCCTCTGTCCCCTCCAGGCCTGTCAGCTCTGGCTGCTTAAGGTCCAGGTATGTGTTCACCTGGTAGATGAGAAAGGAGAGGGGGAGGAATTCTTGATGAGTTCTTCCTCAGGTTCTTTATATTGAGGCTGGAAGAGCATTTGGAACAGGCTGCCCAGAGAGGTGATAGAGTCTCCCTCTCAGAAGACATTCCAAATCCACTTGTACACATTCGTCTGTAGCCCTTTCTGGGTGATCCTGCTTTTGCAAGGCAGTTGGACTAGATGACCTCCAGAGGTCATTTCCAACTATTCTGTGATTCTGTGATTTGTACTGTTTGCCTAGCTCCCACCAGCAAATGTCTGTTGGGGACCTGGTAGTGGTGGCTGCTGGGACAGGAGATGATGGGACTGCAGCCATGTGGCACTGCATCTGGCCCCAGAAGTGGAAGGCTCGTTCCCCTTTCCCATGCTATTCCATCTTGTCCTTGGCACTCGCCTGCTTGGGTAAGCTCTGCCATTGAACGGCCAAGACCATGTCAGGGAGGTAAGCTGGTCCTTGCCCTTCTGCTGTGGGAGCTCCTTATCCAGACTGTCCTGCTGCCACTGCAGGGTTACTTTGCTCTGCTGAGCCCTGTGCCTGGGCCAGGCCCAGCTGCTCCTCTGCAGAGCCTTCATCTGCAGGCTCAGCTGTCTTCTAGGAGGCTGGAAGCTGGTGTTCTCCAAAAGGATCTCCATTGCTGTCTTTGGCATCCTCTGCCACAGATGTGCCAGGGTTAACCAGGGAAGATGCTGCCTCCTGAAGGAACTGCTCTCCCAAGAAAAGGCATCCCAGGGCTCTGCGTTCCTTCAATGCCCTCACAGCCAGGTCAAGGCCCTACAGTGTCACAGTGGTCCCTGGGCATTACAAAGCCCTTGCAGCTGACCCCAGCAGCCACTCCCAGTGCAGGTGTTCTGTGTCACTACACCCCAGACATGGTGTCTGATAACAGTTGCCACAGCACCCAATCCATAAAAACCACCAAAGTTCCATATTTGTCATTTTCACAGTATGGGAGATAATTCCATCTTGAATAGGAAATCGTGCTGCCAGCTACTTTTAGAAGGGCGAAGGATCAAGATGAACAAGATGACCTTTTGCAGTGGAGTACAGCAGCTGCCCAACTTGCTGCAAGGCAACTTGGCTGCTGCTATCTTACTTTGTGGAGGAGGTTTACCAACCTTATTTGGAGCACCTTATAAAAAGGTTGGAGTTTTTTTAATGAAAACCTGCATTGTTACATATATTAATCATGAAGAACATTAGTTTAGGCATTGAATGGTTTTGGTTTCAGAAACAATATAACAAATATGTAGCCACACAAGTGAGCGGACAAGAAATAGAAATCTACAGACCTTGTGCTATTTGAAGAAGGACAGGAAAGCTGATTTACCTGTAATTAATGGAAATTAGAGCCCATGTAAAAGAAGCCTTGTTCTCTCAAAGATTTTCATGCTTGTATGAGATACACAGTACAACTGTGGTCATAGCTAAGTTGAAGAAGCTGAGTATGGCCTGTCTCTGAGCATGTCCAATTCCTATGGCATTCAGTGGGACCTATGTGCCTGAGTAGGCAGACATAAGGTTGTACCATGATTGGATTCACTGCAATTGTTTTAGTGAGGTTAAGAGGAGATTAGGCTCAAATGCTCTCAACTTGAAAGTAGTATTTTTTGGAGGTGGAAATTGGTAACTGTTGTGTAGGGCACCATGCTTTATATGTAAAAAGAAATATGGTTTTTTATTACTTCAATGACACGTTTCTAAAATTTCGTTGGTGTTACGTTGTGTATAATATTCACGGAAGAGTTTACAGAGGTTTAGTACCTCTGTATTTGGATACTTGCTTGTTGTCACACATCTTCCCTCTTATTTTAATACAGAAAAGGGACAGAAATCTCCCTCTTCCTTTCAATTCAGTTTTTACATTTATACAAGAAACTGCTTGCAATATCTAAGTCTTCTGGTTTCAGAGATCTTATGCTGTTACACAGGGATCAAAATAAAGTTGCTACCTTCAACCTGTGAAATGTCCTACCAGAGAAAGAGAGAATAAAGCAAGAGCAGTGCAAGCACCAGGCCAGATTGACCTCTCTGCTGGTGATAAGGACAGTAGAACAGCATTTTACTCACTTGATAAGAATAGTAGAACAGAACAACCTTTACTCTTATCAAGGACCCCAGAACACAACTGCACAGCTTTGGAGAAAAAAATAAAGGATGTAACTTAGGGAAACAGAAATCATGCAAAATGCTAGCAGGATGCAAGCTCAGTTCTGTAAGGCTGACACAGTAGAAGTTATGCAAAACAAAGATACTGTGCTTAAAAGCAGGGGGCAGAGGAACAGCCACCTAAAAAGGACACTGGATGTTGAAGACGGACCCCAGAGAATCATCCAAGAACTTCCAGTAATGGGTGTGACTATGTCAAATAAATTCAAGGAAGTGGGGATAGCTGTTGCAGTGTGTTCACACTATGGGTGGACCCCGCAACATCCCCTAGCCCTTTAGATTAGGGCAAGACTCAGAGCTACTTCCCAGAAGCCGTTTCGCCTTATGTTAATTATGTTAAT
>VZTG01004997.1:392983-492672 GCA_013397845.1 Melanocharis versteri | reverse complement strand
GGCCGGGGGTCCGGCGGGGCCTCCCCCGGCCGTGCCGAGCGCTGAGCCCCCGCCGGGCCGCGGCCCGCCCGCCCCGAGCCCGGCCGCGCTGGACCCTTTGTGTCTCCGCGCTCCCGGCGCTGCCGGGGGAGCCCCGCTGGAGAACGGGGGACCGAGTGTCGCTCCCCCCGCAGTGCGGGCAGGGAGGCTCCGACCCCGCATCCCGGCACTCCCGAGCGGCAAGTGGGCTGGGGGTGCTACAGGGAGCACCGCAGAAAGGCGCGGTGATAGCGACAGTAGTTGTACAGAGAGGTGATTTTTTTGTTTTTTTAAATAGTGACTGAGCTACAAGATAAAATTAGAAGCCAGTTGTGACTGAAACTGAGTGCTATGAGTGCGACTCCAGAGAGCATAGAGATACTCGAGATGGGTTTTTGTTTATTTTTGTTTGTGCTAATTTCATCTTACTTGTCCTTTAGGCCATGTTTATCTGTTCTTGGTAAGTTTTCTTGGTTAGCCTTTTCCACACCCGAGGAGAGCACATATGTTGATTATAGGTAAATTAAAATTTTGCTCCAAAAGGATGTCAAGGAATTACAAGTACCGTTCCAGAGATGAACACTATGATTTTTTTCTTATTATTTTTTGACTTAAGGTTGATAACAAATTTCTTTTGAAGGTAAAGAAATCTGAATTAAAGTATGTATGAATGTTTTTTGATGCTTTTTTGGAGGCCTTGTATTTCTGTAAGCAAAGCAGTTAATACAAAATCAGGATCAAAATTTTGCATCTTTTCACCCTCTGGAATATATTTGCTGTCAATGACAAATTTTAAACAACATACTGTGTTTTAATGCAACTTTTTTCCTTCCTTCAAAGGTGGTGAAAAAGACAGTATCAAGATGAGTAAAAAGCCTCCAAATCGTCCTGGAATCACATTTGAGATTGGTGCTCGTTTGGAGGCACTGGACTATTTACAAAAATGGTATGGAAGGCATTGTGTAGTATTTGCTGAGTGCATAATTATTTTGTGTACTTTGTGTGCTTTGATAACTTACAAAAATCAGTGCACCTATTAATTGACAGTTTCCAGTGAACTTTATAAATTTCCACCTAAGTCTGTTAAAACTGTTAGCTTTTAGGAAAATATTCTCTCTCCAGAAATTGAGCTAAACTTTTCTATGGGTTTTTGTTTATTTGCTCTTAGTGGCTTGTGCAGCTGTAATAAGCAACGCCTTTCTGGAGTAGTGTGGAATTCAGTGTCATGGCCGAGGTGATCGGTGTGTCAGTGTGGCAAACTTCATGATCAAAGACTTCTTTTGTTTTCATTTGAAGGCATGCAAGGGGAGTTGTTTTGTATTCAGTTGTCACACTAGACAGATTCACAAAACTGACTCTAAAGAAAAAAAACAAACCACATCCTGAATTGGAGTTCATGGGATAGGCAGGTACAGTTGTGTTTGTATCAAACAGCTGGAGGAATGAAGTGCTTAAAACTGTGACTCTGCAACCACCCAGGCGTATTGTGAGTTCAAAGACTATAAAATGGAAATTGTGGGCACAAGGAACATGCTGCACAGCATGTGTATTGTAAAAGGAGCTGTTCTGATGAAATGGATTGTTAGTAAAGATTTTATTAAAACAAGTGGGCTAATTTTTTGATGTGTGCTGGCCATGCTAGTTGAGTTTGAAAAATCCCTGGTTTTGTTAAAGTAGTTGACAGAAGTAGTTGATGCTTCTACCCAGAAGTTTTTTCTTAGCTGCACTCTGATTTATTAGTGCTAGGAAATGTAGAGGTGTGTACCTGCTTTTCTGTTGCATTCCTGGAGAGCTCAGCATGTTCCTGAAAATATCTGATCCTGTTAACTCCAAGTGATATGAGAGAGAAGTCTGTGTATTATTGACATGTCTGCTCCAGTAGTTGCATGCTCTGTATAAAGAGTTGGGTCAAACTTTTTGTCTGTAGAGCTTTGATTTTCATTATAGGAAAAGTGTTTGTCTTAATAAATGGACTCTAAAAGAGTTAGTTTATGGAACTGTTCTTGTTCTTACCTGTTGCTGTAGAGTGGATTTTCAGCATACTGATTCTGTAACTAAATGGCAGGATAAGGAAAATGTCCAAATAGTGCAGTAGAACTTACAGCATCTTCTGTGACTAGAGATAGTTGGTTAATGTAATCAGGTAACAAAAATTAATCTGTAAAGATAGCTTAATTGTATCAAAAAAATATCACTGAGTATCCAGTGTATAGTTTGTGTCAGATCTGCCCAGCCTTTTCACAGGGAAGGGTTGCCTGTCAGTGCTGGAGTTCTTGTCCAGGTTTGGGTTGTCAGGCATGGGCCATGTTACAAGCTCTGCAGCTGAGTTGCTGGGTGTTTTCAGGAAGAATAGAATTTATCCTGAACTTCCCAGGAATCGATTCATCATCTGTACCACCAGGTAGACCCAGGTCAAGTTTAATTGCATGTAAACTTTTGTGGTGCCATATACAGAAGAAAGTTAATATCAAAATTTAGTAGTTGCAGCAATAATGAAAACAAGACTATATTTCAGATGAACTAGTAATACAAAATGAACTAATTATACAGAACCAAATAGCTTGTGACAGAAAGTCTACTGTTGTGCTATTATTAGAGTGTCAAGGGTTGCAATGATAGTCTATGGGATTTTTTTTTAGTTGGCTTTCTGTTGCATAAGGGAGTGGTGCATGTTTTTTAAATTCTTTCTATATATAATCTGTATGCATTCCCCTCATTTGCATGTAGAAATACATACTTCAAAGAAAATAAACTTGCTGAACTTACATGAAATCTCTTTATTATATTTTAACAAAAGCCAAATTGAAGAGCATTGGTATTGCTTAGCTCAGTCTTTCTGCAAGTGACAAATTGAGAACACTTGCTGAAAAATAGCCTTTGAAAGGGTTTTAATTTTTTTTCTCCATTTTTCTGAAAGCTTGCTGTCATCTAATGATCATGACTAGTTAAAATGTTAATCAAGAAAGGCTTCTAGAGGATGTAAGAAAAAATATAATAAAGTATGTTTTTTGTTTTCTGAGGTACTTTTGCAGGTCTTAAATTTTCAACTGTATAGTAGTTGCTGAAATTGAACTTGTGACATCTGATGTTTCATTTACATTCTGTAAACTTTTGAGACGTCATCGGTGTACATTGACTGTTTATTGCTTTAAAGCCCTGTAGTTTTAAATGAAGTTGTTGCAGACAGTGTTTGGATCACTGGTATCGTTTGTCAGGTGCCATGATAGAGCAGAAGAAAGCCTGGTCAAACTGGTCAGCAAAGACAGGCTGCCAATGAGCGTGTTTATGTTTGCTGTATTGTGGAGGCAACTGCAATTGCTGCTTTATCAAGTACAGTAGTTATGCTGTTGCAGGGGATCATCTTGCATAAAGAATTTGTACCACTTGTTCCATTTAAATTCGCTAAAGCAAACTATGAACTGCAGCTGTAATCAAAACTGATATGATCATCTGTCAGCAGATAATAAATGAGATTGAAAATTATAAAGTAGAAAATTATTAAGTAAATGAGATGATCAGGGACTGGAGTGTATGACCTATGAAGAGAGAGTGAAAAAATTACTTGTTTAGCTTGGAGAAGGCTTCAGAAATCCCAGTATCAGCCTTCCAATACCTACAGGGCTGTCATCAACAACACTTAGCCAAACCCTACAGGTGGTTAGAGGACAAGACAACAGGCACAAACTGAAATGAGAGATTCAGACTAGGTTCAAGGAGAATCTTTTTCCCCTTGGGACAGTCAAGCAGTGGATTGGGTTGCCTGAAGAGTTTGTGGAGTCTCCAGCATGGGAGTTTTTCAAGACTGGGGTGGATAAAACACTGGAAAACCTGGCCTGTTGCCATAGCTGACCCTGCTTTGAGTAGGAGGTTGGACTAGAGGCTTTCTGAGGTTGCTTTTGGTTTGAATTCCCCTGTGATCTCATACAAAAATTGATACATGTGCATACACCCTCTTCTGCCTCTTGCTGACACAGCAAATAAAAAAGCAGTAAAGCTGCACATACCTGCAAGTACATGTCTGTGTGTGAGATCCTTCTTAAGCTGTCAGCTCCCACAAGTAGGACACTGTCCTTGCAAAGCTGATGTATTTAAAGATGCATTTCTTCCTTTTTTAATGCTTTTGTGTGTTTTTTTTTTTTTTCTCTAGCTCTCTACTGGTTGTCCTGTAAGCAGCAGATACTGATTTGAAAAAAACCCTGTTGCTTTTCTGAGACCATAGTCTTTAATAATTTGCTCAATTTAAACTCTCAAGTTAGGTAATGAAGTACAGATAGATGGCCATTGTTTCTGGAATGGAAACAAACCTCTAAAATAGCTTAGTTGTCGGAACAACAGTATTTGCTCTTGGTATATTTTATTATCTGGATGGATTTTGATTCCCCCCAGTATGGAGGAATACTTTTCCCTGGCAGACTTTGAGAAATCTTGCTTGGTACAGTCCTTACTTTGGATTTCAGTTGACTGGGTTACCTGACAGGTGTTTGAAAGGGAGGTGAAGACTCTGTTTATATTTAATACAATATATGTATAATAAATGTGGGGACCTAGAAATAGGTGTTTGCAGATTTTGCAGACACTAGAACGCTATCTGTGAGAAGTCAGAACACAGGGTATTTGGTTTTATATCCTCTATGAGGTAGAAGGAAACACTTTTTAAACCACTGTTGCAAAGGCAAGAAGTATGTGTGTGTTTGTAGACTTTGTAGGTGCAAACTTGGGCAAATTTACTAATGTTTTTATATTCTTTTTTACAGTTTGAAATGCCTATTGTCCCATTTCACAGGGCAATTCACAAATTTTGGTCACTTTTGAAGGGTTAAAAGGATGATGTAAAAATGAAAAGTGCTATCTCTGTGTCTATTAATGTGTGTTGAGCGCATTGGAAAAAATATGTGGTGTTTGGTTTTCTGTTTGTTTGTTGTTTTTTACACTGTCAAGAAGTAAAATGGGAAGTTTTCAATTATTTTTTATTGTATAAATGTTAGAATACTGTTGTTGCCTGACAGGCCTTCATAGTATAAGTTTTTAAGCCGTATCAAATTCTGAGGCTTTCCAAAAATATTTTATAATTCTAACAGGTTGGAATCACCAAGATTGGAGCCTGAGGATGGATGGCATGCAACGTGTAACTGGGCAGATAAATTCAGCTAACAACAGTTCTCTTGTTCTCTCTTTGAAAAACAAGAGCAACCCCTCCTGAAGTTTGGATGTAACTTCGTTTTTGATTATTAGATACTCTTTCCAGCACCCTTTTGAAAAAGCACACCCAAAATTTGTAGAATATTGTTTCTTCCCATGAAAGGAACATCTTGATTATTGAATTTCAATGTGCTGGTCTATTTGAGTATTTTGTTTTTGTTTTGTTTTTGTTTTGTTTTTGTTTTGTTTGTTTGTGAAAAGTAAAGACTTTTCCCTCAAATTTTAGAGTGTATTTTTCTGGTTTGTGCTGATGAAGTGTTGGCAAATCTGTTTGTATATCAGTTTCATTGTGATGACTTAGTGGGGCGTACTTGCTGTGGGAATTAACCTGACTGGAAAGTTGGTTCGGCCTTAGACATTGTTATGCTTTGGTAGTGTAAAGAATGGTATTTGTATCCCCCTTTGCAGTATTTCTTCAAATGCCTACTTGTAACCTGGCAATAGAAGGAACTTCTACATAAAATTTCTGATGTGTATGAGATGTGGTTGTCTTCATATTAATCTTTTTAATTTATGAAATTGATTCTTTTCAGTAAAAGTACAAAATCACCAGAAAGATCTTTCTGTGGAGGGGATAATTTGCGAGGGTAAATCCTGCAACACATATGCTCTGCTCTCTTCCACTGTGGAATCAGTATTGTGAAATATTACTGTTTGTACATATTTGTGGCACAATGTGTGGCTAAATTTAGTGGATATTCAGGATAATAGCTTGTTGCTAAATACAGAGTTTTGTTTGGGTTGCCTAATGACCAATTGCAGATGGCTTGGGCGGTTCCATCTCTAAGGACGTATCATGGACTTTTAGAAAGACTTTGATAGCAGAAATTGTATTTAGCAAAGAGAAATTAACCTATAAATACCTTGAGCTTCATTTCTTATCTGAAGTGATCTCTAATGAGAATATTTTGCACATCTTCTTTTATTAACTGATGCTAACTTTTTTGATTTTGTATATGTATTACTGTCTTGATCCTTGGCTTGCTGAATCATCTTTATAATTATCTTCATTTTGAAATATTTGTCTCTAAACTGTGCTCTGTATTTTACTTTCCCCTCTTACTTCGTTTTCTCTTTCCAGGACAGTGCTGTATTTTCCCAGTTTATCCCTTCTGTTGTCTTCTCACACAGTGCTTGGAATGGTGACTTGGCTGCTGCTGACGAGAGAAAACTCCTGGCCATAACAAGGGAGCCGCTGTAGGGACATGCCATAATGGGAACAGAGTTTTTGCACTGGAGATGTGTAGGAAAAAGAGAATTCTCTTTCAGCTGGTTGGCCCTGAATTTTGTGAAACAACTAGTTTTGCATCACTGGTGGCTGGCATGGGATAAACCTAAAATTTCTAACTGTACTGGGAAGGGGCATCACCATTCTTGGCTTCCATTTCGCTGCTGCAGCACAAGCTCTCATTTCCGATTGCTGCAAAATGAACTTTCTCTCCTGTTGCTTTTCTTCTGTTTTTCCTTCTTTCCCTCTCTTAAATACC
This sequence comes from Melanocharis versteri, assembly GCA_013397845.1. Taxonomy (NCBI): domain Eukaryota; kingdom Metazoa; phylum Chordata; class Aves; order Passeriformes; family Melanocharitidae; genus Melanocharis; species Melanocharis versteri. Next base: position 485,968 of record VZTG01004997.1, on the reverse strand, counting down.
TTCTGTGTCATCCTGCTACGTGGAACTCCTCTAGGTAACATTGTTTCTCACACGCTTGCTGTAGTAACAGTAACTTTGCTTTTTCCTCTGCTTTGCTCCTCTTCCTGATTATTCTGAGGCTTAGTGTCACGTCCTTAGTCTGAAACTGGAACACTCCAGAAGATGAAAAAAATTATAAATTTTATAATAAAATTTCTAAGTGTAGCAGCATATGGACTTAAAAAGGAAGTATAATCAGAGGCAGGGCTTAGGAAAACCATCTCATGGCTGACTTATTTTCTTGAAGCCTTGTTCTAAGTTAAACCAGAATGTTGCTGCTGGGATACAGGTTTGATCCATGAGTTTTACATTCTGTTTTAATGCAGTCGATCATCAGCTTCACCATTGTTGTTAGATTGTTGTTGTCAGTCTACTTTAGGAGGGGAAGAGAGGTTGATCTTGTTTCTTTGAAAGAAGTCTTGAAAAAGTGTCTTGAAAAAGATTCTGTTAGTAGAGTGGCAAATGATAGTCTGCAGTTTTAGACTAAGACTTTGTGGGTTTTTTTTGAAGTTCAGTGAGAAAAAGCTGGGGTCTTAAAAATGGGTATGAATATATTTAGGATTTCTGAAATATATGGATGAGAGAAATGCAACAAGAGCTTGGACTGTCTCTGAATTCTGATGTGAGGGTGAAATGTGGCTGCAGTAGTAACTTAGAAAATCAGGGATTTTCTTAATCAGCAGCTCCTGAGATATATAAATGTTGGGAAGCTGTATACATCACTGCAGTTGAAGAAGTAGGACAGGAGAAAAGAAGGAGCAAATAGAGATTGACATCTTTTGTTTTAATGTGCAGGTTGAGTCACTAAGAAATAAGGAAAGCCTGTACTTTCTGAAAACTTATATTTTAATCAGTATAGTGTTAGAGACTCCTTTAACAGCACAATCGGTATTTTGGAGAGATTATATTCAAAATTGATTATGTTGACAGGTTTTCTGTATATGTCAGTTGCCTTTCTAGCTAAGGAGTTTGCAGTAGGGCTGGAAATTGGTTGCTCAGGCTTTGCTCCACAGGAGTACTTGGTTAGAAAAACAGGTTGTGAAAGTTAAAGGCAGCTGTCCTTTTCCTGTTGTCTTTCTTTTCCATACACATGTTGTTTAGAGCAGCCCTTATATAGATGCTGGTAAAAAAATTAGTGATGTAATTAACTTTCTATTTTTTTAGGAGATTCATTGAACTTCTGAATCTGTTTCAATACTTCTGTGAAGGGCAGAACGAGCTGAATTCTGCCTGATTCCAATTTTCACTGTTGCGCATAGATTCTTGAACCAAATGTTAATCTATCAATTCAGTTACTTAGCTTTTTTCAGACTTGGAGAGTTTTCAGTACAACGTGTTAATACGCCTTTCTGGAAGGTCATGTAGGCACTGTTGTATCTAAACCAAGAAACAAACCTTTGATACTTACCAGTTTGTGTTTAACACTCCAGGTATCCATCTCGAATTGAGAAGATAGATTATGAAGAGGGGAAGATGTTGGTGCATTTTGAACGCTGGAGCCATCGCTACGATGAGTGGATTTACTGGGACAGCAATAGATTGCGACCTTTGGAGCGACCAGCATTAAGGAAAGAGGGGCTGAAGGATGATGAAGAATTTGTTGTAAGTGGCACATCTGTTTTGTCTTAGGCTTAAACTGTCCTACTTGTTTTCTTGCATTAAATCTCTCTAGCACATAATATGTAATTCTTTTTAGGAAAAAAAATCTAAATAATTTAAATATTAATGACTAAATTTGTTTAAAATAGGATTTTAAACCTGGAGAAGAAGTCCTAGCTCGTTGGACAGACTGTCGATATTACCCTGCAAAGATTGAAGCAATTAATAAAGAGGGTATGTATGCGTGTATGGTCCATTGGTAAGGTCTGCTTGCAAGTGCTGTGCTGTAGATTTAGTCTGCTTAGAAAAATGATATGTCTATAAAGTTTTCCTAACTGCCTCAATGTTAAGTGAAAATGTTTCTGTATATCAAATTTAGTAAAATGTTTGTCTTCTATCTGTGTGAAATTTGAGAACTGAAATTTCTCTTAGAAGATAAAATGCTTTTTTTAGTGTTTTTTTTTTTTTGTTTCAGTGATCAGAAGCTCCCATGCACAGTCTTAGGACTATGTTGTACTATTGTTGATTTGAGTTAATGTTTTATTTAAATTTTCATAATTGTTTCAGTTCTCTTTATTGAAGAAAAACAATGGAAATAGGGAAATAAAGGAACACAGATTAAATATTTCACAATGGTGATATTTCTGATGAACATAAGAAGTTGAAGTTTTTACTGTAGAGCAAATGAGGATTTGGATGTAAATTGAACTGTTTCCCTAGTGTGGCACCTTAAATATTACATAATTATTTCAATGAATTATGAGTAAAAGTGACTGAATAGCTTAAACATACTTGAAATTGTCCAGCTGGACAAAGAGTAACAATATTAAAGCAGGGTTTCCTTGAGGCTGTTTTTTTTTTTTTTTTTCTTTCTTGATCCTGACTATTGGTAACACTTGGTTACTCTTGTCATACAAAGTAACATGCAAAACATAAAGCTTTCGTAGTAACAAGGTATGTTTGTTTCTTAATTACTCATAGTGATTCCATCAATCATTTCTAGGAACATTCACAGTGCAATTCTATGATGGTGTCATTCGATGTCTTAAAAGGATGCATATCAAGTCTATGCCAGAGGATGCAAAAGGGCAGGTAAGAATACTTAAAGTAATTGCTTTGTTAGGTTTTGTGTAATTGTTTGGGTTTTCATTGTTTTGTTTGTCTAGGGTTTTTTTGTTTTTTAATACCTTGAGTCAGTAGACGTGTCAGTAGCACAACTAGTTTTAGTACAGTCTTTTTTCTAGGCCCTGCACTGCTTTGCTTCACTGGTTTATGGATGATGCCTCAGAGTGTGCTGCTCAAGTGGCCTTGCCTCACTGAAATGCCTGACTGCTGGACACTCCATTGCCAACTAATCTGTTCACAGAGTCTTGTGTTACGGAGTTTACAAAACCAGGGACATCCAATGACTTTTTCCTCTGGTGTCCTTTCAGGGAAAAAGCTTTAACTTGTCAGCAGTCTGTGCTGCTGATTTTTTTTCTAGATTTTATTTATTCCCCACCCTCTGCCCATGTCTTTTGATTGCTGCTATGAGAGGTTTTTGCCCACGTGTTCTTGTTAACATGACTTTGGGGTTTTTTCCCCTTATACAGAACTTTTGGGCCATCAGACAGATAAGTATTTCTTACCTCTTATAACATCCAGTTGCTGTTAAAGAGATGCTGAATAAAAGTTGAGGGAGACTGTGAAGTAGAGGACATGATTTAGTCACTAGGCCTATCTTAACTCGTGAAAGAGAAACATTAAAAACTCTTACATGCTTTCAGTGCAAATGCCATTTCATTTATCTTGCATGGTAACTGTTTTTTCGTATTTAGTGAGAAATTACTCCACTAAAACTATTTGAGACAAAACCCACGAAAACTGGTATTTTTTTGTGCTTAGTTTTCTTCAGAATACTCCTAACTTTGCAAACTTCAAATATTTCATAATTACAATTGTAGCCATTCTGTATTGTGACCAGGGCCAGTGGATAAGTGAATTGGCTTGAAGGCATCTCCACATCCTGGCCTTCAGGTTAAAGGTAGCTCTATGGTAGGGTTGATCCTCTTTGCAAGGGACACTGGAACTTACTGCAGACAGCACTGCATTATTTAAAAGATGTTTCCTGAAGGAGATTAAACTGAAGTCTATAGTCACACTTACCCTGGCTTTTTGCTGCAGTCTTACAGAATTCTGTTGAACCAGTGTATAGTATTTCAAGGAATGGTGTCAGAGTGACAGTAAGTCAGGAAGCTAGAGTGTTTTATTTTACTTTATAAAAAGCAAAACGTGGGTAATGTGGTTGTGAATGAGAAGAAATAAGCCTTTTGTGACAGTGGAAAGAGCTCCCTGATTCTGTCCTGTGCTTTTTCTAGGGAGCAATGTTGTGTCTAATCTCGAGTTACTACTCTTAGGCCACAGGCAATTTCAGCTTAAAAAAAAAAAAGTAAATCCATTACTTCACAACCATTACGTTGTCCAGACTTGTTTGGTGGCAGTCCAGCTCATCTGTTATTTTTAATTTTTCTCAGTCGTTGAGAGTTATGGTGCCACTTATGCATCTCAGGGGTTGAATGTAGGCTGCTTCAATGAAATCTTGAGGGGGAATTAGGGGTACAAATTTACACTTTCTGAGATGGATTTAGAATTTTTGAGTTGTCTGGATGCAAGAACACCTCCAACTGTGCCTTCTGTAATGCTGATTGATACTAGTTGTAGCATTTAATCTTGCAAAAGTAGAAATAAGCATGAAAGTCTGTAGCTTTCAAAGGCAAAGATACAATTTTTCTTGCTACTTTTTTTGCATATAATGCCATGGAAAAATGTTTGGTTTTTAAAGTGTTTTTGTGGTATTTCAGAATAAAAAAATGAAATAACATTTGGTTGAAGATCAGTTATCTGAGACTGGGCTTTGTCTAAGCCTCAAATTCCCATGGATGTTTTTGTTCTTTTGCATTATTTATTTTATAAGAAAATATTTACTAAAATTTATGTAAAGCTCACAAAAAGGCAAAGACTGTAAACTGATTTGAAAAATTAAGTAGAGTTGTCAGATGCAACACTTCATGCTCCATTTAAACCTATAACTTGTTTTTTGTCAGTTTCCAAATTAAAAAAATACATTTCCAGAGATGAGTGTAAACTTCAGATACTTCAAGTTCTAGTACCTCAACAAATTTAACAAATGTTAAGATCTTTGTGGAAGGTGTGTGCTAAGCATGCAGAATTTGAATTACTTCAAGAGAGAGATTAGTTAATACTTTGATTTGAGTTTAGTATGACTTGAAGGAAGAGACTGTAAATGCTATAACACTCAAACTATTTTTGAGTTGCAGCAGAAGTGTGTTTTAATAAGACTCAGCTGTGAGGGTGGAAAGGCAAAATTTTTAAAGAGTGGAAAATATTTGTGTGTCTCAGTGCAATGAGTCTTGAGGCTCAGTTGTGGTTCAGATAAGCATAAATTGATCAAAATCACACAGATCTGTGACTAACGTAGTACAGAGAGGGGAGAAAAGGGATATCGAGACTGCCCTTATGAGAGCACCTATGAAGTATTTGGATAACTTACTTTTTCTGTTTCATGTTTTTTGTTTTATCTTCAATGTAATCAGGCGCGCGAGAGGGAGCAGATAGCGCCGGAGCTGAGATTAGTGACGGAAATCGAACCAAAAGAAGTGAGTTTTGAGGAGGGATTTGAAGGAGAGGGAGGGGACTTGGCACACAGGACGAGGAAGCTGAGGAAAAAGCATGGATTTGCGAATGGGCCAGAGGACAAAAGAAGATGTGACAGGAGACAATGTGAGCCAAGATGTAGGTGGGGCAGACTGTGTAGAATTGGAAGGTGAGGGTAAGGAATCCAGGCTTGATGTGGAATCAGCCAGTCAATAGATTCATGTTTTATGTATGTGTATGTACGAATGTGTGGGAGTTGGAAGTTGTGATGTGACAGAAGAGGAAAAGCAGCTGAATCTTTAGTACTGTAGAGAAGCAAAAAGGTGGTAGTTGTAGGCAGGTGAAGGGACAGCAATTTATGTGTGAATTCTGCTATTGACGCAAGGGTTGGATTTTGGAAATTATTCTGGTTTTGCCTTCCCACTGTTGCAGGATTAAGGTTACACAAGGAATATTTTAAAATACAAGTTTTTTAGCCAATTGATGTATGAGGCTGTTGGGTAATTTCTACTGATGTATTTCTCAAGCAGGCAATTTCCTGTGTTTTGATTTAGTGAATCTAATTAGCATAATGACAGTTTTCCTCAGTAGTCATAAAGTAATGTTTTGTTTTCTAACTGCTGTGGGCCATTACTATTCTTCTGTCAATTTTCTCAGTATACTTGAACGATGAATTTTAGTAAGAGTGAAAAAGATGGAAATACACATTTTTGATTTATTTTATATTTGTTTAAAAGTTATGTATGTAAATGAGAAACTCACTGAAGTGAGATACTGTGGGAAGTGGGAAATCAGGCTGGATGATGCAGAGTAGCTGGTTCAGAGTTACACAACCACTGCCAATAGAGAGACGATGTCAGGAAATGACAGAAAAGTAGGGAAAACTTCTCTTATGAGGGTTTTGCTTTTACTTTATTAATTTCTAATATGTTCATATTTGGGCCCTTGGCTTTGTATGATCTGGGAAAATGTCTTACTATTAAAATTTGTAGCTTGTTTCTGTGATATCTATGATATTTAGTGTCTTGCTATTATGGTTGATAGAATAGATGTCATACTATTTGCCTGAGACAGATTTCAGAGTTTATTGTGCTTTAGAATCCCGCTAATATTCTCCAATTGTTTTGTTGATTTTTTGGTAAAAATTCTGAAAAAGACAGAAATGTATCTTTATGAAGGAGGAGTTCCTGTGCTCTTCAAAAAAAATATAGTCACCTTAGCATCTTAGATGCTAAATAATTCTCACATGTCAGGAGCTGGGCTGCTGAGCAGTCACTCAGCAGGAATTCAAGGTTAAAAAGCAGGAATTAACTGTGTCACTTTAGTGCCTGTATGTTTACTCCAGAGCCCGGACAAAAATGGACCCAGAGAGTTTCTGAACAATTCAGAATCACAAAATTGTTTTAAGTTGGAAGGAATCTCTTGGTATAATCTTGTCCATACCAACTGCTCAAGGTTCTCTTCACTGAGTTGAAATTTACAGGTTAATCTAGAAAAAAAGTGTAACTGTCACCATAATGAGTGTGTCTCTTCTCTGGCTTCTGAATGTTCAACCTTTGTTTGCTTCATTGTTATGTGTCCTGCTACTGTAAGCTCCATGTTGTAAAAACAGTATCCAAACAGTGAAATAAAATACAAAGAAAACCACAAAACCCCCTCCCATGTTCCACCAGCTGTGCTTAGACCAGGATACTTGGTTCAGCGTGGTCCTTTGAAGCTTGGTATCTTCTGAAAGCTTTTGACTCCGGGGTGCTTAGCTTGACAGAAAATTAGAGTGCTCTTTAGAAGCTATTTTGATGCAGGCTGCACTCCTTCCCCTTCCCACTTTTATCATAAGATTCAATCTCCAGCCGTGTTACTGATCCTCTTCATCCCTTGGCCAGGCTACAGTGTAAGACTTCTGCTCTCAGGTCTCCTAATTCCTCGCCACTACAAATAGCTCAATCATTTTTTTGTCCTGCTGGATGGGCAAGGCTCTGGATGGACTGGAGCTAATAGGTGTGCTTGTTTTGGCTGGCCAAAAGAGAGGTATGTGTGCTTTTCACTGACTATGCAGCTGGCAGTTAGACACGCTTGTTTGTGCTGGCATGTCACCTGGCACATCACCAAGTGGCCTCAGTAGTTGCCTGTTGTGTGGGCATTGCCAAAGTGCTTCCAAACTTTGCTGCTGGCTAGTGTGAGTGTCTGCATCTTGCACTGACAGTGTGGACATGGAACACTTTATCTTAGAGGAATCAAAACTGTTGTTGTTTCTAAGTACATAACTTGGTGCAAAGAAGAATCATAACCTATGTAAAGCAGTGATTTATAAGTATTGAACTGTGGAAAAGGAAAAGCATAATGCAAGGAGAATTAACACTGTATTTGACTTATGATTTCCTCATACGTCAAAGAAGACAAACTTGAAAGAACAGAAACTTGAAAGACTTATAATATGTAATGAGTTATGAAAAGGTTGCATTGGAACAAGATTTGTAAAATCAAGCTACTTTAGGTATCTCGTGTGATGACATAACAACAAGGAGATGTTCCAGAATAAAATATTCTGTTTGCAGTTGGGGAAGCACTCATTTGTAAAGCACTTAGACAAAAAGTCTTTTTCATACTTTTTTTGTGTGTGGTAGTACTTGTAATTCAGAGCACTCAGATGATTAATTTTGACTGGTTGATCACTTCTACTACCTTCTATATTGCACATAACTTCTCCATGGAAGAATTCTCTACCTCGATGTTATAGAAAATTCGAAAAAATACTGTGGTCAAAAGGATCAAGGTACAATTTTTGCAGTCAGATTGATCACTGGCATTCAGGAGACGTAAGGCAGGAGTCCCATCACTCTAAACTAGTGGAAAGAGCTTGGCTCAGCCTAGGAAGTTCTCTCCATTGGCTTGTAGGGTGGCTTGACTTGATCTAAATGCCAAAAAGTTGATTAGATTGGGATGTATTGTTCACCCCTTGAATGTTTCCGTTTGGTCAAAATAAGCAATGATGCAAAACGACACTTTTATTTCCTTAAATACAAATTGTGAAATTCAGTCATATTATAGAGTACTTTGTTAGTGAGTGAAATTTGTAAGTAATACAAAAAGAGTGAAAGAGTCTGTAGTTATTCTAGAAACAAGGATGTAATGAGATAAGAGTTATCCCTGTTTTATCAATTTGGTTCAGGAGGAATTCCATGCAGCTGGACAATGCTTTGAGGTGATTGTAGCTTTGCATAATAGGTCAACAACTATGGAATTGTGTGTTTCAGAGCCAAAAGGGTAAGACAAATGTCAGTCTTCTGGGATTAGGAGCTCCTGGGTATCTAAAGCAATGACACAAAAAATAGTTTAATAGGGAATGTGTACAACCAGAATTCTATATACAGTGGTTTTTTTGAAAGATTTTTTTTTTCTTTTTATCCACCTGGCATACTGATAATACTTCAAGTTTATTTGGGCAATTTGAGAAACTCAATTTTGCCACTCTTTGAGTAATAACCATAAAAATAAATTTAATTTAATCTGAGCATTTCTAGATAAAGTTCGCTGGGTTTATGAGTATTTTCTGTTGGAGTCTGAGGCACTTTATAATACTTACTCACCATTTTTTCCTTTTTGGAGGATTGGATAGCTTTGGTCAAAGCTGCTGCTGCGGCAGCAGCCAAGAACAAAGCAGGAAGTAAACCTAGAACCAGTGCAAACAGCAATAAAGATAAAGAGGACAGAAAATGGCTAAAAGTCCCTTCAAAAAAGGAAGAAACCTCAACCTCTACAATCATGCAGGAAGTCCAAAAAAAGGAAGAGGAGCCTACATCTAGTGACACATTTGGTAAAAGCACATTCTATAAATACAAAATCAGTTTTTCTGTAGTGTTGAACTCCTGTTGCTAATTTTGCCTTTAAGTAATAACCAATATTTCTAGAGGAAAATGTCTCATTTGCTATTATAATAACTTTCTGATATATAATGGTAATTGGTTCAGAAACTATTTTTATCAGATAAATCTAGGTCAGTCAGCATTTACTCCTTGTGCTAAACTTCTGACTCGCTTTACCAAGAGCATAACATAGCTTTTTTTAATGATTTCATTGTACAGTTTGGTTGATATTCCTGCATCTTCTCAGATGCAGAGAAACCTGTCAGATAATCCCTGATCTTGTTTTTAAAAAAAAAAAAATCCAGTATGCATGATATATCCATATTCAGGGGTGTTTGAGACTATATCTGAGTTGATAAGATTTGTTCATTTTAAGTCTTTAATGCTTATTTCTGATCATATTCAGTAAAAATTACAAATTTTGAGATAATCTGCATTTATTGTTTCAATATGTAATTCTAGATCTTCAGGATGTGTCATTTTTCTCTTTCATAGACATTTAAAGTTTTTTTTAATTGCAGTATTGTATTAGCAGTCCTGAAATATTTAAGTATTTTGTGTGTTGTGCATTTATGAAATGTGAGTTAATGAGGCTTTTCTTGTGTTTAGAAGTAGGATTTCCTGTAGTGGATGTTCCAAAGATGGCCTTTGTGCAGGCAGAGAGCACGTTATCACACAAGAGGAAAAGTAATCTAGGCAACTCATTTCAGGCAAAGAGAGCTCGTCTAAACAAGATCACTGGTAAAAAGACTTTTCTTGTTGTTGACGTTGATCCTTTTTCATGTAGTGAAATATTCATGCTTGTAAAGAGGGTGCTGAAGTAGATTGCATAGAAGCACATTCATGAAGCAGATGGTCACTGCAGTCTGTACTTGCTTGGAATTGTAAAAGAATCCATAATGGTAAAATCTACCTGGTTTATAAATTGGTCTCAGACTGTACTTGGTCTTTTTAGATATTTAGGATGGTAGCCATCCCGAATGGATGAATTTCTTGAACATTTTTTACCTCCAGCTGTACAGTTTTCTCCATTATTGGGTGAATTTGGAGTTTATACAACTTAGGAATGTCATGAATTTAATACTACCACTGTAAATTAAAGCTATGGTTAGCTGTGGAAAAACAGAAAATATTTTGTCATAAAGTGAAATTGTTGCTAAAATAAGTTTCTCATTTAGAAATATAGATCCTTACAAATTGAAGCTATAAAGATCTGATTTTTTTTTCAGTGTCTAGGCATTCATTCTCTACCTTTGTTGCTCAAAAATAGTAATGAAAAACAGGGATATTACTATAGAATACATTCTATACAACAGGAAATGGAATAATTTGTCATATCTTTAAAAGCTGAAAAATGTATTTATTCCAAAATTTAATAGAAATTTACTTACCTGTGAAAAAATTACTTCAATTTCTATTTCTCCAAATAAGAAAATTGTGTTACTAGCATTGATCCAGTCAGTATATTTGACAAAGTCATACGTTTGTACCTGTGCTGGGAAAGTATCAGATGCATTTCAAAAGCTGAGTTGAAAAAAGTTATAAAGTGCCTCCCTTAATAGAGGAGCCCTTGGACACACTGTAAGATAGAAATTCATTCCACTCATTATTCTAGTCAGTAGTATTTTGTGTGAAGGCTGGAGCTTTTCTGTGCTACATATGAGAAGGGGTTTTTTTTGGGAGTAGATAAAGAGTCTTACTTGTTTCTGTAAAACAAAAATAACCTAATTTGCTGAACTGCATAGTGAGAGTTTTTTCTGTACTTGTTTTGGCTTATCCAGCCTTTCATTGGTCTGCAGTGGAGGATGTTTAGTCAGTTTTCTTATGAGAGTGGTTCTGTTTCAGTCTTTCAATCAGTAGAAAGTAAAATTATACTAATCGTGCAATGGCTTGGGTTGGAAGGGACCTTAAAGTTCACCTACTTCCAACCTTGCTGCCATGGGCAGGGGCACCTTCCTCTAGACCTGGTTGTTCAAAGGCCCATCCAACCCGGCCTTGAACATTTCCAGGAATGGGGCATCCAGTTTCTCTGAGTAACCTGTGCCTCACCACCCTTACAGGAAAGAATTCCTTTCTCATATATAATCTAAACCTACTCTCTTAAAGTTTGAATCCATTCCCTTTTGTCCTATCACAACGTGCCCCTGTACAATGTCCTTCTCCAGCTCTCTTGTAGACTCCCTTTAGGCACTGGACTATAAGGTCTCCCTGGAATCTTCTCCAGGCTGAGTGATCCCTGTTCTCTCAGCCTTTGCTCACAGGAGAGGTGCTCCAGCCCTCTGACCATCTCTGGGTCCCTCCTCTGGACTCACTCCAGCAGGTCCATGTCCTTCCTGTGCTGGGACCCACGAGCTGGAAACAGCATTGCAGGTGGGGTCTGAGCAAAGCAGAGTAGAGGGGCAGAATCGCCTCCCTTGACCTGCTGCCCGCAGTGTTTTTGATGTAGCCCAGGAAACTGCTGGCAGCTGATGTCAAGCTTTTCATCCAAGAAAGGGTGAAAAGAATCTGTTCTTCCTGTACAAAGGGAGCAGTCGTTAGAAAATCCCGTCTTCTGCCTCCAGGATTTTCGTTCCTGGAATGCTCCTTCTTTGGTTCCAAGTTTTATTAATGGATATCAAATTTATCAGCCCCATTTCTAATCTCCTTTCCTGTACTACATACATTTTCAGTTAAGTTCCAATTTAATTGCTGCCATGAGCAGTAGTAGTATAAGATGTAGAGACTAGTGATGTGTATTTACAGAGCCCTGTTAATTTCTCTCCAATAGCAGTTAGTAGCAGAAGATACCAACACCAGCTGAAAAACCTTTACCTTTAGAAATCATATTTGCCTGTGCTTGTGGGTAGATTCTTATTACCTCAAGAGCTTTATGAGAATCATAGCAGTGAGACAGGTTCTTACAGATTGAAGTGAACAATCAAACCATGATTTTGCAGCCATTGACTGTGTTACCATTTTAAAAACAGCGTGTCTCTCTCCACAAGACATACTTGGCTAGCAGAGGATGTGTTACCTTTCAGTGAAAGTGTATTAATCCTTTAAGTACGAGAAGAAATTTGTCATGCCTTGTAGGTACTTCGTGTACCTGTTCTCAAATTAACACACTTCTGCAGTTCATACCATAGTAGGTCTTTTATAACAGTGCATCTTGAAAATGTGACTGCTAATGATCAAACTTTTTCTTGCCACATGCTCATTTCTTAATGCTTTAAATGCTTGTATATACAACATACAATGTATTGTATATCAATATACACTTGCATTGTGTCATTTTTGTCTCCAGCACAAGCTTTTAGATTTGAAGGAAGGTTGGGAATCATGCTGGTGTACTCATCAGAGTGGCTACTAAATAATCAAAGCATTGTAGCTGTTAGGAAAACATTTACCAGGTTCTTATGGTTGTATTAGGGGAATAGTGCAGAGCTATTGCAGGAGGCGGTATGAAGGGGACTGTTTCCTGGATTTCAGTTCAGCATTTGATGCAGAAGGGTCTCCTTGTCTGCCGCAAGGCCCACAGCTGCATCAGGTGTTCTTTGCTCACCATTCAATAAAATAAAGTTGCTTCCTTTGCTCCTTCTTCCTTTGCTACCAGCACTGGTAGAAATTACATTTCTGAAAGGTGAAGAATATTTCCTGCTAAGCACATATTAATATCTTCTTTGAATCAGTTTTTGCCTCTGTTAGAATGTTTGCTTCCACATCTTCTCCTGCTGTGTTGGTACCTAAAACCAGATCATATCTGCAGTGAGCTTACAGAACAAAACATTCCTGGTTCACTGTGCCATGCTTTTGCTTTGTTAGGTGCTCTTACAGACAGGATGGTGAACCTGTAGTCCTGGTTTGCAGTAGCTTGTAAAATTGCTTTGTCCTACAGGCATAGTGCCTGGTTAGAAAAATACTTCATGGGGTAGAGAAAAAGGAAATCATAAGGATTATGTATTAACAGATCTGAATGTAGATTCATTTAATGGCTTGACTTTCTGAGCAGTGATCATCTAGCTAGAACTAAAAATCAGAGAATCTGAGAATCACAGAGTGGTCTGGGTCAGAAGAGACCTTAAAGGTCATCTAATTCCAACATTATTCCTAGACCAGCTTTCCCTAAGCCCCGTCCAGACTGGCCTTGAACTCTCCCAGGGATGGGAGCACTCTGCTCTGGGCAACCTGTGGCTTATAGACCCACAAACGCTTCCTCATAAACTGTAGCTTGTTTTTTTTGTATTTAAAACTCAGCTTCACTTGATTTTAAAAATCATTTTATGCTTTTTTGATATAAATGCATTATTGCAAAGTTAAAGAACAATGCGATTTTTGCAACTTGATTTAAATAGGATAATTTGAGGTTAAAATGTTTATTTAGGTCCATAAAACCTAAATCTTTTATGTAGTCTAATGCAGAATTAGTCTTACCTGATAATTGTATTTGTTTTTATCTAATAGGACTAAGTAAGTTTCTGATTTTCAGTTAACCTAAACTAAAGCGTAACTTAATCTAACATAAATAGTAAAGGGGATAAACCACCTGGTGTTTATTGTTTAATGCTGATTTTTTGTTTTGTTTTAATGTCCTGAACAGTTCCTCAGAGCCCAGACTTCACTAATTTATAATTCTTTGGGCATCGTGCACCTTAAATTAATTTTGGGCATATCTAATGTTTTATGGGATGTAATAGCAATTCCCTCTGAATTTGTCAAGTTGTTTTTGAGGACTTCAACTCCTCACTCACAATATTGACATTCATAGAGATTGTAATAGTAATTTTTATTCAGATTTATGTTTTGTAGGTTTTATCAGTTCTATCAGTATTTTCTTAATGGTGTAGAACTTCTGTCTCTGCATTGTTAGGCAGTTAAAGTTATTGTATGAGGTACAACTGAAGCTATTGCCATATGCTTCTCTGACAGAAAGCTTTCTTGTATTTATACTGCCTTGTCTTAACAGATTTTTTGTCGTAATGGTAATATACAAAAGTTAGTGAATGAAGTTACCTGTTCTAATATATTATTTGCTCCCAAGATTGTCATCTTATTGAGGTAATTTGGGAGCTCCACTGCTGAGAATATTTATTTGGAAATTAAATCCCTTGTTGTATTATTTCTAAGAAAGATCTACATGTGTTAGAGTTAAGAAGTAGTAATACAAATTCTGGTGTGAATTTCTCAAAGACTGGACATGGGAGAGAGAGAAAAGTTTTTTAAATAATTCTAATTTCAAAATTTACTTATGTGTCATATGTTTGGTTTTAAAGCTCCGGTGCTTGGGCTTTGGGAGGATGGCGAGGCTTTATTTTAAATTGATAATTTGATTTTTATCTTGTTGGTGAATATGCCAAAGAAATGCTTCCTATGTAAGCATGCCATTGTTGGAATGTCCTTTAACTCTTTGTTTCTTCTAATTTAAAGTGTTCAGCTTTGTGTGGAGCCATTTCAGAAAGACTCATGCAGTTCATATTTCTTGTCTCAATATTTTGCTTCTTTTTCTACAAATTCTTGTTGTCAGGTGCTTCTAACTAAAAATATCTGCAACTTTTCTCCTAAGGTTTATTGGCATCCAAAGCTGTTGTTGCAGATGGTGCTGAAAAAAAGGAAGGCAACAAAGAAACAGCTCCAGTCCTGGAGCAGGTATGAAATGGTAGAGTTTGATTCTTTTGCAAAGTTCCCACTGGAGTGTGCCATGGAGATGTAGTACCTACAACATTAAAATTTTCCCCTTCAGATATAACAGGGAACTGAAAATTTATCTTATGTTTACATTTCTGGCAGAGCCGGAAGTATGGAATTTAATTGTCTCTAAACACAGTGTTGACTTGAATTTCAATAATGAGCTTTTGTGTTAGAAAACTAACAGAAAACAAAATAAAATAGTCTCCGTGCAACAAATATGAGGAGACCAGTGTCCCAAGATCCAGTTTTATAGCTGGAACTACGACTGGCTTAGAAACAGGCCCTTACACAAATTTATTTTGTGTTTGAAACAGGGTTTTTGACATCACATAGAACTTCTTTTAAAAGAAGTTTCTTTTATATTGTAAGAATTTGGTGTTGTAGGCTTGTACGTGTTTTATGAACTGCTCAATGAGCCATACATTTTGCAAGGGTGTGTATTTTAATAAATACAAAAAAGAAACTTTTAAATAATGTTAAGGGTCTGATTATTAAACCTGCATGTTGGCAGGATCTGGAGGCTGCCATTTTGTCTTTGGCTTATTGCACTGTGTTCAGGCATTGCTTGACTCCGAGTTGTGCATTATCTTGCATTTAAAAAGGGCTGAATGCCTGAGCATGGTAAAGCAAGCTAAGGATGAACAGTAGTCTTGATTCAGGACATCATTGTTTTCCAATTATTTAAATCAGAGCCTTAATGTAGTTTTAATACAGCTTTTTTGTATGCATTTTCATTCTTCTTTAACAGCAGCATTTGAACAAAGTAGCCTTGCTGCCTGCTATTCTTTAATGAGCACTTCTGTTCTTTAGCCCCGGCACACTCTATGAACAGTCCCTACCCCAAACCTGATTTGGTATTTTGGTTGTACTGGTTCTTTAGAGCTGATATATAATTGCATTGCTCTGGTTTTTCCATTGATGCTGCATTGGATGAGAGTCAATGGAACCTGATTTTCTGTTTTTGATGCTGTCACTGTCAGGGCCGGCGGAGCCACTGCGGTGCCGATGCATTGACCGATATTTTGCATAAAGGTTTACAGTGTACTGACATGACATTCCATTTCTCAAATTTTTGCATATTAAAGATGCTATGATTTTCTTGCTACTGTGTGTGATATTTTCAATGTGCAAAAAACTGTGAAATGGCTTATAGCATGTTGTTTTTGGGAGAATCATTACAATGTAAATCTTGCCATGCAGAATCCCATTGCGGTGAATGGGACTTTGTGGTTTACATAGACTGTGTATGCAACAGTATAAACTGCAGTGCATATTTACTATAACCTTTTTGTTATTTCTTAGACTTAGTAACTCGGCTGTTCCTGTTTTATTGATCAGATATAAAAAACAAGATGTCTCTGTCATTGTTTACATGCTAATGGTCTGAAAAACCTCATTTTTTGGAAATAATAGTTAAGCTCCTTTAAAGAGGCATCTAAAATCCCAAATTGTCCTATTCCTTTGTGTCTAACTAAAAACAGAAACCTCACAAACATTTAAATGATTGACTGTGGGGAGGAAATTTTTTGAGCTTAAAGCTTTTTTCACTGAGTTGCTGCCCAAAAGGAAATTAAAATGGCCGAGTTATAAACCTCCTCAAAAGATTTTCCGATAGCAAAGCTGACATTCCTTAGAGGCTTTGTCTGCTACTGCTATAAAATTCAATGGATAAAATATCTTGTAGGTTTTTTTAATAATGTAATGCAGAATATGGTAGAAGTATTCAGGCCAATAGCCGAAAACTGACTCTGTTGATGCAAGTTTTTGTTTATATTTATACATTTTTAGTTTACAGTTGTTTTAAACCCAAAACCTCAGACGATTAGTTGCAGATACAGTAGTTTATTTAATTGTATTAGGGTATGTCATGTTATATTTCCTTTTGACCAAGACCTGAGTAGATGGATAACATTAATTCATTAAGGTTTCTAATGTTAATTTGTCCTGTTAAGAGGTTAAGCACCTTATCAAACTCTTAATTTAATTTTTTTAATCTTGTTTAAATAACTTTGTAATTTGAAAGTAATGGATGCTGTAGTATGTCTTTCACATCTGTGAAGATGAACAATAAAATTGTTTATTTACAAGTTACGACTCTAATTAATTTCTGGTAATACCTCTCATAACCAGCATAGATATACTCTACAGTTCATGGAATATTTTATTTAAATGAATAAACTGCACTTAGTATGTGTGTAATGGAGTTACTCAAGGTAGAACTGCTGTCTGCTGAATGGGATGTTTTGCACCGGATCTTTACAGGATACTCCCAGCGAGCCATTCATGTAGCATTCAGGGGCACCCTTTTACAGACATAGAATGTGCACTTGTGGGGTTTTGTTTTGCTTTTTTTTTTGTTTTTCTTCCATTGGAACATGGAAAGTTCTAGTGGAAAATAAAATTGCAATTTATAACAAAACTCAATAATACCCTCAAATCACCAGAGATGTGATGTTTCTAGTTTGGATAAAGTGGTGTGCATGTTCTAGAAATACCTCTCTGCTTTGTTAGTTATGGTTTTATTAGATGGTACTATGCTGTATGATGTAACTGGGACAAGAAGAGAGACAGGCCTAAGAGATTATGTTCAGATATTGTAGTTTGCCCTTATTAGGCAAGTTGTAACACATGCACAGTTTTAGTAATGTAGGAAGAACTTCCAGTTAAAAATTTAAAATGCTAATGTCTGTCAATGCATGCTAACAGTCTAAAAATAGTACTATTTGTGTTAAGAAGGATGAAAATTGAAGAATTTGGAAAGATTCATTATATGTTGACTTTTTTCCTTCAAAAACTATTTTGACTTTTTATCTGCTCGTTTTCCCCTGACAGTTAGCAATCTATTTAACCCTGTGGTGCTAGAAGTTGTGATTTCTTCATGTTTGCACAAACATATAATGTGGTGAAATCCAGACTCCCAGCACTGAAAAGGGGTTGTGTGAAAATGTGCTCAGTATTGGAAACATTTCATTGTTTCAGACAGTCCTTAAAGGAGCATTATCAACTTTTTCAGGTTCTCAAAAATACAAATTCCTTGTTAAATACAGTTTTCCTGAAGAACTGCCTAATTTATTTTTATTTTTATTTTAATTTTTTTTTTTTGCCTCTGGTTGGGGAAATGACTGTGTAGGGAAAGCCTTGGCAACTTTTTTTAGAACTGCAATCTTCTGAGGAAGGATTGTTTGCTCATAGCAGTGCCAGAGTTCAGGGAGTGTCTGGACGGCACTCCCAGGCATGACTGAGCAGCAGGCAGCCCTGTGAGGAGCAGGGACGAGGGCTTGAGGATCCTTCTGGGTCCCTTCCAGCGTGAGGTGCTCTGTGATGGTGCATCAGTGTGTGTGTTCTGGCTGGGAGCGGATGCTCTCCGAGTTCTGCTTGGAGTTTGCACTGACAGTGAAGATGAAAGAGAAAACTTAAAATACTTTGTTGAATTTTTAAATTGGGAATAGAGGGAAAATGTTTTATTTTCATGCTTTTTGCGGGTATTTCAAATAGTAAGAATTGAGCATTCTGAATACTGAAAACAATTGGTAGTGCTCCTTTAAAAAAAGCAAAATTTTATGTGATGCATTTTCAATAGTTTTCATTTGTACTTAAAATAATGTTGCTTTAATATGTGTTTGAGTACTAAAATTGCTTTTAAAAAGATCAAAATAGAATACAAGAACTACAACGAAGAAACTGAAATAAAAGTATCAATTTTTTATTATTTATTCAGGAGATTTCACCTAAACCACAAAGTCAGAAAAAAAATGAAGCTGATATTAGCAGTTCTGCCAACATTCAGAAACCTGCACTGTTATCCTCAACTTTGTCTTCAGGAAAGGCTCGCAGCAAGAAATGCAAACAAGAATCTGGAGATTCTTCCGGGTGTATAAAGCCCCCTAAATCACCACTTTCCCCAGAATTAATACAAGTCGAGGATTTGACGCTGGTCTCTCAGCTTCCTTCTTCTGTGATAAATAAAACTAGTGAGCACAGACATTTTAAAACAAAATACCGTAACTACTTATACGAGATATACAGAAATTTTCTTTGGTTGTAAATGGCTATTGCTTTTAAAAATGAATCTGCTTTAAATAAAATGTCCAAGCGGGAGAATTAAGGGTAGCTCACTATTTTAAAAGTCAAGTCACATAATAAGGCATTTGAACTACTCTACCAGAAATAATACATTTAAATAATATATTGATATTTATAAAGTCATGGCTTTTAAGGGTTGGCTTTCCCTCTAGCTTAAATCTCCACACTAGCATTAATAGTGATACAGGAAAAAACAAACCTCCCTTCTGAAAAGGGCCTGATTCATTAAAAAGAAAAGACGTACACCTTGGTGTGGACCTTTCCTTCTATGGGAAACTTCACCTTCAGCAGGCTGACGTTCTGTACCTGTTGGCTGTGGCATTCATCACCTTATGTGCTATTTCCGCCAAACATGATGTGAAAGAGAAGATGGGTTCAAGATCTGTGATGGAAAAATACTAAAAATTGTGTTTCCTTGTCCCAGAAAAATCCCATGGGTGTTCAGCTTCTTAACATGTGTAACTGATTTGCCAAGTACCAAAATACTGTTTGTCAGCAGAATAGGGAAAGCTTTATGCTGCATGCTTGAATACACTATTTTTTGTGAATTTTAAGGTATTTCTATACTTTTTTTTTTGAGATTACATTAGATTTTTAGTGTTGCCTAGTGCCAGGTTCTTTGCTGAAAGAACATTAAATGATGAGGCCAAAGGTTAACATAAATGCAGGTTTCAGTAAGTCAAAAGCTACTTTTTTTTTTTCACTTTTAGTATAGTGATTGAGGACGGAAGACTCAACCTGCATCATGTGTTCCCTATAACCTTGATTTTGTATTTTCACTTATGAGATAAGTTTCTTTTTAATCTTTGCTCATAGATAACTTTAAATGAGTGGGAGAGGGAGGGGTGCAAATTCAGCCTTCTTTATTCAGAACTCATTGGTAAAAATTGTATTTTGTCCCCACAAAATATTAGCAGTCATCCATATTGTAGTACGCCTTCCATCCCCACCCCTAGAGCAATGGTAAGTAGCTGTCCTGGAGCATGCTTATATTTTGGATTAAGTTGGACTTCTCTGTAGCAATATTTTTTAAAAATAGGTAATTTAAAACTTGGTTACTTAGAGGCTTAGATCTTGTTAATATTGTCTTTTAATCTTTGGCTTCCAAGTTTTTTCTACCTCTAGTGGAAAGTTAGTTTTGCTGTGTCTTAATTTTTAAATCTGTGTATCTGACTCAAAAAACTGCTTATAAAAAGGACAGAACAATAATTTACAGTGTAATAGCAACTTAAATGTTTTTCTAAGGCAAAATTTTGTGGAAATGGGTAATACTGGAGAGGCGTAGGGGAGTGTGGGTTTTTTGTTTTTAATGAATCAGGCCTATATTAACCTATATCAATCCTTCTCCCCCCTTTTTTTATTGTTAAGTATAAAATTCTGGAGCCTTCTTACTGTGCCATGCATTGGCAGTGTGTGTTTGAATTTCAGTTGGGGTATTGATATCAGGTTAGCAGAAGGCAGGAGGTGGGATAAAAAAATTAAACACTGTTTTTTATTATTTTTTTAAGTTATATGTTAACACTATCCATGACTTTTTAGATCTTTAACTGTGATCATTTGTTCTGTTAATTGTTAAATCCTATTGCCCCTTTCCATTGTAAGTAACCGGCTGCCTGGGTTTTATGGGGAGGGTTGCCTACTGTAAATACACTGCTTGCCTAAAAGAACCATCTTTACCAGTGGGGAAGTAGGTCCCTAGTGATTTATAATAAGCAAAAACCAGAATCGTGTCTTGAGCATAAATCTTTCTTTGCCCCTGGTAGTCACGGTTTTGTAATTACTTTTAGCAGTTTTGCTGTGATTACCAGCTTTGCAAATTAGAGCTACTTAAAGCACTCCCCATCTTTAGATCTCAAATGCTGCGGTAAGGTGATGGTGTATCTCTCTGCTTCATGAACATTGAAAGATCTCTTTTTAGGTCCATCTCAGCCAGTGAATTCCCCTAGATCCTACAAACATAGCCAACGGAGAAGAAGATCACAGCGTTTAGCCACTTGCTCCTTGCCTGATGATTCTGTAGAAAAAGTTTCTTCTCCCTCTTCAGTTACTGATGGAAAAGTGTTCTCCATCAGTGGTCAAAACCAACAGTCATCAAAATTGGAGGGTAATGTATCCTAATCTAATAAAGAACTGCCCAAGAGAAATTGAATCATAAAAATGAGACCTTTCGTGGTTTTCAACTAATGGGGTATTTTGAACTGCTGTAGCTAAAGCTGTTTGCTGTTCCTATGTTATGTAACGCTGCAATCCAGACTGTTGTTTGTTGGACTCGTGTATCTTTTTTAATATGACATTTTTTCTTTTATGTAGTACCTGATGTTGCTCATGTGTCACTTGAGAAGCGTGGACCATGTCTCCCTCTTGATTTAAGCCGTAGTTCGGAAGTTGCAGCACCATTATCCGCAGAATCCACTTTCCGTAATGAATATCCCAGTAAAGACAAGGAAGATATTCAGATGATTACATATCTTTCTTCCAAAGCAGTAACTGATGGAAGAGTAGCTACAACAGCGTCAGGTAAAGAGATTCAGTATACAACCAGAGAGATTTATAGTTGTAGGGTTAAAATATGTCTGTATTCAATCCCACAGAAAGAGGGGATACTTTTTATTTTCCTTTCTGCACATTTAAAAACCTGCCTCTCTTCTGGACTCCATTCATCTGCATATTCTTTGTCTTCACTGGCTTAGACCTGCGTTAGCACTTCTAACACGCTTTAAGGAGAAGCTGAGAGTGTGGAGTGTAGTAACCAGTATTTCAAAAATACTTTTGCTATTGCTAGAAGTTGTAAAAATAATTAACGAAGTGAAGTCTTTACTAACATACTAATTTGTGGCTTCAGCTTTAAAACAATTATGTTCTCAAAGACAGTCAGCATTCCTTTGCTTTGCATCTGTTCGCAGTGGAAATTCTGTCCTTTGCTTGCTGCAAAATGTTACTTAAAAATATCTCTGAAAAATCCTTAAAAACTTATATAGACTTGATCACCCTCAGCACAAAGCCCAGTCCTGCGACTCTGTGCTGCCTCTCCCTTTGTAACAGTTTACTGACTACCATGGTTTATTTAAAACACGTGGGTAGAGGTAACCAAGAGATTTGGGGAAGGATTGACACAGTGGTTTGCAGACCCTAAAAGTGGGATGTTTTCATCCAATGTATGCTAGGTGTTCATATAATTTTTTTTATAAGTAAGTCTTGTATGTGGGTATCATACAATTTTTAACTGGCTTCCAAGAAAGAATTCTTTTAAAGCCTTTTGTTATTGTTGTTGTTTTGTTTTGTTTCACAAGAAAATTGTTCAGAAAAGTAAGAAGAGGGGAAAAAACATAAAAGTATTATACTCTACTTGGAAAGTTTTTGATATATGTGATTGATAGTAAGGGAGGACAGCATGACCTTAAAAGATAGAGTTATGACACTTAAACTGTATCTTAGTCTATTAATCTATGAATCTCAAGCTAATTTGTCAAAATAAGGGCTATGGGTATCTCTAGTGAGCCATCACTTAAGCTTTTTAAAATAGTAAAATTAAAATATTACTTAATTACTTGAGTGAAACCATGTGACAGTCTTCATTTGCCCTTGATACATGGCACAGCAGTAGAATTATAGATTCCTGGGAAAATTACTTCTATAAAAGTCCTTTTTATGTCATGTTTTCTGCCTCTAAGAGAAGTGCTTTTGAGAGATGTGTATTTGCCCACTCATTGAACAAGATCATAAAAGAAAGCAACAGCTTCCAACAGCCATCTGTTTCCTGTTTGGTAAAACTCATTTCAGTTACTAGAAATTTAACTTGTGGCTTTCCTTATAAATTTTCTAGTTCATTTTATGTGTAGTTGGTAATGCTGGACATTGCCTGCGCCTGTCATGGGCCTGGCTCGAGGCAGAGTGAGCCGGTTCGAAACCCAGCACTCAGGAGTGCACTTTAGACCTGCTTGTTGAGTTGGGTCTTGGTCTTGGCCACAGCTGAAGCAATAGAAGAAAGAATAAGTTTCATTTAAAGCTACTTCTGTTTAATGACTCAAAATGATGTGACATGTCCACACAGTTTGGACTTTTTAGTGAAGGAAAAACATTCCCTGATAAATTGTCTGTTGTTACTACTTGAGTCCATAGTGGGAAGCCAGAAGTGCTTGCAGTCTATACCAGAGGATAGAGTTTACACTGTATATAAAGCTTAATGAGCCTTTTTTCATATCTATATAATTTTAAGAGTTAAAAGCTCTAAAGGAACTGATTAGCCAGCTACATTTTTGTCTTCTGGGTTTTTACCTTCCAGACACATCTGTTTTGTTTCTTATGTTCATGTATTACAGTTTTCCTTCATGCAATAAATGGAACTGTGTCTGGAGCTTTCATACTGACTTTTTTTCCAAGTGTTAGAAGTTTTCAGTGGGTTGCAGCATGTAGTCCAACAGCTTCTTGAGTATCAACTTTGTGGCCTGAAAGACTAATCTAAGCAGTTTGATGTCTTTAATTCACAGTGAAAGGTGAAGGTTTTGGAGCTATCTGCCTCTGTCAGTGGTATTGCTAGGACTCTGTAACTAAAATTCAAATGTGTTTTGGGTTCATCCCAGTCTTTTAACTCTGGTGAAACATGTTTATCTTCATAATCTTAGAAGAAAAAGAAGAATATAGATTTAAAGTTCAGGTTTGAAATCTCTGGAGTTAGTTTAGACTATTGAATAAATTTGTTGTGTTCTCTGCTTTAGAAGGCATTTTTTTGCCTTCGAAACAGCACGGGTTCTCAAGTCATGTTCCTGAAGCACACATAATTACACCAAATTCTTGCATGCTTCAGGAAAATTAATAGGATCCACTCTATTTATCAGTATTTTTCTAATTATTTCTTTAAACAATAGCAAGCAGATATGTACAGGAGAGGTGGCCAAAGCTTTCCTCATTCCTATTAATTCTTGAAATAATTGAGAAAAGTTAATTTGCATTATGCAGAAACATCTGCCTAAGTGCAGTTTAATACACTACATTGTTTAAGTGTGTGCATTGTGTCTCTATACATTGCAAATTGAGAACTCTGGTGTAAAATCTGAACTCTTCTGTAACTTGGTTTTCTTGACCTGAAAGAACTATTATAAATCTGCATCTGTTTATGGTATTTCTGCTGTTAAGATTTTATTGACACAGTCTGGACAGATCTAGAGTTCTAGATGTTGACATCACTACAGATTTATCTGTAGATTTATTGGCATCACTTAAGTGCACTTAAGTTAGACCTGCTGTCTTTGTAATCATTGAAGTAGATAACTGTGAATAGTTTCAGAGATACTTCATGATGGTATTTAGTCTGGAACAGCCTGGACTGATCCCTGACCCTTCTGTAACAGAACTGAACTGGTTTAAGCCCAGAGATGCAATTTGTGATGTTGCACATTTTGACTTCTGATGGAGGCTATCAATTGAGTCAATTGAAAAAATAATTTTGTGTTGTTAAAAATGATGCATTTTAGTGACTTTATTCAGAAGTTACTGACTTGGTGTTTTCAGAGGAGAGGGTCTAGGTGCACTGAAGTGCAGATGCATAAATGGCAACTCACAGTATTAACACATGGATTTCAAAATCATTGCTCAAAATTAACACGTTATCATTTTGTAGAGGCGAAACAAAAGCTCTGTGATAATTCCTTCAATCCAAAGGCTCCATGGAAGTACTGTGCACTTTGCTAGACACCTGTACACAACCCATTAGTTATTGAACAGAGGTACTGCTTTGCCTAAATTATTGTGAGGTCCTGTGGTACACACATAGCTAAGAATCTTTGCTTTCGTTTGCCAAATTGCTTAAAATGCAGATAACTGGCCTTTGGTCACTTTAGCATTTCAAAGACTTTAAATCCACAATCAATCAGAATACTTGCAAAATGCAGTAGTTTTGCCATTCTGAATATATGAAGTTCAGGTCTTTCTGTAGTTGTGCTTCTCTTTAAATTTGTGATCTTTTCCCTTGGTTTCTGTAGCCCTGCACCATTTATGTTAGTTTAACCATTACATATTAAGCAAACATAATTTCAGCAAGCAATCTAGGTTTTGAAGTTTAAGTAAAAGGAAAATATTGTTACACTTTCTAATCTAAGAATATAATATTTGTAATGCTAATATAACAATATTATCACTAGTTGTATTTCCTATTCTAATGCCTATAGATGATTTTGCTAGTGGGTTGACATTAGGTTAACTATATGGGAGAAATTTGCATTTAAGACTGAAAGAAAAAAAACCCTGCATAGTTTTATAGAATTTCCGTGGTAACAGTTTACTGCAGCAGGAACAAGAAACAGCTGATGTACAAAATTTCCAGAAAATGAGATTGGTTGGTTTTTAAAAACTCTTGCCAGTGTATCTGGTTTACCTTGCTTTTAAGAGGGATGAACTATTGTTCAACGTGTTACTTGCTCATCTTGCTTTGCGACTGTTTGTTTTACTCCAACCATCTATTAACAGTCAGAGTTACTCCCTAATTCAAATGCCTGCCATGCTAATCTCTGCCCTGAAGTTCCTAGTTTGGGCTAGTTATGAGGCAAGGAAGAACCTTTTCATAGGCTTATTCTTCCTGAAGACATCATTTTGGGCAGGGTCCAGTATTAATCTGGGGCATGCAGTTAAAAGTTTGTTTAGATATAAAATTGATCCTTTGCACTTGGAATTCAAAACACTAAATTAAACATGACCAGCGTGATTGATGTTTCTATTGCAATATGATTTATGTTATATATTAATGCAGATAATGATATTTATGATATTATTTTGAACATGGAAAGCTAGGAAATAGAATATCAGTCAACAAAATAAGTTGCTTCAGATTGCTACAATTCCTTTGAGCTTGGTGAATTGCAATAAGCCGTACTGCTGCAAGCCCAGTTGTGCTGTTGTACTCGTGGCACAACATTCTGTCCTGTGCCTGTACTTGCATGAGGGGCTTCTGTCACTTCCCTGTGCCATAACAGGAGAAGTAGCACTGGAAACATGTCATAAACTGGGCTGGGAATGCTATGGTTTGCATTTCTTTTTAATCTGAAATTTGTCTTCTAGTGATAAAATTGATCTTGGAACGGTGACAAAATCAGTAGTTTACCAAGTCTAATCTCTGGTCGTCTTTCTCTGTGCCGTGTGTTAACTGCAGACCTCCCACGTTCACTGTGTGGGAGGTGGCTGGCTAGACTCCTTAACAGGAATAAAATTGCAATTGAAAGTCACAGTTGAAAAAAAAAAAGGTAGTATTTCCATAAAGGAACTGATATTTTTCTGGTTGTATTTGTTACTTGCCCTTCTGACTGACCACCTTGTCTAATTTTGTGGTTATGTGTAAGGCATAGTGATTGCGCAGTTGAAAGGCAGACTTTGCAAGCCTTAGCACTTTATGTAGGATTTGAGAATTTAAGATTCTTTGTCTAAAATAATTTTTGATGAAGAAAAGTAAAAGCCAAGAATAACATTGCAGTGTACGCAGGCATAATAGCAATTGCTATTTTCAGGTTACTATAGAAAGGTAGTTTGGAGAGTTCTGACAGCAAGATGGGTATTTGCTTGACTGGAGAGATTTCTGCCCAATATAAGTGTTCCCTCAAACAGTTATTGATTACTTTGTCAGATGTGCTTGTGTTGAAAATTATTGAAATACTGAAATTTGTTGTGTTGTGGCTGTTGGTATTAAATCATATTTGGATGTCAGGTTAGGATTTCTTCTCAATGACGAAGTTTAAGTACTAATTCATCTAATGTTGAGACTAAATTTCTCTTGAGATTGTTTGGATGGAGTGTTCTCACATCTTTTCATCAAAATGGCAGTGACCTAAATGAATTACGTGCATTTGGGTGATCCTTTTGCGCTCTTTTTAGAAATGAGACAAGACGTTGATAGCATGATGATGTGGGAAAGTGTCACTTTTTTCTTGTACTAATGTGCTAAAATATACTTATTGCTCTACAGATGGCAGAGCAGTTTGGTCCTGTAACGGAGACAAATGGTAATTAGGAAACCCAAGAAAGGAATAATTTGGATAGTGTTTTGTGTCAGTGATAAATATTCCAGCAAGCTAAATGCACTTGAAATATAGACAAAGGCAAGAGCCTGAATCAGTATCAAAAGGATTGTGGTGAGATGGTTGATTTGAGGCAGTGGAAAGACTCAGGTAGCTCCAGGAGTGGTCATGCAGCTCGTGCTGTGTGGCAGGAGCCACAGAACTGAGCAGCTGCTGCTGCCTGGATTGCTCGGTGTGGAGCTGTCCTGCAGCTGGGGATATCTGGCCTTTAAAAGTGCTGTGTGGTGTGAGAGGTGATGCACCACTTCCTGTTGTTCTTGCTGGCCCTTCAGCTTTGCAGCTAGTGGCATTTTAGTTGTGTTCCCAGGAAGGCTCCTAGGAGTGGGAGTGGGTGGTGTGTGAGCTGTGCTGTATCCCAGTAGAATTGAGTTGGTCTGTCCCTGTTGGGAAGGCCTGAGGTGTTCTTGCCTTTTCTCCAGAATCATTTTATGACTGATGAATTTACTAAATTATCTTAATGCTGCTTATTTAGTGCATTCCACATCAGCTCCATATTTTGTCTTGTTGTGTATCTTGGCCAACAGCAGGTATTTTTCAGGACTTTTTTTTTTTTTTTTTACATGCTAATGCTTTTGTTGGGCTCTTCTGTTGAGACACACCAAAGGTAACTTGTGCCTCCAAGTGTTTACAGCTGGCATGGAAAAACCTGAGCTCTTTATGACTTCACAGAGCTGCATTTTTGTACAATACGTCCTTGGCATGATCCTAAAATGTCCTCAGGGGTCTGATGAAAATTAGGCTTTCCTAATTACAATTAGATGAAACTTGAAGGTCTAACAATATTGATGGACACAGTAATAGAGAGTATTGAGTTACCACAATAATGTTCTTTATAAATAACTTTTATTCTAGTTTGATTATTTAAAAATGATTATAAATATTAGCAGTGAAAATTATAATTTCAGTTCTGTTTTTTTTCAGTTTGTTACTTCCTAACTTGCATCAGATAAACAGCTAAAAAAAACAACTAAATCTTTCACTGAATAAACTTTTCTAAATAGTACAAGATAAGAATTGTCAGTATATGATGCTGAATTCTGACAAGTCACAGTACTTTTGCATGTTATTCAAATGTGTATTAATGAAAGAAAGTGAATTATTTAAATATTATTAAAATAAATGAAAAATTCAATAAGCAGAAGTTGTTGTACCAGAGCTTAATTTCTCTGTTAACATTATGGAGCATTAAGTTAAATGATATTGACAGGGTCAGCACCTTTAACTGTTACTCTTGTCCTGGGTTCCTATTACAGTGAAAAATAAAAAGGAAACAAAAAAGCTTAAAAGTGTCAGCAAAAGTACACTTTAGCCAGTACAGCTAGTTTAAAAGTGAGTGCAAATTCCAAAATATAGGAAGAAACCTTTTGTGGCATGTATTGTCTTGTATGTTAGACCAAGACCTAGGCATTCATGTGCAGTAATTATCTGTTAAGTGTGGTGATGGTATGACCAATATTGACATTTCAGTGATCTGAGCCAGCCCTGGCTGGCTGCAATCCTTATGGGATGCTGAGTAAATCCATCTTCTTGTTTTCAGCACCCTCGTCCCATGTACATGCCTTGCATCTGGAAATGCCTTTAACCAATAGTCTCAAGTCACCCAAAGGGAATAGTAAAAAAAAGAGGTCTTCCACATCAGTGAGCTCTGAAGGGACAGAGATACAGTGCTCTGTGCCCATAAAGGAGAAATGTTTTGAGAGTCTGAAGGAGAAAATATTAAAGAACATGATTGAGAAGGACAAGCATTCAGAAGTTGGTAAACTACAGTACTTTTTGTTTCCAGTGCTTTAGACAATAAAAATAATTGTAAAATGACATTTAAAATAATTGTATTGTTTGTATGTTTCTTATTAGTGTGTGCCATTAGGATTTTTTACAGTCTAATGACTTTTACAAGAAAGTAGGTCATCAGCCAGACATTGGCCTTATGTCATATATTCTTCAATTTGCAGGTACAGCTAGAATGGAAAGAAAAGGAAAACTGGAAGAGAAAAGTTCTTCAACATATGGTATGTAGAGAGCAATATTTTTAGAAAAAAAGGAAAAATTTTCTTAACACTTCATGACTCTGAAGAGCAAATGTGAAAGCATAAAATATTTCCTGGGCCCATCTGCACTTTTTGTTTGTTAAGGTCTTAAAAAGAGTTTTTATGTATATGACAAATTTGTAATAGAAGAATAATTTGTAAGATAAAATGAAAGTGCCCATAGCAAGGATTTTGAAGGATCCTAAAGTACTTATGAGAGGCCCACTGCCTCTGGTTTTTCATTTGATGTTTTTTTTTTTCTTTAGTATAATGAATAGTACTGGCTATTTCATTATACTGTCAGATTTGAGATGGGAGGAGCAAACAAGTGTTACTAGTAAAACATTTGGCAATTCATGAAATAAAATATAAATTAGGTAGAATCTCTTTTTATCCTGTGTTTAAACTAAAATAAATTATTAGAGACTGGCAAGAATTCATAAGTGATTCTGCCTTGTTTTTCCAGGAGGTAAAAGTTTTGTCTCTGTGTTCCCGAAGAAGATAAGACTGCTCCAGTTTGTGTGCAGGAAACAATCCTGGCTTTGAGGCTTATTTTTTGTAGCAAGTTAATTTCCTTGTTATTTGTCTCACTGCTGATAACTTAAGAAATTATTATGGAGGGAAAATGTGGGATGTATTTTGTCTGGGGAGAATTAACAGGATAAAAAGAATTTTTCAGACTCAAAGTACTTGTCCTTATACCAACAGTGGTTAGAAGTGAACTGCAGCGTAAAAAATGTGTCAGATTCGAGTCAGAATCAGTTTTCTGTGAGGATGCCACTATATAGTGCAGAGTGCTGACAGCAGCAGCAGATTTCTGACACTGAAATTTCCTTCAAGTGTCTTTCTGTAGGTCTAGTATGTGGTTTTAGGACAATGTAACCTTTATAATTGGGAATTTTGCACTTGTGAAAGCTTTTTCTCTTGTCCAAATCTTTTTGTTATAAACTGTAAGTAAAATAGAAGTTATAAGCTATTTGTTACATATTTTGTGTACTTTGCTGTATTTTTACTGCCATGATGTCTTACTTGGAAATACTTAAAATGGTAAAATATTATTTGTCAAATGAGATTTCTTTGAACCATTATACCAACAATTAATAAGAAATGTGTGTAAGATATCAAGTAAATTACCTGAATCATTTTGTTCTGAGTAAACAACTAGAGCACTTGATTTTGAAAGCCTTGTTTAGGTTAAGCTGCTTTAAATAGTTTAATTTTTATTTCAGGTAAAAAGAAAGAAAAAGAAAAGGAGAAAAAGGAGAAGAAGGAAAAAGATCATAAACCAAAACAGAAAAAGAAGAAGAAAAAAAAGAAGAAATCAAAACAGCATGGTAAGTTCAATTTATATTTTTTTTAAGTAAGTAAAACCACCCAGTGTATTTTCAGCATTAGATAGTAAAATTTGTTTCTAGACAATATGAATGTAAAATTTCAGAAATGTTCAAGAGGAAGTTTTAGCCTTAAATATGAAAAGGACACTTGGGTCTGTAACTTCTTTTTCTCTTGTTTTTATAGCCTGTCTCTATGTGATAGACGTACATATTTCTTACATGTTTTTTCTTCCTCAAAAAGATATGCTTGTTGTTTTCATCTCCTTAAATTCTTCATCTGAAGCTCTGTATGCATATTCTACCTATTTTGCTTGGATATTAAAATTATTCTAGTATCTAGTTTGTTGCTAAATTTCAGTGGTTTGCTGTATGCAATGCACACCCTCTTTACCAGTTAATCCTTAACAGCTGAGGTTGGCATCTCTGTTATAACAGCCTTGTCTGTTGCCTTGACAAATGGGGATTATGTTTTGTGGATTGTGTGTTACTCTGTCCAAAATTTGTGCTACAACATGAAAATGCTTCCAGATCATGCAGTGCTGTAGTGTGAATTACAATATTGTAGGTTTCATGTACTTCACCGTCTTTATACTGGAGTAATATAATTTTAAGCTATAAACTTCAGTTGCTTGTTTTACTTAAAAATTATTGGGAGCTTCTTACTTGCACTGAGAAGGTATCTAAGTATTTGCAAGAAGATACTGATAAATGCTAGGTATGTGCCCGGTATTGTTCTTTAGTTTTATCTTCTTGTGGTCATAAAGTGGTTTGTTGTGGGCTGGGGTTGTTTGGTTTGGTTTGGTTTGGTTTTTTATCTTTTTTATTCCTTTGGTCTTTTTGCCTGCTTGTCTTGAAACTTAGAAGCTTGGCAGAGTTAATGTAATAAGGTTCCAATTTCTAGGAGCTTTTTCCAGTGTTTGTAAATGTGAGAAGAAAGTATGCCCAATGCCTCAACAAATAGAAATCTTAAATCCAGATGCAAAAAGCAGTGTGAGTAAAACTTGAGCGTTTTATTCTTTGCAAATTCATCTTGTGAAAATCTGGGTTTAACAATCCAGAGGTATTCAATCTAGATTTTTTTTAACTGTGGAAAAAATTAAAATACTCTGGTGGAGTCTGACTCCAGTGTCTGACCCTGAAAAAGCCCACCTGTCAAAAGAAACAGGACTCTCTCTCCAGGAGTAGGTCACTCCACTCCAGGTGTGGATAGACATGTAAGGGTGTGAGGCATGCCCCTTTTGTTTGAAATCAAATTGAGGCATCCTGGGGAAGAAGAGGGAGCGGGTACAGTGCGTGCCCCAGATAAGTTTTGGACAAGGCTTTAAGACAAAACAGAAAACCCTGACAAAGACTGGCTTTGTGCTCCGAGTGTATGCATGATTTACTGATCATATAAAATCCAGGTGTAGCGAAAGGTAGGTAATTTTATTTATGTTATTTATGCTGGTCTGTTGCAGTGAGGTTGAAAGCCATGCAGCATGAAGTAATCAACTCAGCTGCTCCTTTAGTTGACTGCAGTGGATACACTTGGGAAATGCTGGAGATAGTGTGCTTTGGACAGAGACAGTAAAGAGGAAAGTGACTTCATGGAAGGTGATCTAGGAGAGAAGGATATTATGGAACCCATAGCAGGAAAACTAGTTACAAGTGGGAGCAGGAATGCTTCCTACAGAAGGATGAAAGTGCAGTAATCTGATTACTTGCTTATATTTGAAGTATTGACTTTTAAGAGTAGTAAACGGGTAGCTACTCGTAATTACTGATTGAAGTGCTCAGATGGGCGTGCTCAGATGGTTCCCCAGGAAGGCCATGACGATGATCAGAGGGCTGGAGCACCTCCCCTATGAGAAGAGGCTGAGACCCTGTTTAGTCTACAAAAGAGAGCATTGGGGGAAGACTTTATAGTAGGCTTCTAGTACTTACAGGAGACCTACAGGAAAGACTGGGGGGGACTCCTTAAAAAGGAGTGTAGTGATAGGGCGAGGGGTAACAGTTTTAATCTGAAAGATTAAAATTAGATTTGGATTAGATTAGATATTTGGAAGAAATTATTTTCTGTGGGGGTGGTGAGCCACCTGAACAGGTTGCCCAGAGAAGTCGTGGATGTCCCATCCCTGGAAGTGTTGAAGGCCAGGTTGGATGGGCCTCTGAAAAACCTGGTCTACTGGAGCAGGATGATCTTTACGGTCCCTTCCAACCCTAACTGTTCAATGATTTGCAATTACATGACTCTCTTTGGACAGTCTCTCCAGTCATTATGATTAGGGACAGGCTTGCAAATGTGTTTCTTGAGACTGTTGCAAATAGTTTGTTAGAGGAAAAGATATGATTCTGGTATCAAGATAAATGTCAGTACCACTGTATGACCAGCAGGCAGAAGCACGTGATGTTGTCTGTGCTTGTGCTGTAACAGCCTCATCCTGCTCCTGTCTCTGGCTGAGCAGGAAAACAATACAGAAATGTGTAAGTACAGTGGGGATTTCTGTAACAGTTGGGCTCAGATACTGTCTTCCCAGTAGCTCTTCTGCATCCCAGTCTTTCAATTACTGTGCTTGCAGATAGGAGCTCACGGGGCAGCAGCCCCACTTCAGTACAGTCTCACTTCCGTGTGCATTCTCGCACACTCTGAGCGTTGGCCAGGGCTCCCTGGGTCCCCAGAGCCCCCCACCCCATCTCTCCTGCTTAGAGAGGCACTTCCTCCCAGAGCTGACCCTTGCAGACCGACTGACCCCTTGCTCCCAGGCAGCTTCAACTGCTCATCAGCTGGTCCAGCTGGATCCATGCAAGCAATCAGACACTTGGACTGGCTGCAGGTGCTGTAGCATGAGCTCATGGGCCTCTGTGACCAGAGATCCCTGGCACGGGGCTGGCACTGTTGTCCCTGCAGTCTTTCTGAGTGGTGGCACCACACAGACACTTTGACCTGCAATGCTACTCCATTTGCTGACACACAGACCATGTACACACCTGAATCCTGAATTGAGAGCCCCTCCCCCAGGTGAGAGATGGAAATGAGCTTTAATAAGAATTACAGAATAGTTGAGGTTGGAAGGGACCTCTGGAGGTGCAGTGGTCCAGCCCC
The DNA here is from genome assembly GCA_013397845.1 of Melanocharis versteri. Classification (NCBI taxonomy): domain Eukaryota; kingdom Metazoa; phylum Chordata; class Aves; order Passeriformes; family Melanocharitidae; genus Melanocharis; species Melanocharis versteri. The sequence continues at coordinate 452,563 of VZTG01004997.1, read as the reverse complement.
CTTGTCCTGGTTGCCCAGGATTATATCCAGACAACTTTTCAATGGCTCCAAGGAGGAAGACTTACAACCTCTGCCAGCCCAGACTGCATGCAGGGCATGGTACGGCAAGTGTACTGACCACAAAACTTTATGGATATGTGGCTCTTTTTATCCTGTTGTCCCCCTGTTCTCCCTGTAATTGTTCTTCCCCAAATCACTTCAGTCCATCCATTTTCCCCACCTTTATTTTCTTCCCTAAACATTTCATAATAAGTCATTTGCAAACCCAAAATGATTTTCCCCTACATCCCGTAGTGTTCCCCACTGGCAGCCCACTGGGCTGCGACTGCCCTTGGTCCAGAAGATGATCCAGAGAGCTGCTGTGGGGAACATATTGTGATGGGTTTCATGCATGGATAGTGGAGGTGATGGCACTGCTGGGCTGGGAAAGCCTGAGAGGGGCCTGGCCAGGAGGTGTTTGTTGTTTGCCTGCGCATCCTCCTCCTTTGGGCCTGTGTATACTCTCCTGGGATGTGCCCTAGCCCATCCCAGGACCTGTTGGCCTATTGATGTCTCATGGGATGGGCCTGGGAACATCCAAAGACAATTTCCTGTGGGTTCCCTGTGCTCCTCTGCAGGGGTGCAGACAAACTTTTATCACTTAAATTGAGCTCAGCCTATTCGAGGGTTGCTCTCCCAGGGTTCAACCCTGACCCTTGGGGACAGGGAGCTTCAGCTTTCCCTCTGTCTGAGCCCCTGACGCCCGCGGTGCACGGCTTACTCGTGCAGAGCGGGTTTTACCTCTGAGGGAGACGCGTCGAGGATTAGGCAGTGTAATGAAGAGTCAAGGAGTAAAGGGCTGCGGGAGGGGGCTCCCAAAGTCCTCTTTATTGAGGTATAACAAGCACAAGGGTCTGGACGAGAGGACGCGTAGAGAAAATTCTCCTGAGCACTGGCTGTGCTCGGGTTTATAAGGGAGGGGAAAACTGGGAGGGGCAAGGGGTTACAGCCAATCATAGGGGATTAGGAGGGAGGGCTTACAGATACAACAACCAACCAGAATGTCTGAGGGGCAGGTACAAACGTATAGAACCAATAATACATCGTGGAACTAAGAACCTTCTGGCAGGGTGGGTGGGCTGGAGCTCCAAGCCCTGCCCACTGGGAGTGCCTTTTAGACATCTGTCTCCTCCTCTGCTCCACCCCTGAAGGAGGAGTCAGAGAAGGAGGAGGAGTCGAGGGCAGAGGCAGCGGCCACTCAAGGGGATCCACCCTCCGCAGGGTCATCTGTGGTTGCTTCTAGGTAGCAATGCTGGTAGGGCTGCAAGCAGATGTAAGGTAAAAGAGAGAGTCACCAGCAGCATCTCTGAGGATAGCAGATGGTGCAGGATGAGTTGTGGAAAAAAGAGGACTGCATAATATTCTAGGAAAAATTACCCCTCTGTACATTCAGAGATGCGGGAGTTACAATTGGTGATGCTTCTTTTATCTATCAAATTTGATTATGTTTCTTACCGGAAATTTTTTTAATAAAATGTTACAAAGAGCTTTTGCTGTTTCTTATTTACAGTTTCATCATCCTGATACCTCAGCATTGATATTCTTTACTTGTCAACATAATGCTGCAGTATAATCTATACACAATATTTTTTTTTTTGCATTTGTTATAAATTTTACTTTTGTAAGAGCGACTTCTTTTCTTTTAACTTTTCAGATTATTCGGATTATGAAGACAGTTCTGTTGAATTCCTGGACAGGTGCTCCTCTCCCTTAACGCGGTCCTCAGGCAGCTCTCTGACGTTGCGCAGCATGTTCTCAGAGAAGAACACTTCATACCAGTATCCAAGAGCTATTCTGTCCGTTGACCTTAGTGGAGAAAGTAGGTTAAATGAACAGCAAATTTCAGTTTACAGGTTTAATTTGTTAAGAAAGAGAATTTTAAAGGAAATAATTTGGTTTATGTTTGGGATTGTAGCTATAAATATGGTGACTGATTTATGCTTGATCTATTTAAATCGAAATGCTGACACTCCTCAAGCTTTTCTTCATTGTACTTGCTTTGATTAAGTGTTGCTACTCTGCATCTGAGGAGAGCACATTAAAGGCACTCTGCAGAATTCATCTTGAAATCTCATATATCAGCAGTGTGTTTGAGAGTGATTTTTTTGCTAGTGCAGATTAAGATTTTTAACTGTCAAAACTCCCTGTATTTCTGTGAATTATGGTGTCTCCCCACATACAGTTTCACATGTATTTATTTTTATTAGACCTTTCAGATGTGGAGTTCTTGGATGATTCTTCCACAGAGAGTTTGTTACTTAGTGGTGATGAATACAATCAGGATTTTGATTCAACCAACTTTGAAGAGTCTCAGGATGAAGATGATGCTCTTAATGAAATTGTTAGATGCATTTGTGAACTTGATGAAGAAAATGGCTTTATGATTCAGGTAAATAAGTTAGGTGTGTGGAGTTACATTTTCCATGTGAATGTTTTGCTTGTGAAGGTGCCCTTTTGATGTGTTGCAGACTGAAATTACGTAGAGAGCTGTACGTAAGTGAACAAGAACAAAATATTTCTTTGTTCTGCACTTGGTTTGGCTCTGTTAAGTGGATGCAGAGCTGTTGCTCTAGTATGGGGATTCTCTAGCAATTTGATATGTAGGACCAGCTTGTAAGAAAAGGTAACCTTTTTCTTTATAGCCAGCTGATAAATTGGGAAGAAAGTATGCTTTGCCACGCACAAACCATTGCTTCTGTTCCCCAGACCATCCTGATTATACGAGCCCTTCTGGCTTGGTCCTTGTGCTTTGCAGTACCACTTGTAGAAACCTCTCTGCTCACTGTAAATGTCCCTCCTCTGTGTGCAACGTGTCTCCTGTGCAGACACTAAATACCGTCAGTACTGTGATGTGTGTTTCATGTTTAGAATAGCACTTCTCACACTGGGTATCACTACCAGGTTTTAGAAACTGCTGAGAATTTACATCTTAACTTGGTATAGATAAAAGAGAAGAAGAGTATACCGTGTCTGCACATCGTTCAGGTGTTGATGGATTGCAACTCCTGCTGCTTATTACTTTGTACTCCAATGAGGAGAGATTTCCCATCCATGAGTAATTTCAAGTCTTTTTTCTCAAGCAATTTATAATGCAATGATTAAATCAGATGCAAAAAGCAGTGAGGAAGAACTCAGTTGTCAACAACTTTAAAAATGTCATGAACATCCTGTGGTTTCTATCCCCATTCAAAAGCCGGTTTGTATTCAACTATTACTGTGGTACCATTCATGTTGGTAGTATGGAGCCCTTTAGTCAAGATTTAAAGGAAACATTTAAAGGGCTGTCGTGTTAGTAGACTTTCTCTTCTGGAACTGACAGAGCCCTGGAAATGAAGGGCACACAGGCTGTCTCGGGGAGCAGACTGAAATGCCGTGCTGTGTTGGAGGAGCTGAGCAGGAGTTCGGCTGTGGTAACAGTGTGGAAAAAAGGACTGGTGTAGCAATCTTTGGAGACAGGAGGGGCACTGTAGCTGTAGTGACAGGAGGAAAGGTGACTTTAGTGTTTTTAACAGGTTGATGCTCAAAGGCATGTCAAAGCAAAGAGGAGAGATTTTCAGCAGTGAGCCAGCAGCTTTTTGAAACACTGGCAAGCACAGAGTTGAGAAAGGCAAATATATTTCTAAGAGGTAGTTAAATGCCTGTGTTTGAAGTCCAATGGCAGCCTGATTTTTCCTCTTCATGCTTGTCTCACTGAGAGCAACCAGTTTGCTGTTTCTAGGCTCTCATGTCTTACCACTTCTATTTTGCTCTCCTATTCTCTTGTTTCTCCTCTTTCATTTTCTCTTCATTTTCTTTTTCTTTTAGATTTTCCATTGGTGCCATATTAAAAGCACATCTTTCTAGCGCACTGGAGAGATGCTTTGTAAATATAAATAATTAAACTGAAGAGTTTTCTACTTTTCACTGTTATGCTGTAATGTATTACATTATCTTTCTACTTTACTATAATATTATACTCCTGTCTTATGTTTCACTACTAAATATGTAGGAGCTAAAATACTGAATGTTGTAATAAAATACTATTAAATATTACATCTTCAGTTTCTTTTTTTTTTTTCCAGTCTGGAGTTTGTGGTTGAGGTAACTTTCAGATCTAGAGCTCTTTTTTTAGCTTGATGTCTTTGTCTACCCAAACACAAATTGCCCAACTAAAATAATCTTGCTCGAACCAGCTATTTAAGTTAAACTGCTCTTCTTTGCATTTTGCTGATACAAGAAGTATCTTCTGAGTTTTTGCATCTACTTGTCTCAGTTTTAGTTTTTGCTTTTGTTGTTTTTTTTCTGACATCAGTGTGAAGAATGCTTGTGTTGGCAGCACAGTGTATGCATGGGACTGTTGGAGGACAGCATTCCAGAGCAGTACATCTGTTACATCTGCAGAGATCCACCAGGTATGGATAAACCACCTTTATCTGCAGCCCTGCTTGGGATTTTTGAGTAGAGATGTTATGAATTTGCTTAAATTGTTCAAGCTTTGTCTGTTTTGTGTTACATGTAACGCTTCTCTGGGGCAAGTGATTCTAAGTTTGGCTCTGAGCAGAAACTTGTTTTTATGTTAGTAACATCATGGTCAGCTGTGCTAAATCTTACCCGTTAACTCAGTTACCATTGTTTTACTTGTTGAAACTTAATTCACCCCAAACCTTAGCACTTTTTTATGTCAGTGTAGAAAGCCTTAGAAAGCCTTTCTAAAGAAGTCATTTTTGTTCAGGGATCTGTTCTGCCAATACTTGCAATCACATTTGTTCATTTAAATATTTTCTTAGAGGAAAAGGACTCAGTACACTCAAATATGCTGTGGATGGCATTTCATAGTAATTGCAATTTTATAAAGTTTACCTTTGCCCAGAACTGTGTAAAAGTATGTAACTGAATATTTAAAATATGGAAAAATCTAGCACATCTTATAGTAAACAATAGTGCACAAACAGCATATGTTGAACTTCAGATAGCTTGATTAAATTTGTAAGAACTAGGAAAACTCTATTTACTTTTAAACTGAATACATTTGATTAGGAAGATGTTGATTTAAAAATAATTCTGTGATAAACCCATTTTTCTTAACAGTTATTTGGAGAAAAACTAAAAAATTTGGAAGAAAGTTTTTTGCATTTTCTTCTGACAATTGATACAAATGCACACACCTGTCTCCTGGTGTAATATCCAGTACTCCAGCTGTTTCAGAAGGGCAATGAGACTACAACCTCAAATTTACTTTCATTCTAAATTTAAGACGTGAAATATGAAAATTGTTTGCAGAGTTTTTATGAGCTATTTTTGAGATGAAATATTAGGAAAATAGAGCTGGTTCCATATGCCCCAGTGTGAATTGAAGCTGGTGGTAGAGAGTCTTGTCTGATAGTTCTGTGTGGTGTCTCTTTGAGCAGCCCAGCTTTTTCTTACTAAACCCAGCTAATTTGTCTTGTGTTCTTTCCCTGCACTGTATTAGGTACTTCGTTTTCCCCTGCTATGCAGAGTCTGTGTCCCTAATTTTTATCTTCTCTCCCTTCCTAACCATTACTTCTTTTCTTTCTATGTCAGGAGAAAAAAGTCATTCTCAATGTCAGTATTTTAAAGTGTATTGGGATAATGGGCAAAAAGGAGATAGACAGGGTATTCTCCTGAAAGGTATGAAGGGCTTCCATCAACTCGTTCTTTGTTCTGTATATGATGATAGTATGATTTGAAATCGAGTGTAAGATACTGCCATCAGTCCTCTGGGTGCCTTGTTGTAAACAATAACATTGCAATAATTAGCATTATGCATTTCTAGTTTTGGGTGGGCGTTTTGTTTTTGTTTTGTTCTTTTATGAGTTTGGGGGTTTTTTATTTGTTTGGGTTGTTTAGTAGTTACTTAGCTACTGTAGAAGCATTAGGTAAATACTTTTCTTTGCTGGTTGGGTTAAGACATAGCAGGGGAGACCTGAGGCCCACATACATCAATACCCTCTCTAGAAGTCTGGTGAAAGGCACCTCAAAGCGGAGTGTAAGAGCTCTGCTGTCCGATAACTTTGAAATACCTGCTTTTCCTGAAGCCTTTTCCTGGCTTCTAATAAATAGATATTGACTTCAGTATTGAAGCAAAATATTTGTATTCTAGAAACAAACTGGGTGTTTTGGATATGTCCATATAAAATCAAGTCTCTAACATTTCTCTTGGCAACTTAGGCTATCTTTTTTTAAAAAAAAAGTAAGTTGCAGTACTTAGATAAATAAAATGCCAATGTAAACTTTTTTTTTTGGTGGTTATTTTGTAATAGCATAGATCTTAATATCGTGTAGTTTGCAAAAGTGATTAGATTTTAATTTCAAATGCCATTTAGAGGGGCATTTGAGGCACCTTGAGGTTTCAGACTTATTTTTTTCTCATAAGTTTTAAGACTTTCTTCTTAATCCACAAAAACTAAATTCTAATATATTAATAGCAAGGTCTTGAATCATCCTTTCATGGATGTTAGGAGGTATTTAGGCAGGTACAGCACATAGCTATAGCACTCTAGTTGTAAATATAATTTTGCTGTGGCTTTAGATGGCCCTCAATTTGTTTATTGCTTACCCCAGGACAGAGGTGGAGTGCCAAATATCTCTATGACAAAGACTGGCTAAACAATGGACACATGTGTGGATTATCATTTTTGAAAGAGAACTACTCTCATCTTAATGCCAAAAAGATCGTGTCAACACATCACCTACTGGCAGATGTATATGGGGTAACTGAAATACTGCATGGATTGCAGCTGAAGATTGGGATACTGAAGTAAGTATCACTCCAGGGTTTATTTTCCAGCCTTATATATTCAGGTAGCAGAGACTACCGTTATTCCATATGCATTTTTCTCTCACATTGAAGTTCTTTCTTGTATAATATTTGAAATAATTCCAGTATAAGATGTGGAGTACCCTCAGCTTCAGTGGGAGCTAGGTGTTCAGCACCCAAGTAGATCTGGTCGATTGGGATTATTGGAGATTTTTTTTTATAAATTTTGTGTTAAAGGAACATTCTAGATTTATCTTAAATTGATGAATGACCTAGGAATACTTCGTGTTTGATAATGGTGCTTATCAGTAGCTAAGGTCTAGGAGAATTGAATGCTTAATAGTTCAGTGCTCTAAGCGGTGTTCTCTATAACTTGCTTTTTTTCCTCCTCTTCATTGCAGAAACAAGCATCACCCAGACCTTCATCTCTGGGCTTATTCAGGGATGAGAAAAGAACAAGAACAAAGAACTGTTGGGGTAGAGAAAAAATTAGTGACTTTGCAGGATGCTGTTAATCCAGCTGAAAGGACGTGTCATAGTCAAAACCATAAAGAGCCACCCAGTATACCCCAGAAGATGGAAGAAACATATATCACAAGTGAGCACAGTTACCAAAAACCACAGAGTTTTAGTCAAGACTACAAAGTGATTGCTGACCCCATGAGCTCAGATGATGAAGACACAAGTAGCTTTGAGGAAGATCAGGAATATCACAGAGAGAATAAAAACTGTTTACAATATTCTTTTAAAGATGGAGGCATGAATGAGCAGGTAAGTATCATTCTTCATCTGGGAAATTTTATTTGGAAAAGTATGTTCAATCTGATAAAACTGAAGTACATACAGGTATTTAAAAATGTTTATTGCTGTAAATTGACATACTCATCAAATAAGTCAGCAGAAATTCCTAGAAGCAAAGTTGGATCACTGAAATAGTTCCAGGTGAAATATGTTCATTTCAGCTGGTGTGTGAAATACAAAGTATGGTTAAAGTATTGCCTATGCTAAAACATTATTCTCAATCTAATGTTTTGAGTGAAAGGAAACCCTATTCTTAAAATGCAAGGTCTTGGAACAGAACTTACGTGGTTTTTGCAAGGTGAGGAAAATGGGACAGATTTCCCTTTTTCTCTCAGTTAGATCATCTATGTATGTTAGGGGGTTTTTGTTGTTTGTTAAACTGAGTTTTTTTTAATAGTGTTTATTATTGTACTGTATTCTTCTTTTAATAGCAGTGCTACCTAGAACACCATCCACAACTAATGATTTACTAACCAACTAATTTCACCTTGTGTGCAACTGCTTTTCAGTCTGCATATTTGTTCTAATGAAACATTTTTAGTCAGGATTATATTTTGCTGTTTAAACATCTCTTTCTCATTTTTACATTAATGGTTTGAATCCATTATTTGGTGGAAAAGGTCTGAAACTTGTTAATCTGGTTTCAGTGAAGAGTTCTCTGAGCAAAAACCAAAGAGAACAAAACCTTTCTGTTTTCTACAATACCAGCTGTGTGAGGATAAATCGTCCAACTCATCCTCCTTTTGAAGTACAGTTTCTGGTGTGGAAGAAATGAGTATGATACATCTTTTTTCTTTTTAATATTAGTTCTAAATGTGGCATGTAAGCTGTATAGTCTGAATGGGAAATTTTTGGCTTATTCTAGTTAAAAATACCTGTTTGTATGCTAAATTTGCTAAATTGTGCGACTATATTCAGGTTTATAGTAAGGAGACATGCAGCAGTGTCAAATACACTTGCCTTCCAACAGTAGTTTAAATCATCATTGTCAACAGTATAAATAGTATAAAGATATTTAGAATTAAAGGAAAATATGCATGAGCAGTGAAACAAAACTAATATTTCCTTCAGAGATTCAAACATCTATCTGAAAAGCTAGATGCTCTCTGTTTGACACTGTCGCAAACAGATCTCTTCTTGGTTTAAGAGTGTTCTTTCCTTTGGGGACACCTTAATCACCTTTCCAGTAGTCAGCCTTGATATTAAAATAAGGCCATCTGCCTAAACATGATAGGCATGGGAAAGCTCTCCTTGGTTTCTCCATGAACCTGTTTGCACTTACCTTAAAACTGACATTGAAGGACCATTTTTAAATGATCTGACTTCTCTCTAAGGTGCCTTTTCTCCTCTCCTTGTCGAAGTTTGGTTGGGGCTTTGAATTTTCCTTTCTAGCATTCTTCAGAGCCTTTAATATTCTGGTTGTCCATACTGTTTTGTCTTACCCTAATCTGCAGTTCTGTTACATACTTCCTTTTCTCTTACAAACACTGTTTGGATTGACTGTTATCAAGTCCTTTTTTGGGCTGTGCATTATCTTTTAAATTGTATTTAGTTTCCTTGGTTTTGCTTCTGAATGCACAAACCTTTCCCACCTGAACCTCCTTTTATTTCTTGTCCACAAGCTGTATCCTCTACTCTTCTCCTGCTATCACTTCCTGCTTGCCTATGTTGATCCCATAGCTTAGAGGAGAACCTGTTGGATTCAAGGAGCATTTAGTAGCCATTTGAAGCAATATAGAGGTCATTAGAAGAAAAAAAAAAACATTTATGATGTTATTTAGATATTCAGTTACTTAGCTTTGAAATTTTCTCTAATTCACTGAAGCAGGCTGAAAGATGATTTTAGTTTTAGATTTATGGACTTGGATCCTTATACAGCAAGGGAAAAATGGCATTCCTGTGGTTTCAGAGAGGGTCTGAAAATTGTAGGGAATAGAGCATTTATTATTTATATTGGAAGTATTTTTCAGAAGAATACGAGCAGTTTCAATACTGAAAACACTGTGGAAACAAACCTGATGTCTTCTGAGAGAGATTTTAAATATCATAAAAGCATCAAAACTCTTATACCTTTCAAATGAAATCTATCTCTGATACATAATTTTAACTCCTTTAATGAACATTATGAATATTAACAACACTTGTCCCATCTGATTTGCTAATAAAGCTGCTTGCAGGTCAGTCAGAATTTTATTTGTTTGGTTGGTGTTTTGTAATTGATTTTAGTCTTAAAATGAAAGTTGGATTTTTTGCCTAAGTAATAACTTAAAATCCATCAGTTCCTATTTTCTTCTTTACTTCTCATGCTTGACTGGAGAAAGAAATATTTTAATATCAGACCTAACACCATTTTTTTCTTATATGGTGTGGAAAATTAGCTGAACTCTTCAGAGAAGTGTATTAATACAATTAAAGTCAATCTTTGCTCTGGCATTTGACATGAACTGACACTGTGTGAGCACATGTATCTGGCATTGTAGTCCTTATAATAAAATCTTTAATAGTGAAAGAACTTCACTGGATGTGAAGTCATAGTGGGTGTAAAATGGAAGCTGTTAATCCTGCTAATTACTGGAGATGCTGAGCATTTTTAACTCGTTAAATTTAGTCTACTTCCATTCAGTAGCTGAAACATCAAATATACAAAGATTAGGAGCTCGTGTATTATCTCTGGCTGGCTGTGAAGGTACTAATTATTTCAAAGAAGTCCATCTTCCTCAGATACTATATTTGCATAACTCTGCATGGTACTGTAACTGTCCCCAAACATGTTCAGTTCTGTCCCAGACTTGTGCTTGGAAGGTAGGTGGAGTCATAGCAGGTAGGACGAGAAGTTTTTTGTCTTAATCAGCAAACAGAACAGATTACCCAGAGAGGGTGTGGAGTCTCTCCCTCACTGGAGATCCTCCAGAACCATCTGGACACAATCCTGTGCCATGTGCCCTGGGATGACACTGCTTGAGCAGCAAGGTTGGACCAGGTGACCCACGGTGGTCCCTTCCAACCTGACTCATCCTGGGATTCTGTGAAATAGGATGTCCAGCTTATTTGTGCAAAATAGTGACTGTTGACATCTTAGATACTTCTGCATTGTAGGGAGTTTTCCATGGAACAAACCTTAGGATTTTGCACATTTTTGGTGGCAGTAGACCTGTGCAGTTCAGCACTTTATGATTTAAGTTGCTATTTATATAAAAAGGGCACAGAAGTGCAATCTGTCTTACTGCATTAAAAAAGTATTTGAAATTATAAACTTCAGTATTAGGGGAATGAGGCAAAAGGTATAGATGCTTATTTATGTGGAATTTGCATTTTGTTTGGTTTAGTCTATTGATGTGTCATGGTATGTGGCTTTCTGAATAAGCTTTTTGTCATGTATACAGAAGTACAGCTCTAAGCCAGCAGAGTTTATCCTGTGACTCAAATGTTGAAATCAACACCAGAAATTAAAACAAAGCAAAAAACAATCTTAAATGGCAATTTTTTTCTTTCTGTTGCTCCTATGAAGAATTCTGCTGAAGGAAACACTGTGTTTGTTTGTAATGAAAGAAAAGGCTCAGAAGAACAAGTGGACACACATCTTCAATGGCAGCTAAATCTCCTCACCCATATAGAGAATGTACAGAATGAAGTCACCAGCAGAATGGACCTGATTGAAAAAGAAGTTGATGGTAACTGCATTGCCAGATTACTTGTTAATGTACCTGTAGCAGCGTCTCTCATAACTAATGTGTTCAAAGTGACCTGAGGCACTGAGGATGGATTTTTAAGTATTCTGTTCAGATTTGGGTCCCAGAATTATAAACAGAGCTTGTATCCTTGATCTCCCTACCCCCTTCCACAAGTTTCCAATGCCCAATAAAGTAGCTTAAGCGCTCAGAGCCCCTGAGCTTAGGCTCAGATTTCAGAAAGCTTAGATAACTTGTCTAGTCTTTGTCCAGATATGGATCATAAAGTTGATGGCTTTTTCTATAGCTGGAGTGATATTTGCCTGATTGTTCTAGTAATTGATAATATTTAGGGAAAAAACAAAAAGGTGTTTATTGTGCCTTCAGCTTTGGTTTTTTACTATTAGTAAGCAAGTGGTTTCATGAAGACAATTTAGTCTTCATGAGAAAACTTGAATGAAACTATGGTGTATGAGAATAGCACAAAGTGTCTATGACTTGCCAGTCATAGAAACTTATAATTAAGGGAGTTTGTAGTCTAATCATAGGAGTCCTTAATTAATCTTTTAACAAATAAAGTTGTCTTATTTCTATTTGCAGTTTTACTTCCAGTGAAACAGTTTTACTTCCCTGCTTTTCCTAGGCAGTGTTTCTAAACTAACAGGGTTGACCTTTCCCCTTCTCTGTTTCTACAAGCAGAGAAATTCCTTGAAAACAGTTGTTGAAGATTGGAAAATCATTCTGTAATCTGGAGCTTGTCTACAGGAGCCTGTTAAAGTGGCACAAGCAAGCCTTGTATTTAAGGGTTGCATTTTCTGTTCCAGAACTGTCAGAGAAGACCATGAACTGAAGTTGCTTTTATGTGTGTAGAGAGTAAATTGTGAGCCAAGGGTATAATTTACTCCCAGGTACCTTTTTATAGCAACAATCAAATCAGAAGATTGGATTGTTCAAGAGAAATACAGAATTAGTTGGTGTTTCCCTAACAAAATTTCTTCTGTTGAATAAAAATCACAGCCTAAGTATATTTTCCCTTTTTATGAAAGACAAAGTAAGAAAGAAAAGTTTAATTTTTATGGAAACTGTTTCTCAAAGACTTACTCTAATCAACTTCTTCCTTTTCCTTCTGTAGTTTTAGAAAGCTGGCTTGATTTCACTGGAGAACTGGAACCACCAGATCCTCTGGCAAGATTGCCTCAGCTCAAGCGACGTATCAAACAGCTCTTAATTGACATGGGAAAAGTACAGCAAATAGCAACACTTTGCTCTGTATGACAAAAGGAAGAATAAAGAAGTAAAAATAGGTTCTTTACAGTGAATTTTCTGATTAGCCACAAGACTGACAGGAAGACAGCAAAAAGCTGAGCATTTATCTGGTTCTTTGCTGATTGCATTAATAGCCTGAAGCTTTAGAAAGAAGAGAGGAAGTTTAGAGTCAGGAATCTGTTTTATTGAAAATACGAATATTCAGTGCCCAGGCTTCAAAATGATATATAATATACTGAGAAGTGTCAATTTCTCAGGATTTTAACATGTTAAAGAAGTAAAACCCCAGATACAAGAAAATTTATCAGACAAAAAGTCTGCGAGGAGCAATGCTACTATTTTGAAACCCTTGGCAAAAATTTTTAAATTAGCAGAATTCAGCTGACTAAAAAGGCAATCCTCTTATCTTGCTAGTGAAAGATAGATACAGAGAGAGCTGTATCTTCTCTACAAGGAAGGTTTTTAGATTATTTCTTTCTCTTACGAATGTTCAGGAAAATAACTATAATAGCTTTGATTTTTGAAAAAAATTACTTGTCATGGTCTCCCTTTTAAAATACTTTTTTACATAGAAATCCCTAGAACAGCACCCCTAGACTCCTTTAAATCAGAAGTGGGAAATAGTGGTCAGATGTGCCAAATAATATTAAAATCACTGGGATGAGAGTTTGATTATGACTTATGTGAAGGTTTTTTCCAAAGTGCTACTCGGTGCCAGCAATCCATCCAAAATTGTATCTAGTTGATATTTTTTTATGTTCTATAGCAGTATTCAGGAATCAAGGTACAATTTTTGTCCTAGGTAGCTCTATTCTGGTCTTGGCCCTCTGAAAATTTCACCATCCTCAGTGGGGATGAGGAATGACAAGAGCAGCAAAATTGTCTGTGGCTGTGGAAATTCTACACCACAGAGGAAAAAATCACAAGATACCTTATCCAAGTTGTTTTTATAAAGTTTTTCAGCTTCAGTGAATGAAATGTCACGAAACCAAAGGCAACCTACTCGCTCTGTTAGCTTTTGCTGGATTTTGAGCCCAGGACTTTTCCTGTGCTGATAAGTTGCCGCTGTTCCCAGTGCTACATCCGTGTCTGTGTATGTGTATAGATACATGTACATATATACATACCACACACATTTCTATCTACACATGTCTAGTTTTATTACAATAGACTGCAAGAACTGGTGGTTCATATTACCTTTTAACAAGCAGTTTCTAAAATTGAAAATAATGTATGTACAGGTTTTGAAATTTGTAAAATATGACTGTTAAAAGGAGGCTATTTAACTGAGGACATTGAGATACTTGAACATTTTATGCCTCATGTCTGTTTATCAGTTCTAGTTATCTGTATAAATGCATTTTAGAACCGATAGACAGTAAACTTGAATTTACCTTTTGATAAGAGTACAAGCCACTGTACATTCAAAAGTTATTTAAATTTGCAAACACACTGTTCTATATGTAAGGTACTGTATGTAAAACTGTTTATTAAAACTATTCTGCATACTCTTCATTTTCCACTTTTCTTCCTGATCTACATACAAATGTAAAAAAGAAGTGATTGTTATTATGTACAGACCATCAAAAAATCTTGGAATGCCTTTTAAGGATGCATACAACTGAAAAATGTGCCAAAGATGGATTATCTGGGAAAGATTTGCAACCAGTGCATTGAACTTTCATGATAAAACCATTATTGAGAAAGAAAGCAGCGTGGCTGGTTCATTGCTAAAGTAAACCTACCCTGACCTTTCCTCTCTGTCTGTCATACATGAAGTGAGTTATCACTCCTGATGGCCAAAGCAAAATGTAAACCCCTGTTACAGAGCGGTTGCTATTTAAAAAGTCTTCCCACATCAGGCTCGTAGGAGACGTCACAGAGCTGCGTGATAACATGGAATTATGGAATGGTTGGCAACTCCATAATGCAGAAAGAACATTAGAGCTGTGGAGTTGTTGACATTTTATAGCAACTGATAATAAATACTCTGTGTTACATAGTTGATGCTTAAATAACTGCTTCAAACATGAATAGATGAGTGACCTACTTGCTTTTGGATATGTGAGACTTTTTTATAGACTATTCACTTGCTGCATATCCTTGAATGTGGTACTGTGTGTACTGTATAAGAGAAGTGTAAATCCAGATGAATTACTTTGAAACAAAGTGGAGTGTATTTACAGAATTTATACAGCATACACTGTAGCAATATTATGCCATGTGTGTGCATGTGTGTGATGTAATATAATTGTAAATGTTACTGAAGGTGATGGTGGACTTGGAGAGTTCAGGGGGGAGGACAGAGGTTTTATTCTTACTACAGAGATGGAGGAATGGTATCCTGAAAAGGAAATCCTAAGGTCAAAGTTGAAGTTGCTCTTGCAGCTTTAATATGTCTTCTGTTTGTATGTGTAATGGCCTCTTAATTTACACGAATATGTAATTTTACCCCTCAAGATCCTGCCTTGTTCAGGATGGACTGTGCTTACAAAAACAATCTGTTCAGTATTTTTTTTATGTTCATTGTGTAGTCATGTATTATAAAAATTCCTGCAAGCATTCATATCTTCTAAGAAATACAATCTCAGTGTCCGTATGGACCATGCTGTGTATGATACATTGTGTACTGCTCGAATGTTTCACAAACTTGTCTGAGTTTGCTTTCTCAAGTCGTGGTGCTGGTCTGTAACATGTGGGCATAAGTTTCTGACCCCAGTTTCTCAAGTATTCAGAGGTTTGGGATGCTCTGGAGGTTTTTCTTTTGAACACAAGTCAAGTGCCATAAAAATGCTAAGTGTTTTGCACAGAATGTAACCTAGAGTTGATTGCTTTGCTTGTGTGCCAGTCAACCCCTGTGTGATCTGGCTCTTACCAGTATTTCTTCCTAGTTGGCCTTATCAAGAGAATCTTACTCCTGTAGGCATAGTTTCCCATCTGTCTTCCTGCTTCCTCTCTAAATAAGCCAGGGATGCATACTCAGTCTAGTTGCAACATCATTTACTGGGGTGTGAATTGTGACTGCATTGTTTGATGGAGGGGACAGACCTTCTCTGAGGAAAAAATAGTATATGGCAGTGTAAGGACTGTTCGATATATGTGCACAGAAAGGCAAAATGTTTAAATTTGCAGCCTTCTTTCACTGAATAGGAGTTCTAAATAGTAATAGACAAAAGGGAAATGCCATTTTATAGAAGCCTCCTGTGATTTCACAGAGCTAAATGGCAAACTTTTGGAGCCTTTGAATGCCCAGCTTTTTGTCTGAGGGTTAGTTAGGGTGGGGTTTTTTTGTTCATTTGTTTGTTTGTTTGTTTGTTTAATGGAGGTATCAGGGTGATTTCATTTCAAAGCCTGCTCCTACTTGTGACCATACCGAAGGCATCTACTTCAGGAATTCTGTGTTTCAGTTGCAGTGATGGCAGCAGGACATCAATACTGCAGCCATAAGTGAAACATAGTGTTGGTGCTGTGGTCTGGTATGACATGATGGGGCTGCCACGTTCTGGTTACAAAATGGACATACTTCAGGTCATATCGCAGGGAATGGGTTGGAAGATGCTTCCTGTTAACCCTTTTCTTGGGTAGCTGTAGGTTGAATAGTGCCCATATTTTGAATATTCTGGCCTTGGATGCATAGGTCTTTGTTCAGCTGTGGAGTGATTTACAGTGGTAGAAGCCTGTCGTTTTCTTACAAATAGACAAAGAAGATGAGTTGCAATTTTCTGACAGATTTCCTGGGTGGCAAAGAATTGGAACTGTTCTTGCATGGGTGCAGTTATCTTGTATGGCTGACAGCCGCCTGTCTCTCTTGTCTCTGAGCTTCCAGATGTGCTTATCTGTTAGTTCTGCAGCTTGCATCTGTTTGTCCTTTCGTTCTTCAGCTTTCTGCACTCTGGCTTCTGTGGTGCTTGGAGGGCTTCTCTCCTCTGTTCTCATGCCCAGTTCTTCCTGGCTGCTGTGGGAAGCAGTCATGCGGAAAAGTCTCTTTGGCTCTCCTGTCCACAGCCTCCAGAGTGTCCTGGGACTTGTGTACAGTTGGAGTGTGTGCACCATAATCAAATCTCCAGGTGTTTTTGCTGCCTTTCTTAAGTAAGCCTCTTCTGTCTTGTGCAAGTGGTGATCTCCCTCTACTCCCATCTGGCTTCTAACTTAACTAGACTTGAATTAATATTACAGCAAAACCCCTCTGGCACTGTCGGGCTCCAGCACTCCTTTCCAAACTGAGGGGTGGAATGCAAAGGAGTCATTCAAACATTACAGTAAAATTATAAAAGTATTTTGATGTTGTAAACCACACTATTTTTCCTTTGTATTTGAAGGGAAACTGTAACCATTTTTCTTCACTGGAACTTTAAAAGGCACAAAACAGATCCTGAACTGAACTGGAGCTTGATGTAAAAATTACCAAGTGGAGGGTGGGCAGGACTCTGCAGGCAGGAGCTTCACAGCCAAAAGAGCAGCCAGGCTGTCCCAGCTGCCTTGCCCTATTAGTAGCCTGTGGAGGTGCTGGTGTGTAAAGGGGGTGTGTGCAATGATGCCATTCATTTGCCAGCAGGATGGTTTAGAACACTGGAACTATAGGTTTTCGCTCTACTGCTTAAAAATGTTTCAGTATATGCACCTTAATTTTTGGCGTGCTTAATACAGTCAGAGGCTTAATCACTTTTGAAATGCCCATTGCTATTCTCACATTTTATTAGCTCACAATTTTTTTTCTGTTGTACTGATTGCATATGGCTTTAGGTGAGGATTTTGCAGAGACTGTTTGAAATGCTTCAGTAATGGTTTCTATTATACTTTGTTATGTCCTGGGCACTGGGTGTGGGGGTCTGTCTTTAGCAATAAATATTATACACTATGTGTATATCTGTTTGTATATGGAAAACAAATACAGAGCATGTAATGATGGTGAAAATACACTGCACCGAGTGCAGATTGTGCATTTGGCAGCCATTCTGCACCAGCCTGAACAACCCAAATGAAAAATCGGAGACCACATGGAGAAAATGAACTAGCATGAAAAATCAATCAGGACAGAAGTTTCCTTCCCTTACTCTGTGGGCTGGATAACTAAAGCTAGTTCAATTGCTGTTTGCTTCAAACAGCTGTCTTCCTTTCCTGCAAACTGGCCAAGCCTCCTCTGTTCAGCTGTAGCCACGTGCGTCAGTGTATTGTCACTAAACACTCTGAGAGAGGCAGCACTGCACTATGATTAAATCTTCTGTGAGAGAAGCAAAATACTTTCTTCTGTGATTTGTTTTTTTATAATAGCAATAATGTTGACTGCATTCTAATACTCACAATAAAGGTCTGTTGAGATTGTTATGTGCCTGGGCTCCCATTCCATGGACTTCTGGTGAGCTAGCAACTGTTTGCATATGTTTTAAAGCATTAGGGAATTTTCAGTTGCATATTTAGCCTATAGGCAAATGATACAATCAGTAAATTATTTACAGTACTGAATTACTTAATGTATGTGGCAAAGTAATTAGAAGGTTTTTTTATGTTCCTGAAGTGTTTCGGCGTTTTAACAGTTTCAGGGTTTGAGTTTTGCAATGCACTTTATTCTTTACAGTCAATGTCCTTCAACAACGTGTTCTCAGTGATGGCATCTCTTCTTGTGGGCAGACATGTGCCTTTGTACAATGTCATTACAAAGTAACTTTAATTTGCTTTTAGTCATTTATTTTAATATCATCCACAAGTTGTTCAAGACACAACTGTGGTAGAAAACAAATAAGCCAACAATGCTAAGGAAATTCTTCTCTTAGACATCCTGTGGACAAGGGCACAAATAATAAGCAGCAGATGAATGAAATTGGGCAGAATCTCAATAAAATACTGACATAGATTTTTTTTTTTTTTGTTCACAGAAAAAGTAGATATGATCATAAATGTAGCAAACTTAAAAATTTTAATTCTGAAAGATTTTAATCATTGTTAAAGGGACAGTCTCAAAGGAGGCTCTCAAGATACAAGATCAGATTCAGATCTTGGAGCAACACACTGAAACACTTTTTTAAATTAGCAGACTCTGAAGAAGAGGTTTCCCGAGTCAGACCAACCATCTGGCCAGCTCAGAGTCTTGTCTGCAGTAGAAATAGGATGTCAGATCTGTACAAACATACTATGAAATATCTGTGCAAATTGGCCTTTCCCTGAATGTATCTTTCACTTCCGGCAAGCTGAGGGTTCCTTTACCAAAATTTTTAGGTCCATTGCTTTTATCAGTCACTTGACAGAGCTGGGCTCCTCAAGTTTAATCCATCTTTTTCATTGGTGGCTTACTGAATTCACAGCTTTGTTGTGTGGCGGGAGCTGTTTGTCCTTGAACTTCCTTTCTGACTCCACTGGCTCTACACCGTTGCCTTTAGTTCAGAGAAGGTTAAATATTGCATTATTGAAAAGAGCCAAAGCAGTTTTGTCCCACCAACACCAAGAGTTTGGCACCCTGTTGCTGTCCTCGTATGACTGGTGGTGACTTTTCTCACTGCCTCAGCTTGTTTTTGTCAAATATTGAATTGATTCAAGGTGCAAATCCTGTGTGTCACTGTGGGTTGCAGACCTGGCTCCTGCTTGGGGTTTCAAACCAATCTGCATCCCAGGTGTTATGAGAATAAAATTCCTATTTTTCTACCTGGAATCACTGTGGTACTATTGGATAGAGGAAGACTGTGTTATCTTCAATGAGTAAGTAAGGAAAAAAGCCATTTTAACTCTCCTAGAAATGGTCAGTTCCTCCAGGGACAAATGCACATTCAAATATCCTTACATGGGCTTCTTTAGGTTCTTCTGTCACCAAAGGCACTTTTCCAAATGGTAAGTTATAATTTAAAATTTGACAAGTCCTGTGCCCACTTTTCTGATCTTGCCAAGTTTAGCATGGAAATTACTGAAACTTCCCTATTGTTCTTTCAATTTGAAGAATGTGTCATGTATAAAGTGAATACACTGGAAAGTTTATTATCTGGGGCTGTCATCTTGTCGTCTCTTAATTTTGCGTCACATGAGGACTTAATCGGAGATGATAGAGATAAGTGCTTCACAAGGTCTTGGAAAGAAATGTGCTGAATGTAAACCTTAGTTCTCTATCTGTAAGTGTAACAAATGGTGTTAGTCTGTTTTTATGTAGCTTTCTTAAAATATGTGTGAGAGGATTGTCCAACATTGGTGCTTTATTTAACACAGAAAAACAATTTATTGTTTGAAATAAATGAACTGATTGATGTGAGCATAATTTCACAATGTTTTCAGTTCTTAAAATTTTTGCTTCCAATTCACTGCCTCGTTCAGAAGGTTCCCTCCAGTTCTTTTTTTAAACTAAGGTTGACTTCTCTAGCACAAATTTTATTGGGGTAAGAGTAACTTTTCAGTGGGTACAAATGTCTCTGTATTTATATACAGGAATCATTTATCCCATGGCCTTTCGATATGTAAAATCGCAGTTGCACAAACTGTCTTTTCTGCTGAGAAAGCGTATGCAAAACTGGAACAATGAATAAATGTCTGCTTCTTGAAGTTTGTGATTTCAGTGTCTCATCTCACTGACCTTTATCTTTCGCCCAACAGTTGTAGTTTGTAGTATAGATTGAGTAGCTTTTGCCAGTGGGTACAACAAAACAGAACCCTCATTTCCAGCACTAGAGCAATGATTTCGAAGACATGATAGTTTTAAGGCTGTATTGGCCACAGGGACCTTTCCCACTTACTCCTTTTCTGCTCTTCATTGGTGAGCCAATTTAAAATGTGACTCCATCTTTTCTCAGGTGCTAAAAATAGAGGCCAATACCATTGTTCCTTCACTGAAGGTTATGCAAGGCTTTTCTTACTTCGTATTTGACCAGCCATAGATAGACAAGTGCCTCTTTATCTCTGATGAATGTGAATTCCACACATTGCTTTGTAAATATTTTTTCTTTTCCTTTTTAATTCATGGGCTCTTGCATCCCCTTGAACATGCATATACCAAGATGCCCACCTTGGTTTGACGCACATCTAAAAGTGGTTTAAGTGATGCCAATTGCCAAAATTCCTTTTCTCACTTAGTTTTTTAAGAGACTTTTAAGACTTGGCTGATCTTCCCAACTTGAGTAGTTCATAGGTTGTTTTCTGAGTGTTTCTGAAGGAAATAAAAGTCATCTTAGGAATCAGCAATATGTGAGTTTGTGCTTCTTTCTGACAATAATAGTCCTTTGATACTTCCTGCTTTCCTGTCCACCTTATCCATTATCAGCCTTTTATAGCAAAGAAGGAAAGTGAGTAGTGACATTAATGAGCTCCTCTCCCCATTTGCTGTGCAAGGAACCTGAATGACATTTCTATTAACTTTAGAAAATTGGACTAAATCAGTATCACACACAGACCCCCAACATACTGGAGATGTTTCGTTGGCTTGGAGACGTCACAGTACTCGTAAGCACCAAGCCTGCTGCCCCTGCAGAGCCTGTCTGTGGCACTGGGCTGGGCCCTCTCTTGTTGCTCCCCTGTGTCTGCCCCACTGTGCCAGGGTCAGACACCAACCTGAGGCTCTTGAAGCACCTTTGGGTCAGAAATACATGTTACGGTCAAACTTTTCTTATTTCCTGATTTAGCACGCTAGTGCTAATACTGGTTATTTAGTCAGATTCTTTCACTCTGCACGGATGTTTCCCTACAAATGCTATGCTAATCCAGAAATTCAGTTTCTTTCTGTGCCTGCTTAATCAGGGCTGTTACAGGATTTATCATCTTTATGCCTCTAAATGTTGCCTTATTTTTGGTCTGTCATCTACACTGGATGTGTTCTTCATCTTTTCCCAGGCTGATGATCTTTCTGCAGACTGTTGACTTTCCTGGGGTCCAGAATACATTGCTTGAAAGTAAATTCCAGATACAGTCCCACTCATTTTTAAAAGCCTGGTCATGCTAAAGCAAGCTTGTGCTACTCTTGGAGATTATATTTACCATATCCATCAAACACCATGGCATGGCAGTGGTCTACAGCCAGCACAAAAGGATGCTTAGATCACTGCTGGCATGATCTTAGTCTGTGGGAGAGTATCAGCAGAGTTGTTTCTAGGCTGTCTAGTACCCATGAATCACAATCAAGAATGCTGCTCTCACTTTTTCTTGAAATCAACTTAAATCCAGCTTCAAACATGTGCTGTTATTATTTAAGTAATTATTTGGGGCTTATTTATCCAACCACCTTTGTACAAGTGAGGGTGAGTTCTCATGATTCCTGGTGCAAGTAAATGCTGACTCACAAGCGGTGGCCAATTAACAAGTGAAACTCTGGAACCGAGGAAATAATGTTTCTCATATGTTTTAGGTTGAGGATCTTGCATGTAATTAGTACCAAAAAGCTTGACATAACAAGCTACATGGTTATACTGATCTTACAGCTGGAGGATGAAGCCCAAGAAGTGAAGCTGCTCCTGTCAAGAACCTGAATGACATAAAGTGCAAGTGGGTGTGAAAGCAAAAGTGCAAGTGGGAGTGAAAGCAAAAGATGGAATGTAATTGACTCTGATCCTCAATTCACTTTAGCCGGTGGGGTGCATCCATCCTATTTTTCACGTGGTAAATAACCACATTATGAGTTGTATTCACTCCTAATGTGCAGTGCCCAGAGGTCCAACTCTGGTCTGTCCCTCAGCAGGCTCAGCTCTCTGGGAAGGCAAAAATGTGCAATTCCACTAGGGAGCACAGAGCCTGGCTGCACCCTTGGGCAGGTGAGAGCCAGAGCTCTGCCCGGGGTCATGCCAATTGCTCAATTTACTTGTTGGAATAACTGGGGCCCCCTGCCACCCACTGTGCCTGCTGCCACTTGTTCTCCCCTCCAGTGACCAGGCTCAGTGGTGCTCCCCGGAGCGGGGATGAGAACTGGCTGAGGAGGGCCAGGAGGGCAGCTCCAGCTGAAGGGGCCTCTTGCAGTTTGCTTAGAAGCATCGTGTGCGTCACTCACCCAATTCTGTGCCCAGCCACCAGCACAGAAGTGAGCCCATCCCTGTGATGGGTGCTATAAAAGGGCAGCAAAGGCTCTGTGGGGTGCACGGAGCTGCCTCACGGACACGAGGGGATGGGGGTCTCCCATCGCGAGATGGGCTCCATCCCATTTTGCACCCTCTGTTACTTTATTAGCATAGCAACAGCCAATATATTTGGTAAGTACACTTGTCCTTTTCCTCTGCCTGTGTCCAAGGGTGACTGATCTTCGTGCTGCTCTGTGTGTTGTCCTGATGAAGCATATAATGATCTTGAATCTTGCATGCTGCAAACTTAGCTGGTTGTTGTGTGCTGTGCAAACTGATGCTAGGCTCCAGGTTAAATTCTAAGCTATAAGGATCTTTAAGTGGTCAGGCTTACCTGAGTTTTTACACCTGGACTTTGGGTGTAAAAACCCCATTTTCTCGAGGGCTAGAGAAGGAGCATAGGTAAGAAAAGGTGCTGCTGCAGGGTTGTGAAGGTCCTCAATCACACCTTCTGCCTGTAGGTGCCATTGTCTAATTTAGGCTTGAACCTAAAGATATTGGATAGTCTGTAGCGCTGCCCTCAGTTCTTTGGCGTTTGATACTTCTGCACAACCAGAGATTTGAATCACTGAATTAATTAGTCATTTAACTCAGATGTCTCGGTGGACCCTCTCTAGCACTGTACACATCCCAGAGCAGCTGATGTTTGAGGTGAAAATGGGGTGCTTTGCCTAGGTGACGTCTGTAGATGAGATCACCTGAAATTTTGCAGTCTCATGAAAATTTTCACATGGTCTTAAGGGGACACAGTAAAAACTCACAGAAACAGATGTGATTGAGAAGCATTAGAAGCACAGGAACCATCTGCAGCTGTAGAAGTTCTGTGAGTTGCAAATTATTTCAGGCTGAAAAGCATTCAGAATACTTATGTTGTATTTGCACTACAGTGTGTGATCGCACTCAGACCAAATCCTGGCTTAAGCAAACATTTGGACTCAATTGCTGTACCTGTGGGTTTGTTTGCTGTATTTTTGTTAACTAATCAGTGGTATTAAGAGCATGACATTCATCAGATTTTGAGGATGAGGAAAGTGTCAGATGAACTAATCTGCTCTGTAAAAAAGAACTTATTGAATTTCATCATTCTACTAGAACAGCAGCAAGTGCAGTTTGAATGGATTAAAAATTTCCTAGGTTGTTCAGTAGTTGATCATTTGCCCCACTGAAAATTGAGAGTGCTCCTAATATGAATTAGTCTGATGCTATTGCTAGAAATTGATTATTTTTAAATCTTTCATGGGATTAAGGAGAAATACCTCTCCTTTTGGTGAAATAGTGAGTGACATAACTTCAATAAAGAATAATTACTCAGAAACTTTAATAGTGATGTGTGGGGTTATGCAAAGGGCTCTTTTGTGGTCATAGGCACAACTAAGTAAAGAACCCCAAGTACCAGAAAATTATAGCCATGCCAGTACAGAACAGAGCTGAGACAAACTAAACGCGGGCCTGGGAAAGGGGTTCATCATCATCTCCACCATGTGCTCGTCCTGCAGCTGGCAGGGCAGTGGGTTTTTCCAGTACTTCCCTGTGCTGTCCCACACAGAAATGCACTCGAGGAGCAATGGGAAAACAGCCTGGGAAGAGCCCCGAACCTGGGACTGTTCCCCTGCAGCACTGGCACCAACAGGGTTTTGATAAGAATGGGTTTGTGGTGAGACCACCCTTAGGTGTTTATCTTCCTGCTGTTTTCAGAGTATCAGACCGATTCCCAACCGTTGCGTCCATGCGAACTTCAGAGGGAAAAGGCTTTTTCAGCAGGAGAAGCCTACGTTCCTCAGTGCTCAGAGGATGGCCAGTTCAGGTAATTCATGCTATTAATGTGCTGCCATATGATGTGACCTTTCATTGCTAATGAAAGTTTTAGCCTGTCTTGGAGAGCCTCTGTATCAGTGGACTGGAGAGTGACTTCACTGAGCCATGTTGCAGATCCAACCGCTCCTGAATGAATTCCCTGTTGTTGGAAATCTCTGGGTTAAGAGGTTAATCTAAGATTAACAGGCTAATCTTGGCAGCATTATTTCCATGTTAAATACTTGGTGCAGCTTGCAGTGTGGGGCAGTTTGCTGTCTTCCTACACTTGCTCAGGGGTGAATGTGTGTGCCATCTGGCACAGCTCAGCCAGGTGGCTGAGAACTTATCCATGCTTGTAAGTGGCACAGTCAGGTTTCCTTCTAAAGGCAGTAAAGGAACTAAAAAACACACAGAGAACAGTGATTTAGAGAGCAGCATGTTGCTTGAAGCTCACAAGTTAAAGCTGAGGCTGAGTACAGATTGTAATTTCTCTACTATTGTCTTGTTTTTGCCTCTGGTGGCAACTGTGACCATTTTAGATTTGACTTATAAACTGTCTCAAAATGTATGGTGAATTTCAGATAATGAAAAGCAGGTTCTGTGCAACCTGCTTTCTTCCTCAGTAGCTTCAAGTCACATATCTGCAATTCCTGAAGAGTTCAGAGAATTACTAGAATTAAGGGCTCCCACTGATCAGAGTCACCAGAAATGCAGCTCTTACCAGTTCCGTTACTTGTGATTTTAAAGTATTTGATTTGGTTTAGTTTGCTTTATGGTTTTGCTTATGTCTGGTTCTGACCAAGGACTCTACACACACAAAATAAAATATGTTACTTGTGATCTTCTTCAGGACAGTCCAGTGCAGTAGGAATGGTCTTTCCTGTTGGTGTGTGGATGAGAATGGTGTTGAGGTTCCTGGCAGCAAACAGAATGGATATCCCACATCTTGTAAGTAAATAGTGTCTATTTTTGCTCGGATTGAGTAAAGAACCATTTAAATCTGCATTTGAACTGCTGAAATCAAGAACAGGCTAACCCCAGACTTTGATGGACTCTAGTTTGTGGTAATTTGCTAGGTCTTTCTAGTGGAAGTTCTGGAGTTTCTTCACTCCTTATCATGGAAACCTGATACACCTGGATGTCTGTATTTGTGAAGGTCCCAGTAAGATCAGTCGTGAATGAAAGATTGATTTAGGCTTTTGAGTTGGAGAGCTTGAACCCCATCTGTGGTGGGCTGCTCTATACCAATTTTCATAACCTCAAGTCCATCAATGTCCTCATGCCACTTGGGTGGCAGACTCAGAACTCGTAGTTCTGAGAAAACTCAGATGTTGCCTCAATAAATGATTCAGTGCCCAGCAAGAACCTTCCTCTAACGGTGCTCCTCTCTGGTACTTCAGGCTTGTCTTTTTGCCAGCTGCAAAAGCAGAGAATCTTGGTGAGCCAATACATCAACAGCAGCACCATCTCCTACATCCCTCAGTGCCTGGATTCAGGGGCTTTTGATGAGGTGCAGTGTGACATGGAGCTGGGGCAGTGCTGGTGTGTAGATCCAGAAGGAATGGAGATTTATGGCACCAGACAAAGAGGAAAGCCAGCACAGTGTAAGTAATATTCAACAAAATGATGGGGTTTGTAGGTTTGAAAGGCTTGGTGTGAATAGGGACCCATAAGATTATTGAGTCCAATTCCCTGCTCTCCATAAAAACAAGATGATGCACCTCAGTGTCCCTGCTCAGTGTAATGAATGTAACCCCCCTTTAAACAACAGAGTGGCCATTCAGCTGTTTATGGGAAGTTAATACACAAATAAACATTACCTTTTTTCCCCATTAGGTCCAGGGAACTGTGAGATCCGAGACCGTCGCATCCTGCATGGGTTTGGGGAGAAGAGCCCACCACAGTGCTCAGCAGATGGAGAGTTTCTGCCTGTCCAGTGCAAGTTTGTCAACACAACAGACATGAGTGTTTTTGATCTTGTTCATAGTTACAACAGGTAAGAGCTCAGGCTTCTGAATCAGGAAGGTAATCCTGCATACCCCTTCAAGGCACCCTCTGACTGGTTTTTTGTGGTTTTTGCCACATGAAGCCCTTATTCTGTAACTGCACATGATATTTTCTGTTGAAGAATGGACCAAGTGAAAAAAACTTTTTCTTCTGAATTAAATCTGCTGATTAAAAAAAAAAAAAGGTATTCCATCCCTGCAGTCTAATCGGTGTGTCCTCACATAGCACTGGATACCACATTTTGGTCTGTAGTTGGAAAAGTAGCCAGGGCTACTTTTAAGACAGACAGACAGACAACAGCACATGAGATAAATGCAGAGGAATTTGGATGTATATATGAGATAGGAAAGACAATTCCATATGGGAGATGAAAGCAGATGACATGTGGTAACATGCAAAGGTGAAGTTCCATCTGATAATGAGAACCTCTTACCTATTCAGGCAGTGCCAGGCTTGCTCACATGGGTGAACCAGCAGGTGTGAACAGCTGTGCTGGTGCACAACTGGCTTTGGGTGGTTGCAGAGGCTTGGGGAATGCTTCAGAATACTGGATCAAATCCTTGTCTGTGGGGGCAGGAAGCTGCTGTCCTGTGGAGGAGCTGGGAATTAAGACTGTGATGGAGACATAAGGGATGGGCAAGGGGAACTGATGGGAGAGGAGTTTGTTTTGGCACAGATGTTCAGACTCTCCAGAGAAACCTTTCAGTGTCTCATGAAGTGCCACTGACCTGGCACCTCAGTCAGCACCAGTTTCCCTGGTGGAGGGCAGTGCACTAAACATAACATCTCATTGTCACTTGGCTCTGTAGCAGCAAAGACATTTTATTGTAAATGTCAGTTTTGCTGTTTGGAGGGGTTTCTTTTTTTAATTTAGGTAAAACTGAAAGGCAGGTCTGAATGCACAGTGCAAATTTGTCAGAGCTTCAGGAGAGGTTATTTTGCTGAGAGCAAAATAATCCGGCTCTTTTGTTTATTGGTCTGTGGAGTGTTGAAATGCTAAAAAAGCAGTTACAGTGGAGAAATCAATGCTTTAAATTGACATTTTTTTCCTCCCACAGAGAGATTTGCCTGCAAAGACCTGCGAGATTGGATTTATTTTCTGTCCATGTCATGTAATTAATCACAGCAGGATCATTTCAGTGCCAGCTGTCTACCTTCTAATTATGGCATTGGCTTAACCTATTGCCATCATATCTGAGTATTTCAGGTCATTAATATATTTATTTTCACACTACTCCTGCCTGAAATATCATTATTCCTTCCCCAAACCAGGGCAGAAAGCAGAGTTGAAGGGATTAGTTCCACAGAAAAGGACTAGCTGAACAGGGATTTTAATCCGTATTTTATGTTCATATGGAACCAATGGAGGAACTTTCTTTGATTCCACAGATTGATTTTGGAAATCTAGACATATCATCCTAACTCTCTTTCCAAATAGTTTCCCTAGACCTTCATAAATATTCCAGAATAAGCCAGTATGTTAAACCACCTCCCCCAAACAAACAAATGGGGAAACTCAGAAGTTTAGAGCTAAGACTTTCCCAAACAGAAGGCTTCTAAAAAGAAAGATGAGCCCAAATTTCCCGCCTCACCTGGAGGGCTTGGTTGCTGTTACTTATTCTGTATGAACTGTGTCCAGGTTCTGCCTGGATGGGCAGCCGTATAGAATGCCCTGTAGCAGATTGATGGGAATTATCAAAAAATCAAAAGCCAAGGAAGATCTTTTTACTTCCTTGCTATAATCAGTATTGAGTTGTGAGTTGTCTTTGCTGGAAGCCAAGAACAGAGACTCATATTTTGAAGGCCAGCAACTTCACATTTATTTATTTTCCTGTATTTTTGAGTGTGAGCATTCCTGTTGAAACACATGGGGACACTATAAATTTATCCATAACTTAAATATAGTCCCAGTTGGTTTGGACTGGCTCTAAAAAATGAGGAATTCTATGTTATTGCTACTCATCTTGATAGCTGTTGTTATAGAGTCTGAGAAAAGAAAATACGTGGTAAGAATTGGGTTTTCTACACATGGTGAGAAAAGTTCTGCCCTCTTGTTTGTGTGGACCTAATTTATATCTGTTTGTAATTTGTTTTGCTTTACTCTCAACTTGGAACAAAAATAACCAGAATGACAAGATGTGACTATATATCTGCCCCATATAAAATAGTGTAATTGTGAGTGAGACATTTTAATGTTGAGAATGAAAGAAAGCACAATGCAGAGCTTTTCCATTGAATCCTGTCTCACTCAGAGGTTGAGATGCTGAGGTGATGAGCTCCAAGGACATGAACAGTGCAGAGAAAATATCATATCCCTGACTAGGCAGTGGGCAGTGCATGATAATCCAGGGGAGCTGAAAGGTCTGGAAATAACCAAGCTGTTTATGTCCATGTGTACCCTGAAGACCATAGGAATATGGTGGTGTTTTTGTGTTTATACGTTAAATTGTATTGTTCTCATGCTGGCAGAAGTCCCTCTCTGCCCTGAAGTGTGACATTTTGATCTCTCTCAGCATGCCAGTGTCAGCAGTGGAGCAGGATTTGACAATCCAAAGTGGAGGGAGTCAGTGGACTTTTAATTTGAAGATGTGGAAGGGTGCCAGAGCAAAGCAGCACTACACAGGGATGTACAAATTCTGAGACAGGAGCACTGCTGGGTAACACTGGGACAACCCTGAGGTTACAGCCCCTTCCTGTAACAGAAATGCTGCTGCTTTGTGCATTCCCAAGCCCGTGCTTTGATGTCCTGTGGAAGCAGTAACATCTTCAGCTCTCCTGACAGGAGGTGGTGGAGCTTCCAGGAGTCAACTCTCCAATGAAGATGGGCTGAGAGAGTCCACCGTGGAGGAGAGAAGGCTCTTGGGAGACTTTATAGCACCTTCCAATATCTAAAGGGGGCTACAAGAGAGGTGGAGAAGGACTTTTAACAAATGCATGTAGTGTTAGGACAAAGGGGAATGACTTTGGGCTGAAAGAGGGTAGGTTTAGATTTAGATATTAGGAAGAAATTCTTTCCTGTGAGAACGGTGAGGCACTGGCACAGGTTACCTACAGATGTTGTGGATGCCCTGTCCTTAGAAGTGTTAAGGCCAAGGCTGGATGGGACCCTGAGCAACTTGGTCTAGTGGAAGCTGCCCCTGCCCACGGCAGGGGGGTTGGAACTAGATAGCCTTTAAGGTTCCTTCCAGCCCAGAATGTTCCATGATTCAGGCAGAGTCTTGGAGGTGGCAAAGACCCCTTGCTCTGCGCACTTGAGCACCAGCTCTGAGCCAGACAAGCATTTCATTGCTGTTCTCAGGCTACAAGTTCTAGAGCATCCCTGAGGCTGCTGGAGTGTGGCACTGAACTGAGCCTGGTCACAGTTTCACAGGGTGGCTGTGGACTGCTTTCTCCCAGTTAATCAGTGCCTAATCCACCAATATTCTTATTGCTGAGTGTCCTTCCTTAGTAAAAAACCTAATTTGTGTAACTCTCTGAATGTCTTGAGCAGAAAATTCCACTTTCCCATTGCTAGGTTTTCTCGAATAAGCTACATGCATCTGGGACACCAGACCTTTATAGTATTTCAGGATACGGGGATGTGTCCATAAAGTAATATGATTGTTTTAGAACTTGGCACTTTGCAGCTAGGAAAACTTATCTTTTCCTTGGAGAAACCCCAGGATGTCTGTCAGTTAAGACCACATTTATTATGGTTTTTCCAACTCAGACCGTATTAAGTGTCTTTCTTAAATAATTGCTTTGCTGGACCCTGGCTGTTGTCACTCCTAGAATATTACACTGGAAACCATCTCTTTGATCTCCAGAAGCAAAAGTCAGTCTTGTAGCATATTAAAATCCCTTTCTCCTTCTCTTTAATCTGTTGAGCCATGCCTTGAAAATGAAAGATATTGGTGAGGTTTTTATCAGCTTTAGTACTTAATTCAGTGCAGAAATCGTACATGGCATGTAAGGAAGAGAAAGCAACCTGTTTTTTTAGGCATTCTGCCATCCCGTGCAGATTTGTGGAAGGAGCTAATGAATGGGTGTTGTAATAACATTAAGCCAATGCCTGTCTATTTTACACTCTTTGACAGGCTTCTGAAGATGAGAATAGAATTGAAAGTGAGTGTTAGATGCTGGGTACATTCTTAGGAAGGGTCAGGAATCTGTCTGAAGGGAGATTGTCCCCTGTTTGTTTAGAAAAATGGCATTGAAGAGAGTTGCTATCCTGCTGGAACAGCGATCTGGATCACGTCAGAGCCTGGTTGCCAAAAGGAGACCAAAGCGTTTTGTACCGGCCTTGTGCTGTGTGGACGTCCTTCTCCTACAAAATCAGGAAGGAAACAGCTGATACTTTGTTGTTGTCAATGGGCCTCCCTGGGCTCTTCACAGCAGGCTGCTTTTTCTTCCAGGCTCCCAAGGGCATTCCAAAAATTCAGCTCCATGAGGGAAACGTTCCCGGAGATCTCTGGGTACTGTTACTGTGTGGACAGCCTGGGGAGGGAGTTAGCAGACACAGGTAAGTGCCTTCCAGCATCTCATCCTTTAATCTGGGTGGTGTTGAATTCCCAAGGGAAAGGACAAATAACAGCTATCAGTCTTCAGATTCATCTGGAAGTTCATTTTCAATCTTACAGGGGGTAAGACCACTGTGACCAGTGTAATGCCCATGGAAAGGGCTGGAGCTCACTAATGAAATCCCAACCTTCGGAGCAGAGCTTCAGTCAGCAACAACTGGAGTTGGTGCCTGGGAGCTAATCCTGTCCTCTTTGGGCTGTGGAATAGGATTTCTGAATGTCCACTTTCTGCCCACCCTAGAAATCTGTGTCATATTCAATATGTCCTATTGGCAAATACAGGGGAATATAAAGAGCCTGAAGAATGAACTCTTTTCTTCTTGCTTAGGTAGAATCATGGAATTGTTTGGGTTGGAAGAGACCTTTAAAGAACATCTACTCCAACCTCTCTACCATGGGCAGGGACATCCACTTCTCATAACCTCAGGATTTAGGCATGCTAATAGTTGATAGGACACTTTAGAAGAAAGAATGATCTTTTTTCAGCAAGGAGGAATGAGGAGGTTGAGAACTTCGAGACCTTTCTTACATACTGTGGTTTTAATTTTAAATTTTTTTAGGGGGAAAAATACAAAGCACAAGATCTTAAGATGCAGATGATAGATGAGAACTTCAGCATTTAATTCCCGGAAAAGAAAGAAGTTCTCAAAAATGCACTCAGAGAAAGTACCGAATGTCTTGGCTTTTAGTATGGTACCAAAATGACTGGTAATTGGTTTTGGTAACATCTGTTTCCAAAATTCCATTGATTTCTTTACTGCAGGCTGAACCTAACAAAACCACGGCCTACAGCCAGTTATGGGATGTTTCTCCTGTTTGTTTTGGTAGATGTCAAGGCATAAAGGTGGTGCCTGGGCACACAGGACTGGATGCAGGGTGTGGTGCATTGGGGTTATGCAGTATAACTTCACATTTGACTTGTTTACAGGACTGGATTTATTTTTCCTGTGAGTCTCCCAGTTTTGCTCCTCTGGTATAAAGGTGATTTCTGTCTTAAAAGCAGGCCCTGTACTAAAGTCTGTCTTTCCCAGGCTTGGAGCTGCTGCTCGATGAAGTTTACGACGCGGTTTTCTCCGTGCCAGAGCCTGCCCGCACATTCACGGAGAGCAGCATCCATCGGATGCTGCAGAGGCGATTCCTGGGGGTCCAGCTGGCTACCTCTGGCAAGTTCAGGTGTAAGTAGCTCCCAAATTTGTCTCAAACTGGAACGGTAGTACCCAGGTGATGCCCTGTAAATCAGGTGGCAGTTTTGGAGCTTATATGTGACAGTTACTGTTGGGGAAAGTTGTTCTAGGAGTTTTTTGCTCTAAAAACATATAATATCACAGTTCCAATGCAAGAATCACGGTCTCTGAATTGCAGCTGGCTTTTATCCTCTGCACTGTACATTCTTTACCAGCAGATCATACCTGTACTCTGATCAATGCTTTCCCATGCGCCTGAAGATCACATTATTTTAAATCCCATGAACTCTCTGCATCTCTTGCCCTGAGATTATGGAGATGGATTTGTTGATCTATTAAATTAAAAGCCTGAGAAAATGCTCCCTAATTTATGTTGGTACACTCAGAAACAGGAAGGATTTTACACTGACCACAACACACTCCATTCCCAGGAGGCCACACAAGAGTTTGTAGAGCCTTGGCCAGCAAGGCTGAACTTTTGGACCTGCCCTTGGGCCCATTCCCTCCCTAGTCAGGGCAGGCACAGGAGGAGGGAGTTTCTCTGCCTACAGGCAGTGAACTCTGCAGGACAGGAGGTCAGGTGTCTCCTCCCTCCTAGACCAGAGCCCAGAGCAAACTGCCTTGGCTGGGGGGAGTTTGAGTCTCCTGTGTGATACTTCATCCTCCCATCCAAAGTCCCAAACTCCTCTGATATTGCTGTCTGACTCTTGCTAAGGAGTTGCATCACCAGAATTATTAAGCAGATACTGATGTCAGTATTCTGGCCATATAGTCACAGTTTTTCTGGCTTTGGGACAAGCTGATCCTTCTGGGGAGTCTTGAAGGCATCTTCCCTCTGCACTGCACAGTGGTTTTGGCTTAGTTCTGACTGTAGCCGGGGCTGCAGCAGCTGTCAACATAGATGAAGCTGTACCAGCCACAAGATGGAGATGTGACCTCATGCATCAGCCACCGAGGGGGGTGCTCTGGTGACTTAGGCAGCTCTCACACTGTCGCCTGAAGCCACTCAAATTAGGAAAGTTGTCAGAGTCCCCTGAATTAACAGGTTGCTCTGACATGGTGCTCTCGCTGCCTCATACAGGTAGCTTCGTGTAGCTGGAAAGTTCTTGAAGGTGAGAAGTGTTTAGGCTGTTGGATTGCAGGTTAATATAAACAAGCAAAATTTCTGTTCAGAGGGCAAAGTCCTGTATTGGAGAGATCACACCCCAGAAAATTTACTTGATGAATTTTTGCCCTCTCTGCCATTAAGGCCAGTTTGACAGGAATAGGGTCTTTAGCTCCCTGCAGAGGGAAATGGAGAAATGGGGTGGTCTCAGCCCAAACCTCCACAGTCAGGTGCAGATCTGTTTGCAGCAGCAATGCCTCATTCTCTTCAGAAACATTGATGTTTGCCTTCAAATCAGTCGCCCAAGCTGCACATCTGTCTCTGTTGACCAAATTTGCTTTTGCACTAAGGGCCAGAACTCCCCCAGTCTCCAGCATGGTTCCCTGGGAGAGATATTCCTGCTCTGCCTACTTGCAACTATGGCTGAAAAATGTGCTGAGGTTTTATCTTCTGTTTAGTTTTCAGAAATTGATACCTACAGTTGAAATCTGTGGGGCAAATTCTCCAGGGAAAAAGAGGATGGAGAATTCGAATTTCTAGCTGGTACTTGACGTGTCACTGAGAACGATCAGGAAATTAAACGTGGTTTTTTTCTTTTTTTTTTTTTTTTCCTCCCAAATTGGCAAACAATGAGATCAAACAGAGGTGGCTCTGAAACTTTAAACTTTCCCTGCTTAATGCGCGGTGTTTTCCTCGCAGGCCCCTCGAAGTGCGAGGCCGAGCGCTCCGCAGCCCTGCGCTTCCAGCAGCCCTTCGTGCCGTCCTGCGCCGCCGACGGAGGGTACGCGCCCGCGCAGTGCCACCCGCGGGGACAGTGCTGGTGCGCGGACACCCAGGGACAGCCGCTCCCGGGCACCAGGAGGCGAGGACAGCCCCCCGCCTGTGGTATGTGAGAGATTTGCCAAAGGAAAAATGAGCCCCCCTCTCAGCGTCTTTAGGAGGAAACAGAACAGACCAACTCCTTTCTTGGCCCCGACAGATTCTGGTGTTCAAAGATCACGAAACCTCCCTGTGGTTAAGAGGCACATTCTAATAAATTATTAAATATCATGCTGCTTTTATTTTCCGTTATGATCTTTCTTTAGCCTTTTAGTTTCGCATGCAGCAAGGCTTTTCTTTGCAGCTCTGACATCTGTCTCTTGACTCCAGGAACTGGGGTGTTAAGTGGGAATATCTGGGGTAATAGAAGGAAGCAAGTGATGGTGATTCTGTGTTTTACCTCCTTCCTTAGGTGAAATGCTGTAGAATTTCATCTCCCATCCTGACTGTTTTTTTTCCAACCCTCTCACTGCATATTTTGCCATGAAAACTGCGAAATCCAGTTAAAAAAGCACCCAAGAAACAATTCAGAAAAGGTGTATAGGTTAGGGCTTTGAGAGATTCCACAGAGAATACACCATCAAATCAGTGTCCCGAATGAAAATGACAGCAGAAATGTCCAGGGGCCGGAGGGGAGGAGGAAAGTTAAAAACCTTTGCTCTGAAGCACACTACCTAAATATTCAGGATTGTGCTGGAGGGCTGGGGCACAGGGTCTTAATGAGGGGGCTGCCTCGGGGGAAGGCAATTGCTCTGTCTGCGAGACACAGCACAGCTTCCCACGCAGCTAAAAAAGGAGGAATCTGCCCTAGGTGTCACGGCTCCAAGTGCTCAGAGCACTCTGGGCACTCACAGGCTCACTGTGAAATGAAAACTTCAGCGTGCTTTCGAGGCTGATCACCAAGGATATTGTGAGGGAACCTCTGAGAGGCCTCGCCATATGTTGGGACTGGTTATTTTCTCTTTGAGTATGCTTTGCTGAGCCCTCCTGATAATTTTTTGAGGGGGGGGAATGAAAGGGGGGCAATGACTTCAGGCTGCTTTCAGCTTTTATTGGCAGGCTCAGCAAATTTAAGCAAGGAAAAATTTCTGCGGAGGTTTCACAGGTCAACTCCTGAGAAGGTATTTCATGAGGCTACAGCTGCAGTCTTTTCAGACAGCTACATGCCATGTGTGTGTCTCCAGTTCTCCTGTTTTATTTTGTGTTCAAAACCCATGTAGATGTGGTACTTAGGGACACAGTTTAGTGGTGGAATTGGCAGTGCTGGGTGGACTCAATAACCTTACAGGTGTTTTACAACCTTAATGATTCTGTGATTCTTTAATGTCTTTGGCTCTCACACTCAGCAGTATGAACACTGGAGGAGTCAGAGCACCAGGCAGTCCTGATAGAGACGTGCTTCTTTTCAGACCTTTTACAGTAGATTTCAGCCCAGCGGTGCATTTTGTGTTTATTCTTTCTTCCTCTGTTTTGATTTGATTCAACAGTGGGTAGGAGGGGAGAGTGTTTATGACCCGTGATCCTACATTTGTTTCATATTACTGTTATTGTGGAATTGTGGCTTACACTAACTTATTGGCCCTCAGAGGAATGTTCTTCATCCCTGTAACCAACAGCCAACATTGAAAACAGAAGGGGCCCATCCTACAGAAAGTTCTTTTACAAAGAAACTTCTGGGAAGGGACCCTGAGCTCCTGTCAGGAGCTGCAGAGCAGGACAAGGGTTCAAAAGCAGCAGAGAGAAAGACGTCAATCACAGAACACCAGATTACTTGCTTATCTTTTTAGCAGCTTTTTAGGTTTCCATCTTTTATCCGTATTGTTAACAGGATTTGTGACTGCTTCATCATATTGCCTGGTTGTGGAATAAATGGAGATGGAGTGGGGAGCCCAAGGGAGGCTGTGCTGGAGCAGACTAAAGCTGCTTATCTGTCTTGTCCCCTACAGGGACAGCAGTGGTGCTGAGGGAGAAAGAGTGAGAAACATGGAAAATGCACACAGCTTCCAAATATCCTCCTGCAGGTGGGAGATGCCCCAATCTGGAAGCTGAGTCCAGATCATTGTGTTCAGCTCTCCCCAATGGAGTTATCTTCCAGGGATTTGCCTAATTGCCCTCTAACCTTTTATCCTTCCTGCCACTCTCTGACAAAAAAATTCATGATAATAATTATGTACTCTACATCTGGACTTCTCTGTACTGTGAGAAATACTGAATAATAATTGTCTATTGTGAATGATGTGGAGAATCCTGTTTTTTAAAAATCTTTTTTCATATTTTTTTCTCCAGGCTGAGTATTCTCTCACACTGGAAGAGCTGTTCTGTCCTCAAAATATTTTTGCCTCCCCTTCTCTTCGTTCTGCTACTTTTGCATCCCTTCTCCATAATTCTGCTACTTTTCAGGGACAGGTAACTGTGTGGCATGTGAGTTAAGCTGCTGTGTGCATTCCAGAGATGCAGTCAGTGCCATAACCATCCTGTCTGATTCTTCGTGTCTTTATATTTACCAAGTCTTTTCTTTTGTGCTGTCTTTTGAGCCCTAAGCTTTGTCCTTCTTCACTGGTGTGTTGCATCCTAACTTGGAGCTGCTGCTGCCTGTGTATCAGTGTGCAGATGGGGCTGGATGCAGCTACACCTGTGACACAGCTTAGCCCAGGATGCAGGTAGCCAGGGCCACTGCTGGTACCTTCAATATGCTGACCTGTGACTATTTTTGTTGACATTCTATATTTTTTCCCTTAGAGCTCATTTGTGAATGCCATCTGGTCCTTAGCACTTTATTACTGCTAATTTTAATGATTCATTTTCAAACCTCTTGCAATGAACACCTCACTATGAAACTGAAAACCTAGTTAGGAACCTTCCATAACTTCCTCGTTAGTGGGCATTGTTAATAATAACTTTCTGTTCTTCTACAATATATTTTCCTTCTTAGGTTCACACATTTCACCTGGATCATTGGAGGTTTTCATTAGCAGCAGGCATTCTACTACAGAGCTAAATTATTCGGAAAAGACATTTTTCATTCTTTCAGCCATAAGAACAGGGATGAAGATTTACACTAGGAAGCAACAGAACCAGTAAAAGACCACGGAGCAGAGAACTCGGCCATGGGGAAGGAATGTTTCCTTTCACTTTGGGTCTTGACTGGAGAATTTTATTTGTGGACCATAGACACTAAATTTCAAATTCCTTAACAATATCCATGATACATAGCTGAGAAGCAGGTTAATCTATACTTTAATGTTGTTTCTGCCCCAGCTGCTTGAAAGAGAGCAATAGAGTCACAGGTTCTGGAGGTTCCAAAATTTGCAATTTTTTTTTTTCTTTCTCTAGGTGAGGAACAATCGTGCATCTCTGAGCGTCGACGGGCTTTGTCGAGGCTCCTTTATGGCCCTGCTGGGTACTTCAGTCAGTCCAATTTGTTTTCCACACCAGATAAGCAGTCAGACAAAATTGATGGCTTTTCAAGACCCTGCTCTCCCTCCTTCAAGGAGCTGTTTCTGGACTCTGGATTGTCATCTCCACTTGCACAAAGCCCATTTACCAGCAAGACTCCTGAGCTAGAAACCACCCTCAGTGAAGCCATCGCGGGGATGTTCCCATCGAGGGAACTGGCTCAAGTGGCACTGCAATTTACTGCTAATCCAAAGCGTTTCCAAGAAAACCTCTTTGGAGGAAGGTTCTTGAAGAATTTGATCCAGTTTAACTTCACAGGGGTACTTGGCACTAGTGGGAAGTACAGCATTGGCCAATTTTTCCCACAGGAGAATGTGTCAGAGAGGGATAATGGCCAAGGCCCTCTGGAATCAGCTGAGGCGTTTTCACTGGGGAGCTCCATTTTGAGTAAACCTCTTGTGGGCAGCTTTGGCCGCACAGTAACTCTGCAGGACAATCAGAATCTGATGAAATTCCTTTCTTCTGTCCTGGAACTACCAGAGTTCTTTACTTTTCTTCAACAAGTAATTTCTGTCCCCAAAAGCATTGCTGAAGATTTAGGTGAAGTGGTGAAACTAGCACTGGGATCCAGCGACTGTGGTGAGGAGCCGAGGGACCTGTTTGTTCCAGCGTGCA
The DNA here is from genome assembly GCA_013397845.1 of Melanocharis versteri. Lineage (NCBI taxonomy): Eukaryota > Metazoa > Chordata > Aves > Passeriformes > Melanocharitidae > Melanocharis > Melanocharis versteri. The sequence continues at coordinate 414,480 of VZTG01004997.1, read as the reverse complement.
CCAAGGAGGGGAGGTATGAGGAGGTTCAGTGCTACGCAGGAGAGTGCTGGTGTTTGGACCCTTCGGGTAAGGAGGTTCCAGGCTCAAGACGTCAAGGCAAACGCCCAAGGTGTCCCACTGAGTGTGAGAAGCAAAGGAGAAACCTGAAAAACCTGAAGCAAAGCCTGCCTGCGGGATCAGATCTCTTTATTCCCTCTTGTACTGAGGATGGAGACTTTCTGCCACTCCAGTGTTACGGGACAAATTGCTTCTGTGTCGATTTGAACGGCAAGACTATTCCAGGAATAAGGGGGAAAGCTGGAAAGCCAATGCAATGTAAGTCTTAGGGACTGTGAATTTAAAGATGCTTTCTTTTGTACTGGAATTCAATGGTTCTTTCTTCATATCTGATTACATCTGGAAATAAATAGGTGATGTATGCAAATGTCTCCTAAGAGGAAAGCAAGCCAGCTTTACAGTAGCAGGGGAATAGTGGGAAATACAGTGTGTGTCAGCCTTGATATGCCAAGTCCTAAAGGTGGTCAGGGTGTACGGTGGGCACACTCAGAGCAGAGGAGCCTGAGGTCTTGCCTGGTTACTGAACGTGTCATTGGCGTGTCTCTACCTCAATGTGCAGCTGGAGTGTGTGACATCCATGATGCCCAGGAGACCTGGAGCATCTGTGGAACTGAATGTGACCCCTGCTCATGAAAAGCCCTTTTACTTCCAGGACCAGGTCACCTGGGCACGGTCACTGGCTCATCTTTTCCAAAGGACTAAAGATTTTCAATGTCTTAAACTATGAACTTGATTTAATCGTTTTAACTCAAGAATATATCCTCAAATTGGTAAGATATCACAGGACTCCAAACACAGGAGAGGGATTCAATGGCTGATAGGTTTCTCATAAGTGTCACACAGTCAGGTCAAAAAAGTGAGTTGCAAATGACTTCTGACATCAGTTTGACAGACTGTGAACTGCCTCTCCTTGCCCTTTTCTTTATGGAATGTGAAGAAAGAAGGAAGCACATAGGCTGTGAATATTTGTCTTTCTAGTTTCTGTGAACTGAAAATAGCACATCAACAGGGAGAACAGACTAAGAGGAAAGCCTGCTTCTCATTTTGGGAGGAATAGCAGAGTGTCCAGCAGTTGAGAGTGATGCATAGTGAGGGAGCTCCTTTGAACAGCGGTTTGCAGAAGTAGTGGGGAGTTTGTTATAATAATCTGAATTGAGAGGGGATTTATATCTAACAACCCATCTGTACTGCAATCCATAATAAAAAGGTTCAGAATTCTCTGGTGCTCAAAAGAAGATCAGCTCCCATGGCTGGCTGGGTTTGTAGAGCTTCTTGGTGGCAAAGTGAAATTTGGCTCTGGAGATGGCAGAAAAGGCTTCCAAACCAAACTCACTCCAGTATTTTGAGGGATGTTATTTTTATATTCAGCAGCAATGTTCAGTAGAGTGTAGGAACAGAGGACACACAGTCTTAAGATTCTGGTTCAGTCCAAGGGGAAATAAAATCAGTATTATCTCAGTATTCAGATGGTTGCTTTTGGAGTGATTGGCTGAATAACAAATAACAACCTGATTACCAAGTGTATCTGAAAATACCTGATTGATGTAAACAGATTCAGGAAGGCATTTAGTGTCACCCGGCCCCCCAGTAAGAACTGCAAGTGCCTAATATACTCACAAGTTAAAAAAAAACAAAAACTAACAAACATATCTGTATTTATCTTTGAGGGCTCACATCCCTTTGGAAATCTTATCCTGGTTCAGCATGGGATCTTAACATTGCTAAGCCCTCTTAGTAACAGGCCAGGAATGTTGTTGTTATTATTGGGATGAGTGACCAAGTCTTAGTAGTGGTGTTTATTGTACTGCAGCACAGGGGTAGCGTAGGGGTATTTTATATCTTCACTGCATTCAGAAGATGTGCATGTTTTTCTTTTCCCCAGGCCCGAGTGCTTGCCAAGTAACAGCTGGGCAGGAGTTTCTCAAGGCTGTGAAGCTCCTGTTGTCGGACGCAAGCGCTGTGCCTCAGCTGTCCAGCGTCTCCGTGCCTCAGTGCGATGCTGCGGGTGGCTGGAGGCAGGTGCAGTGCAGTGGCCCTCCCGAGCAGGCCTTCGAGTGGTACGAAAGGTGGATTGCAGAGAACAACCAAGGCAAACCCCTGCCCGTTGCTGATCTGTTGAACATAATAGCTGGGTATAAAGAGGCATCCTCTGGAGGCTTTTCAGCTTTTGTTAAAGCTTTGTATGAGGCTAGGCACCAGAATGTCTTCCCCACATTGGCCATGTATTCCTCCTTCGCGGATCTCCCACCTCAAGTGCTGAAAGGAAACCTGACCAGTGCATCTGAGAACATTTTACTGGACCCATATACGTTCTGGCAGCTTCTGACTGAGCAGCTGAGCTATTACCCAGGACCCTATACTGATTTCAGTGCTCCATTAGGCCACTTTGAACTTCGTGATTGTTGGTGTGTTGACAGCAAAGGAGGAGAGCTGGAAGGAACAAAGGCAGGAGTGAACCAGGTTCCAGCATGTAAGTAACAATTTCTGGCATGTAAGTAGAAGTGTTTCTGGTCTTTTATTTTATGCCACAAGAGAGGGAAGTCCTTTCAGTTGCTGTGAAGTAGCAGACAATAACTTGTCAGAAAGATCATCAGCACTACCATTATCGTTGGACATCAGAAGCGGGGTAACTCATTTCTGGTAAGTAAGTGGTGGCTGAGCTTTGGGAACAAGGAGGGATAAAGTTACATATCAAGTTTGTGTAGATTTTATAATTTGGAGTTTGGACATATGATGCTTTTGCAGAAGATACTTAGCCAGGTGGTAAAGTATATTAGAAAGTGTGAAGAGTTGTATGGAAAAATCAGGATTACACTGTAATGTAAATGGCTTTCAAGAATGCCTTAAAATGAAGCAAGAGGGATTTTCTTTACTGTTTCTTACTATAGGATCAAGACTAACAGTTATCCCCCAGGATAATTAGGATGAGAGAGCGGCCGGCACTGAAGTTCAGTAAGCTCTCTGTCTAGACACCTCCTCCAAAGGTGCTGGGCCCTCTTTGGCGTTACTCCAGCAGATGATCTATATTGTCAATGCCATCACTGAAATTGTTCTCATCACACAGTATTTTTCCTGCTGTGAAGAAGAGACAGGACAATGAACTGGTGGAGATTCCAGTTCTGTGGGCAAGTGGGGAATAAAGGGGTTGAAGCAGATTAATGGGGTTCTTTTGGAGGAGCAGCTTTTGTGGAGCTGGTTCTGTGTGTCGAACTGCCCTTTCTGGGTCAGTAGATGTATGGAGAGGACAGGCCAAGTGTCAGCTGCCACTCCAGACCCAAGGGGTATACCTTCATTTTCCTTTCTGACTCTCACTTCTGATTATCCACATTTTTTATGGCAGCAACTGAGGGAATGTTCTGTAGAGACATATTAACTCGGTTTCTAAGCAATAAGGACTTAACTTAAAAACATCAAGCCTTTGGTCCAGGACATGGAGAATGTTTGTGTGACTTCTGGCACTCTCGGACTCTTGCTCTTAAACAGCTAGGCACTGACAAGTGTCCTTTGCTTGCTTCATTATGCAGTTCAAAGCTGACTTCAGAGGGAAACAGACGATGCTAATTAAAAGACCAGTTAGTTTTCACATTACTGAATTTAGATGCAAGTCGTTAATATACTCTTCATATACATACTTTTTTATGCAGGTCCTGGTATATGTGAAGGCGTGAAGCAGGAAGCCATGAAATTTATGGAGGAGGCAGAGCAGCTCATCGTGGCCTCAAATGGTTCCCAGTTTACCTTTGGAGAGAGCTTCTTGCTGGCGAAGGGGATACAGCTCACGGACAGTGACCTCCTGCGCTCTGCTGGGCCCTACGGGCCCGAGGCAGCCATCTCCCAAAAGCTGCTGTCGGGCAGTGACTCTGCTCTCCAGCTGGCTGCGTGGTCAGGTGGGTGGAAGGGGGAGGAGAGTTGAATTAAATGGAGTCATGCCCACAATCTGTGCAAAAGCACTTGATGTCAAATACAACTTTGCTGAAAAGCAGGTGCAACTCAGCAGGTGTAATTAATCAGAGCCACTAAGCTGCCACTCCAAGAACTGATTTCAGTTGTCTCATATATATGACACGACGCAAATATAAAATCTGAGCACTTGCCCGCCTTTATGTACTTACAACATTTATTAATTTGTCTTCTGAAGTACAGGAAACATTCAGGTTTTTGCAAATATGTGCATTTAATATATCCTGTATTGGGCAGCTTTCTTTTACTTTTCTTTTATAGTCCTGCGCTTCTCCTGGCAGAGTCACTTTGCTTCAAAACGTTCTGCTGGGGAAGCAGCACAGCTGGGATTTCTCCCTTACATCCCTCAGTGTGATGGCCTGGGAAACTGGGAGCCAACTCAGTGCTATGAGAGCACAGGTGAGCAGTTCCTAACAAGACACTCTGGGCTGTCTAAACAAAAAACCAACCAAACAAAAAGACTAAGAAGAATTATAATTAAAAGGTAGAAAACCCGTAATAGTCAGACTGGAGGAAGGTGATGTGGTCTACAAGATGTGTGTAAGTTGACTGGACTCAAGTGGCAGCTCGTTGGGGCTCAAAAATCGGTAGATATTCAGTTGCTTGCTGCTAGTTGTGTTCCTTGGGGGCTGGCCCAGGGGCTGGCATTGCTGAATGCCTTCACTCACAACCAGGATGATGAGGTAGAGGGCATTCTCTGCAAGTTTGTGGATGATGCCAAATTTATGGGAGTAGGTGATAGGGCTGCAGTGAGAGAGTCTCACCAGAGCTGCTACATTTCCATTCACACCACTGCTTTCAGGTGTGGCCTAGTCACTCCTGGATAGCAGAGTTAGCTGTGACTTAGATTTACCAACCCCTTTCTATGGAGCTGCTAAGGATGAAAATCTTCCTGGTGTGCAACAAAGCACACTGCAGTACAACACCTAAAATAAAGCTGCTTTTCTTCCCTGGCCAGGTCATTGCTGGTGTGTGGATGAGAGAGGACGTTATGTCATGGATTCCTTGGTCTCACGCTCAGCAGAACTTCCCAAATGTCAGTTGGGTTTTTTCCTAAATATTTGTCTTTACATCTTCTTGCAAATTTTAATACTTATTGGAAATTCTAATTTGATGTGCATGAAGTAAGGCTTGCTTCTAACCATTGCAAGAAAAGTGAAAAGAATTATATTCTTATTTTGCAAATTCATTTAATTTCGTTGTGTGTGATTTTGGCTTGCATGGTTTGAGAGTGGACCCTCTACAGTTGGTGACCCTGCCTGAGCAGGAGATTGGACCAGTTGTCCAACCAGGTGTCTCCAGAGGTCCCTTCCAACCTCAGCCATTCTGTGGTTTTATCAAACACCAATCAGGAATTCCCTGCCTGAGACTGTAGCAGTGCCTAATGCAGATGTGTGAGGGAGCTGGTGATGTAACCCTTTCTCTTGCTTAGGTCTGAAACTTGATGTTATTTTAAAAATGTTTTCCCACTGACAGGCCAGACTTCATGTCAGCGATCCCGAGGCAATGCCCTAATTTCCAGCTGGAGACAGAGCAGTGCAAAGCTGGACACCTCTGCAGCTGATCTGTTCATCCCCAACTGCCTTGAGGTGATTTAACATGACTGAGAGAGGAAGCAGTTTTGCTTACACCATGCCGAAGTCGTGTACACTTTCAGTCCGTGCTCCTTAAGCACTCCTTGTGCATTTTTATTAACCTGAAAGAAAAGGGTAAGACAAAACTAACAGAAGGTAGGATTTAAATAGTTTTGAGATGGAGACTGGGAATAGGAAGCTCTGTGCCTGCCCACGCTTCCCTCCTCCAGGCTGGCTCTGCCTGGTGCTCTTGCAGAGCTGTGCTTAAAAGGCACATCTTAATTAATTGACTGACATTTGGGGGGCTCTTTCTTCCTGAGCTGTGGGAGACTGACAGTGTGAGGGGGATCTGGGTGCAGATATCCCAGAAAACAGGGTCTGTGATGCTCTCAAAATGTGGCAGTGAGCCGGGTAGAGACAGGAAGGAATAGACATGTCATGTAATAGAATCATTATCATATAGAATCACGTAATCATTTAGGTTGGAAAAGACTGCGAAGATCAAGTCCAGCTATTACCCCAACATTGCTGAGTCCACCACTAAATCACATCTTTAAGCACCACATCTACACATTTTTTGTACACATTTCACGCTAGGATTTTATCAGAACTTCATCTCAATGGACTTTTAGTCTACATCCTGATTAGTGGTTGGACTCAATGATCTTAGAGGTCTTTCCCAACCTAAATGATTCTTGATTCTCTTGGGGACTGGTCTGTCTATTAAATTTGTTAGACTGTGTTTTGTGTTTCTTTTCAACATGTTGTATTAATGGACAAGTGTAAATATAATAAAGCATTTTAACCAATCTTTGGGGTATGGATTTTGGTGTGTCTGAATTAAAACACATTGCTCTGCAATGACATGTCTTTGATTCTTTGCAGACAGGAGAATACACTGTGCTGCAGAGATCTGACACAGATATTTGGTGTGTGGATCCTGTGTCAGGAGAAATATTCCAGCGTGGCAGCAAAGACTTGGATGGCAATCCTGAGTGTGAGTAATGCTTTGCCCCCTGCCTGTGATGCCTCATGCTTGGCAGCATATGTACTTTCCTTTCCAAAGTGCTGCCTGTGAAACATGGGAGGCTCGTAGTTTAATTCCTCAGTGGTAGGGTACATACAAGCACAGCAACATTGAAAGGGTGTCTGAAAATAGCTACCCTTTACTTTAATAACACCAGAAATAAAACAGCCTAGAAAAACTGATGAACAGGCTTCTACGCATTTTTTAATCTTTGATTTCGTACCACCATTTTAACTATTTTAAAATGTAAATGATCATATCATTACATTTAAAATCACCTTGATCAAAAAATGTTACTGAAAGCTAAATTTTTACTAATTTGATTTTTTTTCCTCTTAAATATCAGAATCTAAATGATACACTGTCACATTTGTAAAAAAAAAATATATATATAAATGAAAAATAAATAACAACATTTTTAAAACTGTTTTTCTAAAACATTATCACTTGCACTTTAATCTTTAGAAAAAATGTGGGGTTTTTTCTAGTAGAAGTGAAATTCCCCGTTTCTATAATGAAACAAATTATTTGTTTTTGTGGTCACTCTTCTTTCTTCCTACCAACAGAACAGGCTGGAAGCACTGCTGGTGAAGTCTTTAGGTCAATTTATTGTCTTCTATTCTGTATCTTGCAAAGAATCTCTCTCTTTGAAGGTCCCAGTTTCTGTAACATGCTGAAGTCCAAAGCTGTTTCACGAGAAGCTGCCAGAGGCCACATCCCCCAGTGTGGAGGGGACAAGGGGAGTTTCTCCCCTGTGCAGTGCAGCCAGGAGCAGGAGAGCTGCTGGTGTGTCTTTGACAACGGAGAAGAGGTGCCAGGCACACGAGTAAGCGGAGGAAAACCAGAATGTGCAAGTGAGTTCCTGCTTCAGGCATTTTACTTGTGAGTGAATCCAGGCCTGAAACTTAACCCAGATCCTAAATTTTTTCACTCCCTAGTTGAATTTATCTTATTTCTTCAGACCTTTAGAGACTTTTGCTCGAGCAACATGCTTATCTTTGTGTTGTAGCAGATTTCAGACCTGTCTGGGCATGCTGTCCAGTTTTCTTCAGGTACTTTGTCCGGGAAAAAGGAGAAGGGAATGGATCCTTGACTTTTACTTATTCGTAAAATTGGTTGGATCAAACCAGTTGAGCTATGAAACCCAGCTATAAAGCCAATCTGAACAGCTTGCCGCAAATTTGAACCTGCTCCCGTCTGAGCTGGCTCTGGAATTAAAAACCATTCAGTTGACTAAAATAAAATTTGAAAAATGTATGCTTCTGCCATTCTGACTCTTGGCTTGTGACCAGAATTGTGAAAAGGATGTGCCAAAACATTGCATATTCACAGAGTATTTCCTGAATGACCAGAGCTGTGAAACACTGGAATTCACTCATGGTTTCCAGGGAGATCTCCAAATGGGAGACGTTTGGATGAATTTAATTTGCAATGCCCTTTATGCATTTTCTCATCACTGAAGTAAAGTAAAATTAATTAAACTTTCTACAAGGCTGTGCTCCAGAATGTAATGATTAGTGGAAAGTAGAGATGTAAAAAGAAAACCTTCAACTGGCGTCTGCAGGACACTGCTCTTTCCATAGGTTTTTTGTTGGTGTTTTTTTTATTGTTTGTTTGTTTTGGGGGAGGAGGGTTGAAAAAAAATTAGGGAAACGAGACCACATAATTTGCTTCAGTTTCCTTTTGTGATTCTGCCGTATAAAGGTCAACACAGGCTTGTGCTCACTAACCAAATAGTAGATGTGGCACTTGGGGACATGATTTAGTGGTGGAGCTGACAGTGCTGGGTTAATACCTGGGCTCAATGACCATACATGTCTTTTTCAAACTTAGTGATTCTATAACTCTATTATAAAACACCTGAATTTGTCAACCCATCTGCCTGCAAGGTTTTTTGTCAACCAGGTAACTGCTCAGCCAAATTGGAAATAATTTCCTTTGTACTCTCTTGTATCAATAGAGAGTTCTGAGGATGGGATTTTATGAGAAGGCAGAAGGTGACCCCATGGTTGTATCTGCCCCATGCTTGTGGTGTTGTGTGGAGATGCCAACTGAGCTCTGGGGAGATGAGCTCCAGAGTAGGGTGCTGTAGTCACCTGAACGTAGCCATCCAAGGCAGGTTTTCAGCTCTTCAGAGAGGCAGAGCTGACCACAAGTACAGTGCTGCTGCCATCCTGTATTTTTCCTAAAGAAAATAGTGACTAATAGTGATTAATGAGCTTTTTTTTTATTTAAATACTGAGCTAGAACTGCTTTGAAAGTGTAGTGGAAACCTGGCTTTACTGAAAGCTATTTGTTATTTTCTGCATAGAGATTGAAATAATCTTTAATAGTTCCCCTTGATTTTGAAGGAGCAATGGAAGTTTTTGTGATATGCAACTTAGTTATTGTATAAAAATAAAGAATCAAAAGTTAGTTTTCTCCTCAGTCTACCCAGCCTTATGCCTCTAGTCCTGGGAATTACTAATAATTGTTCAGGAAAAAGGACTACCATACTGCTGCCTTGGAGATCTTGTCTATCAGCAAAATAAGCTGTTGTGGTGGGAAAATATGATAAATTTCTCCTCCAGCATCAGAACAAACAGCTGTAGACAGAGAGTAATAACTCAGAGTGCCCAGTGCATCCCAGGAGGTTTTCATTAGTTTAATCACTTCCATTGGAGATAAAATCCAACTTCTTCTAGCTGACATGCACTGCAGAGATGATGCCAAGTACCCTAGCAGTCCTCACGTGCATCTCCCATCCTCCTGCCCACTTCCCATAACTCTGAGTACAGATAGAGGAGAGAAAAGTTTCCAGAGGAGGTCTTGGAGATGTTAATTTCCTCGAGGAAACCTTTGGAAACACCTATGAAAGAAATGTCAATATTCAGCTGGATTCTGATTCACTCCTACAGGACCAAGAAACAGGACAATGACAAAATGGTGCAGGGCTTGACAACAAGAGTAAATGAAGTGGCATCTCTAGAGGGATAAATGAGCAAATTACTGATGGTGAATTGAAACCTCTGAGCCACACCAGGAAACCATTGATCACTTCTGGTTTGGGGGCTAGGTATTTCCCTGGTTCACACACCAAATCTCAATGGAACGGGCAGTAAGAGACTCTAGCAGCATTCAGCTGAGACTGGATGTGACTTGCTGGATATAGAAATGTGTTAGAGCAAATAAGAAACCACAGGGTGATTTCTACATACTCTATATAAAGATTATATTAATGTAATTTAATGGCCAGTATAAGTATTACTGTCTCTTTTACAGAGATATTTTTTGGTCCTAAAACTGGGAGATTTATTAGAAGTTTGTTTAGCAAGGATGCCAGGTTTCCACCTTTACTGAGAAAGAGTCTGGCTACAGAGTCATTGAGTGAAAGAATGTAGTGGCCCCATTTACAGAGTTATAGCAAAAAAGTTGCTATAAGGGAGATTTGGACAAAAATGTGCGTTTGGCAATTCAGAGAGGCAGATATGAAAGCCTTTTTTGTTGACATTGAAATGCTCAGAGTTGGAAAACAAAGATGTACTGCACACGCTGGTTCCCAGATTCATCCTGCAATGTTTTAATACTTTAACTGAAAGTTTAATACAAGGTTTTTAATACTTTAACTGAAGTGGCTGCTTAGTTTTGGAGTTAATCTTCATATCTCCATCAGAAGGGGAGAGGGAGAGTGCTCAGACCTGGACCATCAATTTTTCCCTCCCTCTGATGATCAGGAAGTTTAGGACTGATCTGAGCATTGTAATTTAGAAAATAATCTATATATACACCAAGCAAATGAATTGTATGATATGATAACATCTTTGTATTTATTTATGTGAGGAAGTTGTTTTTCCTTCCTGTGTTTTGTAGCTCTGGAACCCATAAGTGTTTAAATATTACTGGATATATTTAGTAATTAATTTGGGATTTGGCTAATATTGAGTGAGGCAGTTGGTTTGTACTGATTAGTAGAAATTAATTAACATTGTAATTAGTCTGCTATAATAGTCTGTTACAGTGAGCTAGCAGGGTTTGAATGACTGTACTCATACAGAGTGAGTTGATGGGAAAACTGTGCTCCAACTCTAAAGCTGTATACTCCTGTTTAATATATATATATGATGTATATACTCACCTGCTGGTCACTAGAAACATCCTGGTGCTGCTGAAGACACCACAGTCATGAGCTCCTCGTCTCAAACCTCCCAAACTTCAGTCTAAAGGGAACTGAGATGAGGTTTATTTGGCCCTGCCTGTTTCCACTAGATATCTTTCGTAGAAGTTTGTTCTGCTGTTGGTTAGAAATCTCCCTCTCATTTCCGGCTTAAATTTATTCATGACTGTTCAAAATGTATTTGTTCCTAAAAACCACGCACGTCCCCTTCTGGACTCGATGCATTACCCATCACAGTCAATATCTGTCTTTCCATCAGCTTCAGGAAACAGAACCAAGCTGACCTCAAACCAGATCAAAGCTGATGAGTGGGAAAGGCACAGGGTGCTGTCTAGGTTTGAATCTGTGGATGGGAGGGGTTTATGGAATTTCTCCTCGAAGTCATCATAGCATGCCTCTAAATCATATCCTCTTTCTCCTGTGCCTGCAGGTCCACAGTGTGCTCTGCCATTTGGTGCCTCAGCAGTTCCCAACGGCGCTGTACTTTGTGAAAACGTCCCTGGGCAAGCTCCAAGCATCCAGCAGTGCCAGCTGGTGTGTCGCCAGGGCTTCCACAGTGCCACTCCCAGCACCTCATCCCAGTGTGACGCGCGGCAGCGGCGCTGGGTCTCGGCTGCCCCGCTGCTCCAGGCCTGCCAGAGTATGTCTGATCTGGTCTGGTCTGATCTGATCTAATCCAGTCTGGTCTGATCTGATCTGATCTGATCTGATCTGATCTGGTCTGGTCTGATCTGGTCTGATCTGGTCTGATCTGACCTGGTCTGACCTGATCTGATCTGATCTGGTCTGATCTGGTCTGGTCTGGTCTGGTCTCATCTGGTCTGACCTGATGGGGCTTGGGGAGGGCTCAGAGCAGTGTGAACAGAGCAAAAATCAGTTTTTATCACAGAACTACTGTGTGAATGACAGCCATAGTCATAGGGGAGTTGCTAAGGCGATGAGTCCTGTCTCCTGCCATCTTCACCTCTGGCTCCTGGCTGGCTCCTGTGCCAGAAACTGCCCCTCTTGCCTGTAATAATAGAGCTATAAAAAGCTATTCGATCTATATGCAGATTTTTCTTGTTAGTTAAAAGACGCTGGCACCATAAATGATTCTGATGGAACTACTTAGTCCTGGAAGAACAGATGAGTGCCAGATGTTTGAATTTGGCAGAAGTTGACTGTTTATTTGCATAATCAAGTCACTGTTACTTCTGCATCTTTTTTGCAGCAGTCTGTTCTTAAGGGTTGTTATTGTATTTGTTGGCTGACTTCTGGTATTTTTCAAACCATTTTACTTTCAAGAAAAAAATGGCACTTTAAATCTTGGAAGAACTGGATGTCCGTTCAGAGCTCATGCAGTTGGATATTAATGTTGGTCTTTTCAATTATTTGAAATAGAGATAAATTCTGATCAAAATGGCAATTTGTAGCAGTGCTGAACTTTGAGATATGAAGGTCTTCCTGCCAAGTTTGCAGCTACTTTTCATTTCCAGAATAGGTTGCACCCATTAATCAGTCTCCAGAATGGGTTAAACTTTTCTATTCAAAATGCAAATATTTTTAAACTTTAAATTTCAGACTGAAACTTTTGTCTGTCTTTGATTGTGCTTGTTAGGTTTGTGTAGCAAATAACTTCCATGTTTTCCTGATGGCAGTAGAATAATTTTGTAGGGACAGAGGGGAGTGTGTGAAAATCTGCTATGACGTTTAATGTAAGCCAAGGACTTCCCCCAATAATTTGTGTTTGGAATAGGGCAAGGAGAGAGAAAAAATTCCCAACACATCGGAAGGCAATTGAATAAACTTCACAATAATGGAGAAATCACCAAAACACTTAGCAATTTGTTCCAATGGATAATTACCCTCACTCTCAAAAATCATATTTCATGTTCTTTATGTATACATCTAGAGACTGTGGTTAAATCAGCTCTTTAAATACACTCTGAGAAGCTAAGCAGAGAGATGCCTTTGTGCCTTGCAGGAAGAAGCAGTTTTTTTGTCCTCTGGTGCCTTCCACCATTCTGTTTGGAAGGCTTCCACCATTGTCCAGGCTTTCCCATGCTAATTTTTGGGGTGAAGGATGAGGAATTGTGCTCCAGCAGTGACACTTGGATGTGATGCAGTGAGGCTCTGCAGAGGAGCTGATTGAGGGAGAGCTCTGCTCCTTGTCCAGGCTGGTGGGATAAGAGCCAGCTCCATTTGGAGGTGGAATGACTGCACGACTGTTGTGCTGAACCTGAGATAACAAACCCTCCATGAAGCCTGGGATCAGTGCTACTCCAGGGGCGCCAAGAAATTTGCATCTTTTTTTCTTGCTAAAAACTGATTAAATAGCCTTTTATTTTGTGACTGATGGGCTCACAGATTTGTCATCCATTTGTGTGATTAGCATCACTTAGGTTTGCTATCAAAAATTCAGAAAGCTGTTTTAGACATCCATGGCAACGCCATTATTCTGCAAATTTATTATCTCGTAAAACTTATTCCCAGTTAGTTTGACAGGCTGGGTTTCCAAAAACCCATTTACATTAGTATAAATTGCTTTCACCATTTAATTCTTCTTTTAATAGAAGTGTTTTCTTGATTACATGTAAGAAAAGTGAAAATTGACAGATCAATAATTCTTGTCTTTCTGTTTCTTTTCTAAGTATTGGCATAATGTCAGCTTTCATGTAGTTCTCTGGAAGTTTCTATTTGCTAAGGCTTATGAAAAATTATCAGTAATGGTCCAGATTGTCCTTATCCTATATTTAACAAGCTTGTGTCTTGCTGCATGTTATTTACTACTGACAGCTCTACTGCTTTCACCTAAAAATGGGGAGATGCTATTGGTGCAACATGAGAATGTCAAAGCAATGTTGTCTTTTCTCAAAATAACTCTGAAAGTCAGGTTCCTCATCAGTAAGGTTACTGAATGCCCTTTCTACTTCATTTTTAGAGCTCCAATTATTTCAGACAGTCCAAGCTCAAACACACTTTCAACTACTCCTGCCTCCTGAGAAGACATGTAGTTCTGACTACTCTGGAATACTCCAGGCATTCCAGATATTTATTTTAGATGAGTTGAAGGCTCGTGGTTTATGTCACCTCCAGGTAATTTAAATTCTTTTTCTTTCATTGTTGGTGGGTTTTGTTTGTTTTGCTTGTTTTTGTTTTCTTTGGTTGGGTTTTGTTTTTTATTAAAAGTTTAAAAAAAGTGAAACACAACATAGAGCTTTGCCTGTTTGAGAAAGGTGAAAGAATGGAATACGCCATGAAATCTGTCAGGATTGGCAGCACTCTCATATGGATGAGTGGGAAAGTAGGAGGTTTAGTCTCACACCACATCAGCTGATCAGCTTAGTTCCAGCCATGAAAGTCATGTCACATCAGCCCAATATTTATTAAAAATTTGTTTCAATGGAAGAGAATATTTTGACTAGTCTTACAGTGAGTATATGACTTGCTAAAATTATATTTACTTGTTTCAGTTTTTGCAGCCCCTTTTGACAGTGTTACTTTTGAGTAGAGTACAGTGCAAACGAATAGAGCAAGGCAAAAATCAGAAAGTTCTCAGGTTGACTAACTGTGGTTTCACTTTGTTCTGAATTTGAGGTAAATGCATTTGGAAAAACTGGCTCAGTTTCTGTGTGTGATGATTCCACTGTCTATGTCGAATGCCTGAGCATGGATCGCCTGGGGGTGAACATCACGTGGAGGACTCAGCTGGAAAACATCCCGACAGCTTCTCTCCCTGACTTACATGATATTGGTAATTTTTCTTCCTCTGATTTTTCTGTGGGTTAAATCTGATTTTCTTTTAATTGTTTTGCTTCCCTGTCTTTATAACACTGGTGTTGTGTTTTTGAGCTTTTGGTGTTGATATATTTCCCTTTTCAGGCTGTGACTGCACATTGGAAAGAAGCTATAATTCAATGTTTCTTTCAGATAGGACTGCCTTTCCCAGCTGCCTTAAGTGGGATTGAAAATTACTTTATCAGGCATGAGCTGAACTGTCCCAGATGTTAATTTCCATTGGACAAGTTCTCAGTGGTGGAAAAGTGTTTCTATTCATTGTACTCAAAGAAACACAAATCACACATTGTCAAAAACTTGAATAATTTCTTCCAAGTTCTTTTTTTCTTTTTTTTTTTTCTTTTCTCTTCTCTCTTTTTCTATTAGTTGAATTACCTTTGACACTAAAGAATGATCCCTACCTCTGATATCCTAGAGCAACTATGCAGAGACCACTGATTGGCAGATCTTTACTGTGGTTTCCAAGAGAGTTAGGGATGGTGTAAGGAATTCATTTCAAAGCAGTCAGCATTTTCCTTCAGAATAAAAGATATTAAAAATATATCCCAAGTTCAAATGCCCTCTGTGGGCATATCAAGAGTAGTGGCCTGTGTCAAGAATAGTGTGGCGAGCAGGACCAGGGCAGTGATTGTCCCCCGTATTCAGCTCTGGTGAGGCCACACCTCGAATCCTGTGTTCGTTTTTGGACCCCTCACTTCAAAAAGAACATTGAGGTTCTACGGCATGTCCAGAGAAGGGCAGTGGAGCTGGGGAAGGGTCTGGAGCTCAAGTCTGATAAGGAGTAGCTGAGGGAGCTGGGGCTGTGTAGCCTGGAGAAAAGGGGAGACCTTATTGCTCTCTACAACTGCCTGAGAGGAGGTGGGGGTCAATCTCTTCTCCCAAGTGTCAGGTGACAGAACAAGAGGAAATGGGCTCAAGTTGTCCCAGGGGAGGTTGAGATTAGAAATTAGAAATTTTTTCACTGCGAGAGTGGTCAGGCATTAGAATAAGCTGGCCAGGGAAGTGGTGGAGTCACTGTCTCTGGAAATGTTCAAGAGGCATCTGGATGTGTCACTTGAGGATATAATTTAGGGGTGATTATCGTGCTGCTGGGTTGGTGGTTGGACTAGATTATCTTGAAGGTCTCTCCCAGTCTTGGTGATTCCATGTGACCTTTTCTCCAGTTTTACTGCTTTGGAATGGTGCTCCCAGCACTAAATAGAAATATCTCTGTCTGCACGTGTCCTTCCTTCTAACCTTGGGGCTTGGAGATATGCATCCTGCAGCAATTTTAGCTTGATCAGAACTGAATTCAAAATCCTTTAGGACACAGATGGCAGCTGCAGTGGTCCTGTAGTTCCTGGCTCTACAATCTGATGTTGTTTACATCCATCTAGTTGTTCCATATTCTACGGGAAACACGANACACCCCTGCCATGGGCAGGGACACCTTCAACTCAACCAGGTTCCTCAGAGTCCCCTCCAGCGTGACCTTGAACATTCCCCAGGGGTGGGGCATCTACTGCCTCTCTGGGCAGCTTGGTCAAGTGTTTCACCACCCTCACTGTAAAAAACTTCTTCCTTATATCCAACCTAAATTATATCTAATCTGAATTGTATCTTATCTAATATTCTTTTACCCCTGTGAATATTCGAGCAGTTTGCGGAAGCTGATCCAAAGTATAAGTGTGTTTGGTTTTATATTCAACTTTTCTTTTGAAAGTGTTCCTCTCTGAAGGCATTACCTGCTTGACCTTCTCCACACTATAAATTTCCTGTAGTACAAAAATAGCTTTTCAAGGGAATGATTGTATGGTTCCAGAACCTGGTCTCTTTGTATACTAATGGCACCATCATCTCCCATTTTGTTCCAACTTCCATTACCTTCTAAGGCAGCTCTGGGGCCTTCTATTTGAGGTGTTTTTGGGTGTATTTAAACAGAGTGAGCAAAGTAAGACTATATTTGATAGACATTGTACAGGTTCATTATGATCTGCTGTTTGTTAACATGCTTGTATTTCTGTATCTGCCTCTTTTTTTATCTTCAAGTTCATCAGTTTCTGTGTAGTTATCCATTCCCGTATTGGAAATGTCTTTCATGCTATTTTGTTATATTTATTTTCCCTCTCTAGAAAATGCAATTGTTGGGGAAAATCTCATTGGAGCATTTATAAAAGAGATTAAGGATGGTGTTTTTCTGCTGCATTTGGATTCCAAGCAGTTCCTAGCAGATTCTGTTGTTGATTTTCCCCGGGATGAAGAGTTTGATCTGTCTCCACGCGTGCAGCTCGGATGTAGAAGCGGGTTTCGAAGAATTTCAGCTCCTGGGAAAACAGGCCCTAATTCACAAGGATGTGGTATGTCTCTTTTTAGCTTTCCATTCTTAGATGTTGTCAGGAATCAGTATAAAGCTGAAATTAGGAAGTCATCACTGAACTTGTATTTAGGGCTCATATTTGAAAGGTGTGAGGTACCAATGTGAATGGCAGAGATGGGAATTAGTGCTTTGCTTACTATTCCCTCCGTGTGTCGAATCAATGATTTGGAAATAGCCATCAAGGCACTGACATTGCATAGAAAGTTCTGTAAATATTTTTGGGAATTATTTTAGATCTGTCTGTTAATAGGTCATTCTGTAAAGTATATGATCCTTAATAAGAGGATTTCACAAAGATAATGTAGCCAGAGCTTCAGATAATGACACATGGCCTGGAATAGAAACCTAGATGCATAAATGTCAAAAGTCCTGAGATAGTGAATTCCTGGGCCAAGTCCAGCCAGCTCAGATGGAAGCTTTTTTGATGCTGGCCAGCACCCAGACCTGACTGCACCTCTGCCCTCTTCTCCTTTCCTTCTGTTTAGTCTGCTTCCCTGGAACAGGCTGCCTTTCTGCCAGCATCCTGCTTAGGGCTGCCAAACCTGCCTTTTCCACAGCTCCCCGTGGCTGTGCCAACCTGTCCTTGGTACCAGGTCATGCTGCCAAAGTGCCTTTGCCTTAACATCCCCACTCTTGTTTATATCAACACCAAACTTCCTTCAGCTCCTGGTTGTTCTTGTTGGCCCAGTTGTCCTCAATGAGTCCCTGTCTCATTTGTGCCAGTTGGGGATGTATTCACCATATCTAGCCTTTTTTCTTCTAGGGAACAGAGGAGAGATGTACCACTCATAGGTATAAGATAACAGAAGCAGGCATTGGATAAGTTTTCCAATGTTGGGAATATTTTCAGATATTCATCACTTCATCGCTATGAACCAAATCAGAATATGTGAAAAAAACTTATCTGTTTGATGTGGTGTTTCTCTCTAGGTTCAGAGAGTTTCCTAATGCCTGGGTAGGATAATCAAGTGATGAACCACTTTTGAACTGCTGCAGTTTCCAGCCAGGACCTTTAAGGGTAAATTGACTGCAGGTTCAGTTCATCTCCACAGTCTGAAACACTTCAGATCTGGGTTATTTAAATACATGCAGAAAAAAAAATATTAATTCCTCCTGAGTCCAGAGTCCATACCAACTTGCAGCTACTTAACAAGATGTAGTGTTGTATTGTTTAAAGGTATCATTATTTTTTAAGTAGAATCCATTACTTAGAGCAGAACTTAAAAAGAATTGGATCTTTCTGCCAAGTACCGTCTGCCAGGCATAAAGACCTCTAGGAAGCAGTGAATTAACTTGCCTTGTGAGTTAATTCATACATATTTGAACCAGCTAGCTGTGGAAAATGTCACTCAGTAAAACAGACATCACGGAGATGTGGGAAGGAGACAGTTTCTGCTCCAGCCTTTGACAGAGATTTCATACTCTAAGCTGTCATGATGCACCTGCTGCTGGACACTGGTTTGTGTAGCAGGACTGCATATTTTATTCTGAACAGGGAACTTAGGAATTCAAGTTCTGGTTCCTCTAATATATATATATATGGATATATGCTGCTCATTCATCCTGTCTGGGTCTGTTTCCCTACTAATAATAGGGAAAATTAGTAGGAAGCATCACCTGTGACTACAGAAAACAAAGCTGTGTGAGGGTGGCAGAGGTTCTTCTCTTCCCTTTCCTGTTCCGGCTTGTTCTTGAAATACAAGCTGTGTTTTCAGATCCTGATCTTTTTGATTACTTTGGTTTTATTTCACTGTCAGTGTCATTTGCCTTTCCTTCAGGAAACGTGGTCAGCTCAGTAGCGACAAGTTTCTGGTATTCTCAATAAGCTCAATATTTTCATCTATGAACATGCAACTTGCATGAATCTGCCTCTTCATCTCTTGTGTTTTCCTTACAGTCATCTGTTTATTTAGGTTTGTATCTATTGTAGCTTTGTTTCAGGTTTTCCTGTCTGTGAAATGGGTGACATTTATTGTATGTTAGTTTTTCTTATGTGACATTTTTTCTTAGTCTCAGTCTTACACTGAGTTATGTTACCTCACAGGTATCTATGAATATAATTCCTTAAGAACTGGGGATAGCAGTTTTATTTTATCTAAATTTTAATAGGAGAAAAGGCACTTTCTTTGCTAAGGTATGGGTCAAAACTAAGAGACTTGGAAACTGTCCAGGAGGACTTTAGGAGCATAACTCTTCTCCCCCATTTATTTCAGGAGAAAACCTGATGCCTGTTTGTAAATTAGCTTTGTTTTATTATATATTTTTATGCTGGTTCTTTTTATTGTTTAAAATGCTTGACAATTCTATCAGAGTTTCTTTGAGCATAACGTAACCTAAATGAAAGAAAGTGCTGTATTTATAGCTGACTGGCAGCTCAAGACTGCATTTCTAATAATCTGTATCAAGAATCTGATATCCCAAAGTTTTCCAATATCCCTGGAGGGAAAAAGGAGCAGTGTAAGCATTTGGCAGTAATTAGTTGTGACAGTTTTTGAGCTTGCCCAGTGTAGTGAGAGCTGAGGCTCCTGTGAAGGGTGGTGTCCCTGTGGAATCACCTCCGTGAGTTGCTCCTTAGCCTGCATTTTGCAACTTGTTCCCCTGGTACACAGAAGCCTGCGTCCAGTAAGAAATGAGACCAGGTTCCAGATTTCTTGGGCAGGAGCAAGGGATTAAATTTGTTCATTTGGTTGGTTTTAGTTTGTTTGTTTTGGTTTTTTTTTTTTGTGTTTTTGTTTTTGTTTTTGTTTTTGTTTTTTAATATATATTTTGATTTATTTTTTCCTGTTTCAGGGCTACAGAGTTTGGTCCCGTTGGTAACACTTAGCTCTGAGATTTTGGTTGAAAGCTATTCACTAGTTTCTTATGTTGTTAAAATGTATTAGTGTTAGTGCTTGAAAGAAGTGCAATATGGTGGTTTGTCTCACTTGTAGGGTCAAATTAAACCTCTATGTGATTGTGTCACCGTGACCTGTAGCTGAAGTGATAGGTCCCTCCAAGAGTTATAGAGTCTAGAAAATGTGATTCTGCACCAACATTTTTCACTGTTCTTTGTGCTCCTTTTGTCAATCTAACATGTCAATCTAATAAAAAGGTAATTTTACTTGCTTAAAATGTGATAGGAGACACAGCTATTTCTTTCACATTGTAACTAAAACTACAAAACAGGAGAATGCTTTGAAAAGCTTAATTTGATTCTTTTTAAACTTTAATTGCTTAATTAGCCTCCTCATTCATTGCATTTTTTTTTTTTTTCAATTTAGGCATGGATTGCTCATTTCACTTTAATTTCTGCCATTCAATGAGTATTATGCTTTTTGCATGTGTTGGAAACTCTTTAAAATGTATCAGACACTCTTGTGTATTATATGATGTGCTTTTGAAAGGAGAATTCTGACTGATCCAGGTTTTTTTGCATTCTGTAATTGATTTTAGATATGTGTTTTACCCAGAGTAATTGCCTTGATGAGTACTTGGAGGAAAATTTCTGTCTCGTAGTTGTATCCCCCCAGACCTTCCCAATGGACTATTTACAGCAGATGAAGGAAGATAGGATAATTTTTTTCTACTAGCTGTCTTTTTAGTCTGTTATAATTTAAGTTCTCCCATGAGTTAAATTCATTTACATTCTGGTGTGTTGGCCAGAACCGCAATTCATCATATGGGTTGTAGTGAGAATGGCCAATATTCCATTACTGTTTCTCTCTCGTGGAAGCTTAAACTTCTGTCAAGATGCAGGGCAAGAACCGACATAAAGTTTTGCACCTTGTCAAAGTCCCAAAATATACATTTGATAGTGTTTTGAAGGAAATCTACATCTGGAAAGCAGCTGTGAAATAACAAGCAGAGGTATTGTCCTGCACATATGTCTGTGACTCTTCTGCTTTAATGTTCATTTGAATGCTCTGGAGGGAAAGACAGTATTCCATGACATCCCAGAACACAAAGACTTTTCTCTGTAATATGCAACAGGTCAGCTGGAAATATTGCTCCTGATTGTTTTGAAAATTATATAGATACAGACTAAGAACATCACTAAGAACCTCTTTTTGTTTTGTGTTTGGGTTGTCATGTGCACAACTAATGACTTTTAATCCAGCCATTACTGTTTAGTTTGGAAATGCCTAACAAAAATTTCTTTACCAGGAATTCTGAATGAAAGTGTTACCATATGGTGAATTTCTGTATGATGGTTTTGGAGTTTCTGCTCCTCAGAGCCTTCCTGTTTCTGTTTGTAGTGTTAGAAGTTACTCTTTTTGTGGCTTGTGTTCCTTTATTTTCTTTCACAGCTCGTCCACCTGCATTATCTTATTACAAATGGATTTGCCAGTTGGAAATCAGACCTGGACTTGGCATTTCCAAAGAGCTTCATGTGCTCTGATTCAAGAACAGATTTAGGGTGATCTGAGAAAGCAGATCACAGCCTATATTCCTGTCATTGATGAGTTTAATGATCACTTAAGGAGTGTTTACTTTGTTATACCACTTAGAAATACATATATTAAGAGCTTGAAGCCTATGGCAAATCGATCAGCATTGTGAATATATATATCTATATCTATATGTACACATTATGCATATATGTGTATATATATA
>VZTG01004997.1:165037-392923 GCA_013397845.1 Melanocharis versteri | reverse complement strand
ACATATGTGTGCAAATGCCAGAACTGGTTGAATTCCAGATGACTAATAAGGTGATTGTTCTCTTTGCAGTTGTTTGTCCTCCAGGCAGTTATTTCCAGGACAATGCATGCATTCCCTGCCCTCTTGGCTACTATCAGTATCAAACAGGACATTCCTTCTGTATCAAGTGTCCTGTGGGCAAAACTACCAACTCCTATGGGGCAATCAGTGCTGATCACTGTAAGTTGAACGAATTTTTTCCATATCCTTTATGTTCTGGCTTCAAATAACTAATGATTTTTTTTTATTCATCTCTAAGTTTAAAAGAAAAAAATAAAATCCTCCCTCTGGGGGTTTTTGGATGGATATGATCCCTTCTGCATACATTCAAAAGCATTTTACAAAGTACAAACTGTCTGGTGTTTTGACCAAAAATGCACGAGAAACAAGTGGTCAGTCTCATCCAGGATGTTGTGGTTCCTCCAGACATGTTCATTGTCCTCAGGAATGATATCTGGGTGTTCAGTATCAGTAAGAAACTTCTTATGGTGTTCTTTTATTGTCACTTTCATGAACGCTAAAATAGTCTTGTTTTGTGCAGCTCTTTCCCCTGCAAATACAAACATTTCTCACAAGGCAACTGTTGAAATGTTCACTAAAGCTGGTGAATTCAGATTAGATGATTTGTTTTTTTCATGCAGTTCTACACAGAAAATCAGTTATTAAGTCCAAATTCAGTTTTGTCTACAGCTTTATCTTATATAAAAATAAGATTTAAAAAAAGAGTACCAAGAATGGGCTTCTTGGTAGTGTCATTGAGTATATGGTCTACTTTGGTCTCTTTCAACCTATTTGTTCTTGTAGGTGAGATAAACCCCCATTTTTATTGTAATGCATCCTAACATCAAATAGCTTTTGCCTACAGTTGTCATTCTTCTTTTCTATGTGTGCTCCCTGGGTAGGTATTGGACTTGTGTCCTTAAAAGTTTGCTCCTTAGGATTTGAAAACTTGTACTTGCAAGTTTCTTTACGAAACCTGTTTCCACTTTACTTTTGTGCTGCATCTCAACTCCAGCCCTGTTCAAAAGGCCAGGTTACTCATTACCTCACTACTTTCTTTCATTCCCTGCTGTCTCCTTGCAGAGTCTGAAGAGTTTTTCTGAATTAATTGGTGTGATAGCTCTTCTCGTTGCTCACAACATTCCACAGATCCACTGCAGCAGTCATTGAACAAACCTGTATGAAAATATGGTTCCTTCTCTGTACTTTGCATTACAGTACTGGAAATACATCAACAGAGATTTGATGCATGATAGAGAATCCAAAAAATGTTTGAAACACAAACTGAAGTAGCAACAAAGCAGTGAGACTACTGTGCTTCAGAGCATGAAACACTGTGCAAATCTTAGCTTAATTTTCAGTGAAGTTTCTGCTGTGCTAAGGGGACTCTTGTCCCACAGCATTGGAACATTGTCCTACTGCATTAACAGGACCAGTGGCTGCACAGGAGGTTCCCTGTGAACATCAGAAAATGTTTTTGCTGTGAGGACAACCAAGCACTGGCTCAGGCGTCCCAGGGAGGTTGTGGAGTCCTTGGGGATGGGTGAAAGCCATCTGGAGAGGGCCCTGGGCAGCCAGCTCTAGGTGGCCCTGCCTGAGCAGGGGGCTCTGACCTTATGACCTCCAGAGGTCCTGTCCAGCCTCGGCCATTCTGTGAAACCCAGTGACAGCATCGGCAAAGCTCCTTTTTTCCTTGCCTTGCTCACTTGTACCAGGTGTCACATCCTGCCAGAGCAATGAGCAGGGCCTGCAGTGTGATGAAGATGGCCAGTACAGACCTTCCCAGCAAGACCCTGACACCAAGAAATCCCTCTGTGTCAACAGCTTTGGAGCAGCACTGGGCTGGACTGAAACAGAGGATCTCCTTACAGATGACCAGTGCCTGGGTAAGTGGCAGGAGGATATTTTGGACATGTTTTGACCCCACATAGGTGAAACCTCTTTATGAAGAGACTAATCACTCCACAGCTTATGGGGATTCAGTGTCCCATAGTTATTCACTTTCCCATACTTGTGGCCTCTGCCTTAAGCCACATTTCTCCTTAGTTTTGCATTCTTGACTCCACTGGGGAAGATATTTCTGGTAAGAGAAGGGAGAGAAGCAGGTTTCCTGCACTCTCAGATGGCTGCCAGTTTTTGATGTGTGCTGACCTTGTGCTCTCTGCTTGGAAACCCAGAAGAATAATGAGAGGGCTAATGAGAAAGAAGCAGAATTATTAAATTCTTTGTAAAATTATCCCTCATCAGTGTATTCATGGGAAATAGGCTATTTTCAGCAATGACCTTACAGCCGCAACATAACGTCACCCTCTGGGCCCCTGCTGTAAGGTATCTGACTTGGGGAACACATCCTTGCAGGCTGGAGGAGGTTACTTCTGCTTGAACACAGCTGCAAAATGCTGGTTTTCAAGGATGAAAAACTTGAAAAAACAAAGAAAGTAATCTATCAAACAGTCCCCAGACTGCCTGCAGTAAGGTCTAATTACGCCGCTCAGCCTCAAAGCTTTTGCTTTTTCCCAGAAGTTGTTGTATGCTCGTCATATGATTGGTATTGAATTTAATGGAATTTTCTGTTTAGAAACTGATGTCATGGTGTGCTTTGAATTCGACAATGTCTTATGACAAGTGTGATCAGTGGAAGGAGTGTGAAAAGTAAAGCCCTCAGTTATGAAGAGGTTGCAGAACTATCTTCAGTTAAAATAGCTCTTTTTTTCCTCTGAGCATACTCAGAGACTGATCACAGTTATGAACATGAGGTGAAAGCCTCTGTTGCTCTCAATCACGGGGTAGTTGGGATGTTTCTCTGTGGAGAGGACTCAGGATCTGCATTCTCCTGTTACCATGAGCTTTCCTGCTTGGGCGTTTCTGACTCTGTCCAGAATGGAGCAGTTGTTGATATTTGTGCTTGGTTTTGTGGATCATGCTAGAAGATATCACTACAAATTTTTATGACTGTTGAAAATTCATTTATGATTAAAAACACAGCAACCATGTGTCATAGAATCACAGAATGGTTTGTGTTGGAAGGGACCTTAAAGACCATCTCTTTCCAGCACCCCTACCATGGGAAAGGATGCCACCTAAAAGATCAGGTTGCTCAGGGCTCCATAAACACCTAAGAAATCCATTTACTTGCTTGGGTTTTTTAATAATAATCTGCTGGCTTATTTAATATCTTTTTTTTTCTCCTTAAAAGATCATGCTGCATTTCCAGAAAGCATAATGTGAAGTGAAACTGTTTATTTCTGTTTTTGCTTTTCCCCTTGCCTCTACTATTTCCCTTAATTGGATTCAGCACACATCAAGACAGTAGGAGCTGAAGGCTGATCTTGCTTTGACAAGAGGCAGGCAATTGGGAAGGGTCACCAAAATCCAGCTGGTCTTTGTTTTTTGAGTCTTCAGACAGAAGATTTGCCGTGTATAAATGCAGAGGAATAAGCTGTAACAACCATTGCTCGTTATTATCGTTCTCTCTCTTGTATTTTAGGCCACTTAACATTTACACTTGACATTTATTACTCAACATTTACTGTATGGTGGTTGGGACTAGGTTATCTTGAAGGTCCTTTCCAACCTAATCCATTCTATGATTCTGTAATTACAGCAAGAGAAGGACCTAGAGCTTTGCTCTAGTAATAAGTGAGATAGAGAATTTCAGCTCTGCACTAAGCCTGTGAAATGACTTTATGACTGCAATTTTTTTACCTTTCTTTGTACTAAAAAACCAAAATTCAAGAATTTAAAAAAGGCAGGTTTTCTATTATTTTTCAATGTTTTCAGTTTACTGTTTCATTACACTTTCTCTGTACTTTTCTCCCATATTATTGTATTGAACGCATATTGTATTCAATAATATTGTATTCAATCATATGGGAGAAAAATAGAGAAAAAATATTTTCTCTTGAAAATGGAGGGGTGGGATGAAGCCAGAATTAGGGGGAAAAAATCAGAAAAGAAGAAAAACATTTGAGAATGTAATTTTAAAAGTTTGAATATTGGAATAGAAATGAGGGCAGCTTTTAACCAGGCATCACTGAAAGTTGCAGATGCAGAAGGGATTCAGTTTCATGCAGAAGTTAGCTAATGCTTGTATTTTGGTGCCTTGTATTTCTAGGAAGGAAAAAACTTTCCCTTCTACTTGCACCGTATTTCTTCCCTGTCCCCATCCTAACTGGAGTGCAAGGATTTTCTTGTGCTAAGCGTTTGACAAACCCACGTGGGTTTTTTTCTAAGCAGAAATGATGATTTTATCAAAAGCACCTGCTGGCTCAGCCGTGACAGCAGTGGACATTTGCTTCTGATTTAGCCCTGACTCTTTTGCTGTAAGAGTACAAATGATTATTTCAAGAACTTATCCCTGACTTTTATTTTGTGGTTTATCCAGCATTTCATGGA
Organism: Melanocharis versteri; assembly: GCA_013397845.1. Lineage (NCBI taxonomy): Eukaryota > Metazoa > Chordata > Aves > Passeriformes > Melanocharitidae > Melanocharis > Melanocharis versteri. Next base: position 388,489 of record VZTG01004997.1, on the reverse strand, counting down.
GAGAGGGCTGTGATCCTCCAGCAGGACCTTTGCACCCATGAGCCTGCAGGAAAGAGAGGCTGAGCTTCCAGCTCTTCCATGTGCAGTCGTCTCCCACAGCTGGGATCACACCAGGACTCCTGCTTTTACCTCTTTTGGGTCTAGGCCAGGTGTTGGCTGCAAGGAGCCCGAGGTTTGCCTTCACTTGGGGCTTTTAGAGAAGTTTGGTCACCAAGGGATGATGCTAAGTCACCACGTTCTTCTCTTAATCACAGAATGGCTTGGGTTGGAAGGCATTTTAACGATCCTCTACCTCCAGCTGCCCTGCCGTGGGCAGGGATGATATGCTGTGCTCACTCAAATGTGCTGGTGTATCAACCTGTGGACAGTGTGTCCACAGGCTGATACACCAGCCCCTTGGTAATACAGGTGGTAGCAAACTCAGCAGGGTGGTGGTGGCACTGTGTGTCCTCTCACCAGTCTGTAATCCTCCTCAGGGAACAGCCAGGGCCAAACCGTCTGGAGCCTGGGTTAGATTCCTCACCCCATTTGGTGACCTTTGGGGTTTGCATCTCTAGGCCTCCTGAGCTTTTCCCAGTGTGTGAACAGGGCTGCTTGTCAGACTCCTCACACACGGGTGAGGGTGCAGTGCAGAGGGAGCAGATCAAAGGATCTGGTCAGTAAAGTGACAGTCAGGTGCTAAAAGTGGAATGAAGGAGTAATAAAGCAGCACGTAGGACATACTACCTTGGATATAGCCCTGGGCCTGAAGTCAGTGCAGATCAGGCTCTTGTGTTTCTGGATTTCCTGTCTAACCCAGTGCTGTTGGAGCTGGCTCTTGTTTCTGTGGCTGATTTGTAGAAAGTTGGTTCCCCGTTTGACTCAATAGTTGGTTCAATGCCATGAACAAGTAATGAGAGATGGCAGGTCTGCTGCTGGAAGAGAAGCTTCATGAGAAAGTAAAATCCCAGCCCGCTGCTGGCTAACTGGTTTTTAAAACATCTTGTGACACTTTTTTTTTTTTTAAGCAGAAATTCTACCTTCACGCCAGCTGTCTCCTGCATTATCTGTGAGGTTATGATACATCATTTAATGAGCAAACCTCTCTCCCCATAGAATTCTTCAAGCTTAACTTGTACCTGAAGCCTTTGTCTGTTTGCAGCATGGGAACTGATAATACTACCTGGTTGGGTTTTTTGTTGTCTTTTTCTTAGTGCTCAGAAAATTTGAAAAAGTTCCTGCCTCCAGCCTGATTTATGGATCAGAAGAAGCTCAGATTGTTCAGTCTCAGTCATTTGGGGGAGACCTGCAAAGTACATATATTCAGTGCATTTCAGGTGAGAAAATTGAGAAAAGCTGTAGATATAACACTAACCATCATGGAAAATAATAATCTTTTTATGTAATGAACTTATAGTTAAGTTCTTAGATGAACTATATGTTCTGCAGTTCGGCATCAATTCACTGCAAGATATTTACAACTTTTGGTGACCTTGGTTCAGGGAAGAGATTGATGTTTCTTTCAGAAAGAAGTCTTCTGACTTTACATGCCACTTCAGAGAAGTCATCTGACTTTAAAGCCAGTTGGTGTAGTTTGCAGTGTGAATGAGAACTGAGATTTAAACCAGGAAACATTCATCAGACTGTGCAGATGTGCAGACAAAAGAAGGATTAGGTGTTCAGGACATATGAAAAGCAAGCTTTTACCTCTTCACAAATTACCTGATTGGCACATAAAATAGGAATAATCATCCTTGCTTACGTCAGAAGGGTATTACAAGGAGTACAGAGATATTCCTCTGCCAAGTCTTACAGTCTATATACTATATTTGTAGTATTTGCTTTACTACTGGTTTAAGTATACATCTGGTTTAAGTTGGTTCAGAATTATCTCAAACCCAGAGGAATCACCACACTGCTTTCAGAGGGCTTTGAGTCAGTCTCACCTTGTGTCTCCTATGGCTCAGGCTGTGAAGGGAGGCAGGGGGGATACATTCAAAGTAAAAACACCCTGGCAGTAATAACTCAGATGTCCTGTTCGTAAGGCGCATATCACAATTCTGACGAATCAGTGGCTTTGTGTCAATGCCACAGTCTAGCTGGAGCAATCACCTCTCATGCTAGGAATTGAATATGTGAAGCCTTTTATTACTAGAATGATTTTCCTGCATGAGCTCATCCTGGCTGTATACTGTAAGATTTCTTGCACCTTCCCCTGAAAATGGAGACCTTCAAAACCAAGACACTGAACTGAGAGAGCCTGAGAACAAACTTGGGGAGGAAATCATGCTCCTTTGCCAACCAATCTGATTCCTTCTATCTCATAGCTATATTTTCTTTTTAAGTTATGTAAATGGCAGCACTACTACAAAATATTACTGCTGAAGTTCTCATTGAGGGGTGAGGGTTAATCTTTCTTTCTCTGTGAGTCCCTGTAAGGTCAGATAGCTCAGCTTGCATTTCTGCTGATGTTTTGATCTAAGCTGGTTGATTTTATACTAAAGATATTTGGAAAGTGTTTCTCCTGAGCTAGGAACAGAGCTGTGGGAGTAAGTTAATGGTGAATGTGTAAGGGCAGAAGGATCTTCAGCCACTCTTAAATCTGGAGGGGATGGCTGTTTATGCCTTGCAGTGGCCAGGGGATTGCTGCAGGGGCAGCCAGCAAGATTGAAGAATTTGATGTTTCCCTCCTTCCTATCACTCCGATATCTGTCACAACCTCTTCGCCATGGGGTTACTGTATCAGGCAGATGTGATGTGCTGGCAAAGTGGTTCATGAGAGTCCTGCCTCATGCAAAATTATCCAGCAGACTTTAAATATTTGGGTGGATGTTTAGACCTGTCTCAGCTGTTTATATCATCGGGTGATGGGCAACTTTTTGGATGAATTTAATTCAATTTAAAATCCTTAACCCTCTACTAAAATAGTTGAGTACTAAAGTTCATTTGGCTAATTAAATTAATGTCTGATAGACATATGGAAATCTATGTAAGTGGCAGTGAGCAGTGGAATTTGTAGCAAACATTTTGTGTGTGAAGTGCTAGGAAACCTAAAATTTCTTTCCTGTTTTTCAGGCTGTGAGAGGGAAGATGCCTGTGGCTTTGCAGCTGTAACTCCTGCTGGTACTGAAGTGCTCTGTGAATTATACAGCACTGCTGAAGTGAACTTCAACTGCACCACCTCTGGATTGGTAAGAATGATCATACTTAAAAATATATGTTTGTCATAGTGCTGTGTGTTCAATGTAAGTACACAAAATCACAGAACAAAGTCAGGCTGCTACCTTGACCCCTTAGACTTTGCTCTTCCCCATCACAGTAATAAATCCTTGCAAGTTGGTAAAGAGGCTACACCCATATGTTTCCAAAAATGGCATCTGAATACCTCAGTGTGTTGAAACATCACACAGCACTGTTGTTCCTAAAACATGCTGAGCACCTGCAGGTAGGCTATCAGGTTGATTTTAAAAGAGGGTTAGTCTGGACAGTCCAAACTAGAAGCAGCCAGGTTGGTAATCAGGTCACCTGAAACAATTGTACTTTCTGAATCCCTTCCTCTAGCCCAGGGTTTGAACTGTGTGCTCTTCATCACTGTACCATTTTCCTATTCACTACTTTTAAACAGTAATGTGGCATCAAGGAGCTGAGATCTCAGTTTGATAGAGTAAAAAATGGATGACAGAGAATAAAAAATGTCCACGTGGAGTTGTGCTGTGATAACCTTTGTGTGTGCTCATTACCCACCATGAGTTTCTTAATAAAGAAAATGTATTTAAGGAGAGGAAATCAATTAGGTTGTATTTATTTTGCTTGCCTGTTTTCTGTCTCAGGTGCAAGGTGTCTTGGGGAACCCTGCTGCTACTAGCATCAGTGGCCTCAGCTGCTTGCTTCGTGTCAGGAACCCAGAAGGAGATGCACTGATGATCTATTTGAAGAGAGGTACCAGACGTGAATCACTCACCTAAATCTGACCCTATGTCCAAGCTGGTAGTTACTTCTGTAGAGGATCATGATTAAATGTAGGGAGCATCTTTGTTTAAGAAGACACAAAGCTTTAAAGATCTCAACATCTAGTGATAGTCCAGAAACTTCAGCAAATCATCCCTTCATGTCTTGCTCCCTAGAAATTAGGAATACAGCTTTTGTAAGCCATTTTGATGACTTTTGCCAGGAACTAGTCCCATAAAAACTCAAATTCTATCCAGTATATTTTCCTATTCTGTTCTGTTCTGTTACAATTTCTCTTTTTTAAGCAGTTTGTTATCTGAATATATAAGACATTATTAATGACCAGCCTGTACATAATTTAAGTCCACTTTACTTTTGATTGTGAATTGTTCTAGCCATATACCAGCCAAGAAGTAAACTGCTCTCCTTGAATCACAAAACATTTCAGCTGAACTAATGAATGCATGAGACAAATCTTTATTTATTCATTTATTTATTTATCTGTTTATTTATGGCTCGAGTGTGGCTGATAGAACCACATCCATTGTGTGTCCAGCTTTAAGCCTCATGCCAAACTGGAAGCAAGATAACCAAATGCTGCAGGGTTTGAGTCAAAACTTTCTGCTCTTACCATGTTCTTTGTACTTCTATCCAAACCTCTGAGTCACTATTTATTAATATTAATAAAAATAAAATATCCAAGTCTCACCTGAAAAAAAGAGAAGTCCCCGGAGGTTGTTGTGGTCAGTATAATCTTGTTGATACCAGATCTACTCTAGCTTTCTAGATCCAAAATTCTATGAATCATGCCCTCCTCGTCAGCACAAGCCTTAATTGCAGATGCAGTTATGCTGGCCAAATCACACAATTTACATTTTAAATGAGATAAATTTGTTTCTTTTTATCTGGGAGTTACTAACAGTGCTTGAAGGTGGAATACTACCAACCTTACTGCATAGATCAGTTTAGGAGCTCTTTGCTGGCAGTACATTATGACCAGCTACTCAGGAATAGTGGCACCACTTCATTTGGTGATCTTGTCTTGCTTCTTTTGAAACTGAGTTTTGATCATAAAGCTTTCAGCCAGCTCCAGTCTGCAGGTGACTAAAAAACATTCCTTGAGATCCCCTTGAGCTCCTTTCCCTTTCTGTCTACCCAGAACAGGAATTCAGCTCCTCTGGGCTCAAGGCCTTTGAGAGGACTGGCTTCCAGAACGTGCTGTCCGGCGTGTACCGCTCCGTGGCGCTCCCAGCAGCCGGCTCATCCCAGACTGATGCTCAGCTGCTCTGCAGGCAGGAGTGCAGCCGGGACTCCTGCTGCGATGGATTCATCCTGAGCCAGCTCCCGCTGGGTGGAGGTACTGCCTGACTGCACAGGAAAGAGTTCTGCAGTAGGAAACCCATGCTACATGAGTAGAAGTCATTGCTGGACATAGTTCACCCACCTTTACATCATACCTGTGTCAGCAGCCTGTCTCTACATCACTGACATTTTTTTGGTGTTGTCAAGATTTGAGTAATGCCCAAGACTTGATCTGTACCTGTAGAGATAAAGACCTGAGATAGCAACCTGCTCTTGGAACAAAATGGACATTTTGGAGGGATAACCCTGACAGAGTTCCAGAAGCTTTTGGGCAATGCTCTTGGGAGCATGGTGTGACTCTTGGGGCTGTCCTGTGCAGGGCCAGGAACTGGACTCAGTGGTCCTTGTGGGTCTCTTCCAACTCAGCTTATTCTCTGTGTGCGTGACATCTGGATGAGATAAGTTGTTCTGAAAATATCTCTCTCCTTACACAGCACAGCTTGGTTGCCAGAAGCTGGTGCCTTTCAGCTGATGCAGGAACTGAGAAGGTGTCTCCAGACAGAGTTCTTGTAGTACAAACCAAAATCAGCTCCCTTGTAAGAGCAGGAAAAAAGGATGCTAAACAGAATAATGTTGTATTATTGCACACAGAAATGCTAAAATCTCCCAGGTCTGGATGTCTGTCTAGGAGAGCAAGTGGGAGTGGAATGAATGGAGTCTGACAGAGGTGGGACTTTGGCAGAACCAGATTTTCGTCAGCAAGTTTAAGAACTTTATGTCAGTGCTTACTTTTTTGTAGTTTAGTTTCGAGCTCACATGGTATTGACTTTCCCCTTGGAGATGCATTTTCTGTAGGAAATGGGAAGTTCTAAATGACATGCCTCAAGAGTTTAAAGACAAGCTCTATCAACAGCCAAGAGTTGGACTTGATGATTCTTGTGGGTGCCTTCCAACTCAGGATATTCTATGATTCTGTGAAATCCAGGCATGTGCTAGTGGCTGCCATGTGACAAGCACTTCTCCAGTTTGGAGTGGAAACTGATCCTAGATTTAAGAAAATCTGTGAAAATCTGTCACAAATTATCTGTGAAAGTTGTCAAGACTCAGGATCCAGAAAATTATTCTCTGGGTTTTTTTGTTTTTGTTTTTGTTTATGTTTTTGGTTTTTTATCACAATATTCTAGATGATCTTGTAAAGCCCATTTCTCTATACATTTACCATAACATTTTGGGTACTTTCTACTTGTGAGTGTAGAAGGTGAATACCTGTTTAGTTGGGGGTGACTATTTGGATCAGTTCTACAGGTAAATGCATTACTTGGACCAGCATTTTGCTTAAAAAGAAAGAAATAAAGAAGGAAAAGGTAGCATATTCAACATCTTGTGTACGAGGGCATTGTAAAACCTTAGCCTGAGCTGTGACAGCAAGTGCAAAGCAAGAGCTGAATGTTGCCTAGAATTTATGGTAACAGATCGATGCCAGAACATGTGGCCTTAAACACGCTGGTCCCCCCACTCACACCACAGTGCTGGGGGAGACTCAGGCCTGGGATGACTGAAATCAGGCACCAGTTCAGGAAATCATTGCAGTAAAAATATATAAGTGCTTTTCTTGGTTCAGAACCTGAGATTGTAAGAGCATCAAAAGGTTGGATGTGCCTCTGTGGTGCTATGAAGTGCTGAGAACATTGTCGGGTATTATCAGATAATAGTAGTATCTTATTAGATGATAATAGAATGTGCCTGGAATCTCTGAAAAACAGGCTACAAATGTTTAATTTGGGTATGAGCACCTAACCTTAGCACTCAGATTTGAACATACTGCTCTGATTTGCTTATTTGGGATTTTTTTTTTGGTAGCAATTCTGAAGGGTGTCTCTCAGTGACACAGGTTCAGTCGGCACTTAGAGAAAGTACTGGGGGGCTTGGGTAGGTGCAGAGCATTAGTGCAGTGATGCAGCTGTGTCTTTGCCTGCCCCTAGGTACCATTCTGTGCAGTTTGCTGAGCTCCCCAGACGTGCTGCTCTGCAATGCCAAAGGCTGGAGTCCAGCACCCACCTCAGCCACGGGTGGGATGTGTAACAGCGTGAGCTATGACGAGAAGGAGAAGAGGTTTTCCTTCACCTTGGGAGGACAAGTGTTCAGTGGAAGTACGTCAGTGAATTACCTGAGTTTACATTAGTTCTCTTTAATTGTTGTATAGACCCTGCCTTATTCACCAGCCTGCTCTTGTACTCCAGTGCTTTTTTCAAGTAAATCCGTATCACAAAAGAATAAGAATTCTCTGACTGGATGCATTGTTAGATAGATGGGGCTCTCACATTTTGCCACATGAACATTAATGAAAGTTGAGACTGTGTTTACTGTGTCACTCTGTAATACTTCCAGCATTTAATTCAGGCAGATCCAAGCCAATAATCTGAAAGAAAGGTAAAGTCTGGAGCAAAGATGAAAAGGGAGATGCCCAGACCTGCACGGTAAAAGCAATGATGGGAAATTGAGTAAAGTTTGGAACCCTGGACCCAGACTAGCCCCGTGACACCTGGGACCTTTTTCCTTAGAGTTTTATATTGTAATTAAGGCGATGCATAGTCTAGTGATGTGTTTTCTATGCAATTTCTGAGCATTTAAAAATATCTGTTTAATTTAAACAGTTATTCTAACAAAAATTTTATCTTTATTAGCTTCTCAGTTGGTGGAAGAGGCAGAAAGAAATTTCTCTACCTTTCAGGAAATTTACCTGTGGAGAGGTAAGTTATCTCACAGAATTTCTTACAAAAACTTATGATGAACTGTAGAGAGTTGCAGATGTCTATTCTATAATGGAAATGTCATTGTCACTTAATTTTATGCTGTCCAAATTAAGACACAACTCAGAAGCCTATTTTGGCAGGGATGTGTAACCTGGAGTAATTCTTCTACTGTCAGTTTCATGAAATTTGGGTAAATTCTTGTATCTGAGAACATAATTTATAATTTTAATACCCTTGAAAATGATATCATGAAGACACCTGTCTTTGTCCCATCAGTGTCCAAGTACCATAATAATTTGGCACTTTATGCATAATTACATAGGTTATGTTTATTAGCACAATAACTGTATTTTCTTTTCTTTCTTAATCTCACCATGTACATGGCAGGACATGCACAAATGATTTGTAATAATGCTTTGAGTGCACAAATCCTCCAGAGTGCTGATGCTGAATGCAGAGTGACTGCGGATATGGCGTTTACTTTTGTCATCCAAACAATGCATTTGGGTTTAGGTTTTCCCCAGGGCTATACAGAGATGGTTTTACTCATTCTTGATTCAACACTTGGTGGAACTACCAAAGGAGTTTTCCTAAGTGGTGCACTTTATATATTTGTTAAATTTTGGGAACTAAGGATTATTTTGTCTTGTGAAAGAAAGATGAAGGGAATTACTCTGCTCTTTGATTCCTGTTTCATTCCAGACTCTGATATGGTCTCCCGGATGAAAACCTCTGTGTGTGAGGCTGCTGCTTTGAAGACAGAAAATGATCTCGTGTTATCAGGTATTAGAGCAAGAGCAGACAGAGAAAGCAGCAGAAGAGAGCAGAGGTGGGGTGCAGAATTTAACCAAGAAATATTGTATATTGCTCTATATGTTCATAATGATGTAGGTATTGTAAAGTCCAGAGGATTTTTCTTAAGAAGGAAGTCTGATATGGGTTTTGAGATTTTCAAAATGTAGGCCTGGCTTTATGATTCTTACCTTGCCAGGCCAGGCTGGAAATTAAAGTGTTAAAATGTTCAATGTGAAACATATTATTTCAGATTCACTGAACTGGAGAGACACAGGAAATATTATTTGGCTGAGAAAAAAGTTTCACATAAACCCAGGAATTAAACCCTTGGCCTGGGTGCCTGGGCATCTTTACTGCTACTGACAGTATGATTGTAAATATGGGACATAGAGAAACCCGGGATGAAACTGCAGTCACGAGTGTTTCTTTCGTGTATGATGACAGACCTGTGGACTTCTCTTAGCTCCTTTGTTATTCCAGAGTTTGTTCTTGGTTATACTCAGTCATGTATAGGTCCAAAATAATTTGTGGGAAGTTACTGGAGTTCTTTTGGGCCTTCAGCACCATAATCCTAAGAGAAAGTAAGCAGTGGAGTTTGCTGAGAGCACTTTAATTCATTTTTAATGAATTATAATCTTTGCTGAGGAGTCTTGATGAATGTCTGAGCACATAATTTAATATGTGCAAAATCCTAAAAGGAAGTGAATTGCTGATTTTTCTTACGGAATTTGAAAGGAAGGCAAACTAAACTAATTAAAGATCTAAAAATGCCCATTTCCATAGCAGAGCTCCTATACAGTTAGGGGTATTTCAAAATCTAGACTAAAAAAGAAAGAGAAAAAAATGCACTTAATATGGTGGGTGAAATTATCTTGCATTTACCTGCCAAGGCATGAGTGCAGCCCTCAGGGTTCTTCACTTACCTTGCTGGGGCTGATGATATAATTAAAACCTGCAGTTATGCAAGGAATGCAGTTTTTACCTCCATCCCTAGGTCTTAGTCTTGACACCAGCTGTTTAAGAGACACTGAAGGCTGAAGTTTTACTTGAGAGGTAACAGGAATTATAGGTTACCCTTTTTAGGAAGTTGTGAATACATCTAGGAAAATGTCTACACAGCTATTATGACTTGATAATAATTTATTAAACACAGGGTAACATATCTTTCCTAGTTTCTGATAGAAAATTCAAAGCTACAGTGCATTTCCAGCATGTCAGTAGGTGCTTCAGCACTTCAACAGCAATCATCAGCATGTCTTTGCTTCTCTTTGTTTTCGTTATTGTCTGATTATTTCACTGCATGTAAGATTAAGTAACACAATGTCTCGCAATGTTGGAACTGGGGATGAGACCAGTTTTTATTATTTTATTTTATTTATTTGATAAATAAGGAAGTGTTTATGAAGAAATTTGTAAGAAATCAGTGATGAGTGTCCATTTCTTTTAATACTGGACCCTTATTTAAGGGGATAAATTTGGAAACAACAAAATAGCTGTGATTGATTGTTTCAGAGAGATCTCAGGATATATAAATCATCGCATACCTGTCTAAACGTCACAGGCAGGTGACAGAAAGAGGTTATTTAATGTGGTCTGTGGGAGCATAAATTAGGAGAAATGAGGTTAAATGACTGGAATAGGTATTAAACTTGTCAAGAAAACCTTCAACACTGAGAGGTGTAAAAGCTTCTCAAGGGAATACAAGGAAACTGTTTTTATAATATTTGAATTAACGAAACTAGATCGATTAAGGAGTTGCAAACATCTTCTGAATCCTCATACTTCACTGTTAGGGTATTGTGTTGCATGAGTAGAGAGAGAACCCTCTAATTTTTAGGAGCTGTGATTTTCATCTAGTTTTTGGGTGTTGGAAAGAGTCTGGCAGTGCTATTTTGTGCAGTGCAGCTCGGTGAGGAGGCACTGCCCACAGGAGAGTCACTGTGAGTGGACAATTCTGTTATTAAAAGCAGGCTTTGTTGTATTCTAGCCCTACAAAACGATTGCAGCTGTTTTACTGTGAAAGGCAGGATTTTATATATAAATAAATTTAATTCATTCCAGATCGTAGTTAATTTTTTTGTGGGATCCTTTGTTTGTTTGTTTGTTTGTTTGTATCTCAGATTCCACAAAGGATCTTTTCTACCTAATGGACAACAGCCAGATACAAAGTGACCAGAACTCTTCTCTCCCTTACCAGCAGTACTGGGTCTTCAGGCAGAAATACTCAGCTGAGGAAGCTCTGCTTTGGTGTCTCACACGTAAGACATCATGGAGACTGGTTTTCTGTAGGGAATAATAATTAACTGAAATCTTTGAACAGGTGTTATAATAATGATGAGTAGAAACTTTGGGCTTTGAGATTTTTTTGTAGACAACTCCTAAAATTTTCATGGAAATTGCCAATGGGGCCACCTGTTTCTTCCTTACACTCTTTGCCTGCCATGGCAGAAAGGGTGCCCGTAACTCACCATTGGGGTACCCCTGTCATGGGCAAGAGAAGTCAAAGGTACAGCTTGGGCAATGCTCTGCTGTTCTTGAAGTGTACTTCTCCAAATAGAGAGGTGGCATAACGGTAAAAGAAGGTAAAATGCAGATATTCGGGGTTACTGATAAATTACATTTTAATGCAATAAATGGAGAAGAGTTTCTAGCTCTACCAGGAAGTCAGAACTAAGAGTACTAACCAGTGCACAAACATCACTGTAAGAGGTCAGTAGAGCTATTCCTGTTTAAAATTAAGCATTGACACACATATTTACAGGAGCCATTGCTGTGGTAATTAAGAAATGGGTTTGACAGCTTTGGTTCTTTTCTGAAGGTGTGCTGTTACCCTGGGGCAAACTTCAGAACAAATTGCTGGAAGCAAACGTCTTGAACAGTTTATTCTAGGAAAGTTATGTTTAATTTTGTGTGATGCTTGAGTGCTTCAGAAATATTTTTTGTAAAAAAATTATTAAGACATTGTAGACATTATTGTCCTTTTTGTTTGTTAGAGACCACGACTGATGCACAGTTATTTTATGATTATACAATTTGTATGTCAGATTTACTAAAAAAGAAAGAGATCTTTATGAATTAAAATATTAAGGGGGGACCAATACACTGGAGTAATGCTTGTCACAGCTGGGGAATTTGTCTTCCCAATTAGCTGTGCTGCAACTCCTTTACTGTGCTCTCCAGGTAAACCTGCTCTTCAGTGCTGCTAGAGCCAGAATGTGTCCCTCTTTCTCTTGCACTTTTTACTAATTAAATTAATTAATTTGTACAATTAGTAGGATAATATTGAAATTCTCACTTTCAGTTGTTTGCTGGTGGATAGCTTTATGTGCTCTGAAAACATGAAGAGGAGCAGAGAGGGAAAGGAACCCTCGTGTGTGTAACTGATCATGACTTTGCTTCCTAGGTTGTGCCCAGGAGGAAGAGTTTTGTCGAATGGCAGATCTGCAAAATGCCACAGACAAATACTTTGTGTGTACCCTCTATCCAGAGGCACAGATTTGTGACAGCAGCATCGACCAAATACCAGGAAACTGTGCAACTGTGCTACCCTGGCAACCACAGACACTGTACCATAAAATAGGCAAGTTTTGGTATTTGGGTATATAATGTCTGCTCTAATCCTGGTAATGCAAGCCAGTGTTTTGGCTCTTGATTCTGAGATAAAAAGTCTGCATGTGTAAATGAGTCTTGGGACGTGATGGTGCAAGGGCAGCTCAGGCTGTCCAGGGTATGGTTTTTCATTTTCAGTTCAGAATGGAAAGATATTAACCATGAATTTCACTGTCTCCACCTCAGCTATTCCCAAATCAGAGAGGCCAAGTGGATCCCAAGTAATTTGTATACCAGTTTTTAGACGTTTATTATAATATAGGTGAAATAGGAATGTCATTGGAATGTCACAATCTACCATTAAAATTTCTATGGTAGGTAAATAATGCAAAAGTTGAAAGCACTAAGAGTAATTTTTAATTTTTTAAAATTATTTTTTAGCAAATGCAGAGCTGTAGACATGAATTTTAACCTTTGCTCTTTGAATACTTGGGAAGTTCAATGTTTTTCTCATAGGGCACATGTAAGGAAGCTGGACAAACCAGCCTGTTATCACTGTACAGGAACATGTAATTTTGCTGTGAAACATGTAAAGGTCCGCTGAAATAAGCTATTCAATCATGTTGTTTTGGGGAGCCCAAAGGGCAGCACAGGTTGAATAATGCATGAGCACACTGGAGTCTTCCAGTCTGGAGCTGTACCGCAGTTTAAGGCCTTGTGGAAGAAACAGCATCAATACAGATCTCACAAACAAAAGGCCTGGCTGGAAGTCTTGCCTTGATGATGTACTTTGCTCAGCTTTCAGAGCCTTCACTTGGTGAATTTTTATTAATCTTCAGGCTTAACAATCAAAATTTTGCTGTGATAACATAAAACTATCTTTTAATCGACCAGAGCTCAGCACAGAAGCAGAGACTGGACCCCTTGCATTTGATTACTTGACCAGTATTTGTATACGACAAAGTTAAACTGATTTTTCCCAATTTTGTTTTCTTTTTTCTTCCAGTCACTCTTAAAAGTTCTGTGAAGAGCTTCTACACACGTGTACCATTCCAGAAAGTAACAGAAATCTCAGTGAGGAATAAAACTGACATGAGCAGAAAAGCTGTTTCAGATGGGTAGGACATGACTGTTCCTTTGTTTTCCCTGGAATTTTAACCATGTCTGGAATTCCAAGGCCTTGTTTTGCAGATAAAGGAAATCAGAAGTATTGATCCAAGAATTGCATTGTTTGAGTATATTTAAAGAAGAAAAGATAACATATGGTTTAAAGGAGATTTATAATTGAGTTACAAAAAGTAATCTATATAATTATTAATTATAGATATGAAAATTGTTACTTATAATTCTACTAATTACTAGTTGGCCAGGTAAATCTCTTAGCAATGATACAGCAAATCAATTTAGGCTGATGTTTTTAGGAGAGATATCAAAATAATAATCTAAATTATTGGATGTATTCTGATAGATGTACTCTGATCAAGCAAAATTTCATCTACATATGGAAAATGTATGGAAGTGTATATGAAGTACCATACTGGTTCTTCAGCCTTCTTGTGAAAGGCATTTCTACAGGTTCTCAGTGTCTAACACGTCTGATGATACCAAGGGTAATGTTTTTCCTTTCCTAGGTTTTTTGAGTGTGAGCGTTGGTGTGATGCTGACCCCTGTTGCACAGGATTTGGCTTTTTTAATGACTCCCAGCTGTCAGGTATTTTCCCCCGTTTTTATTTTTAATATAACTTCAGTACTTCTTCATTAGCCGAATTTTACCATTCGTTTGCCCTGAAAGCTGCTTTAAAAGCCCTTTCAGATCTCATGCACCTCTCTTCAGCACCTTTTTGAGTAACCATAACCATTTCTAGGAGTTCAGCCTGATGACACATTCCACATTTCAGAAATTATTAAGAAAACTTCATGAGAATGAGTCCTTAAGAGGCTGCAGTTCCAACAGCATGAAATTCAAACTAATAAGATTCCAGCTATTTCTCATTCATCAACCTCTCTTCCAAAATGTTGTTTGACTTCTTTTTGCAACTTTTTCCCCTTTTATGTTTTTTCATTTTTAAAGCCTAAAGGACTCTGAAATCTAAATATTACTGAAATTAGGTGTATGCAAGCCCATAAATACTCTGGGGCAGTTTAGCCTTTTGGCTTTCTTGGTTGTCTGACCTTCTCTGCTCCCAAATTTTAGTCTTCTGCTTGAGGAAGAAAGTCTTCAGCTGGTGCTTAAAATTGGATACCACCCAGGTCAAAGTCAATGAAATAGATTTTAATGTTTTATTCCAAATTAAGATTTAGGCCACTGAAATGTGTAACTTTGTTTTTGGAAGAGTCATGTGCTAATCATCTCTCCCTGAGGTCATTAGGATATGCTGTTTTTATAATTCATTTTGTAATTTGAAACGCTTCAGAAATATGTATTTTTAATTTTGAGCAGACAAAATTTTCACTTGGTCAAAAAATGAGTAGCTTAGAAAATTAATCCTGTGTAATTTAGATAAGAATTAATGTGCAAATAAAAAATAGTTGACAGTTTTCATACCTCCTTATGGTCATATGAAATTTGAAGTCTTAACTGAATATGACTTTGAGTTTCTTTACAGAGATCTAAAATAAATGAAAGATTTTAAGGCACCCAACATGGAAAATGGACACATTTTAGTTTATCTGATTAACATTTAATATCTGTGACATTTCAGATATCCAGTCTTGGTACTCATCTAGTCAAGAGAACTTTCAGTAGTGATTTTAACATGAGCTAAAATCTTCAGTGAAACTGTGTTTCAAACCCTCCATATTTTTCAAGAACAAAATTATTTACACTAGGACTTTGAAAGAATTTTTATCTTGATGTAAGTAGGAGACATGTTTCAACACACATGCAGATTTTTGATTGCTTTAACATGAAAGGGCTGCTTGCTCAAAGACTCCTGATCTTTGCTCAGTGGAAATTCTCTGTGACTTTGGATTATAATGGATTTTAATGCTGGTATCCACCTTCCCTCACAATGAATTAATTGGGATTTTTCAGCACTAGTTTCAATCACTCGGCTCATTTCAGGTATTTCCTTCCTTTGATTTCTAAGTCAGTTGAATTTCATTTAACACTCAGTGGAACCATGCCGTGTTCTCTTTCCTCAAAACACTATCTAGAAAAGGAAATTTTTCCTCCTTATTTCTATAACCATGTACATCCGTGGCAGGTGGGAAGATCGTGTGCGTGACTCTGAACAGCCTTGGAATCCAGACGTGTGCTGAGGAAACAAGAAGTGCTTGGCACATTTCAAATTGCAGTTCACCAGATGCTGGAGTCAAAATACATCCATTTGGCTGGTATCAAAAGCCTGGTAAGTGATGCAGGACACATGACCTTTCTAACGGGTTTCTGCACATTGAAGTTTTTTATTTAGCTTCAGTGTATAAAAATTCCAGCTTCCAGCTGTAGGACCCATTTGCAAGGACCACAAATAGAAAAGGCAAACAAGTATGTGCAAAGGAAAGATGAGTGCAATTTAATATCCATTTTAATAGAAAAGGAATAGCAATACCTCGAAGATATATAGTTTAATTTCTTAGATTGTATTGGAGACTTGTGGCCAACGTCAGAATTCAAATATATTTTGCCTCACTGGGCAGTCCTGGTCAGGAAATCATTCTTATGATTTTACCATGGTTTTAACTCTGTGTGGATGCATAACCTCAAAAGGTTTGGTTTTGCTACAGGTTTTCAAATTCACTTTTGGTTGTTTTGGTAAAGAAGGGGCCAAGACCAAATCCCAAACTAGCCCTGTATTTTTCAAGCTGTGAGAAGCCATCAGGTGTTTAAACAAAAGAGCAGTTATGAGATGTTGGGTTGTTTCCTTAGGAAGAATCAAAACCACTCCTAGTCAAGACGGATTTTATTTTCTGTGGAGAAACAAAAACTTCATTGCTTTGTTGAAAACTTTAAATGAGTTTGCCATTTGTCACACTCTGTTTGGGCAGGTCTAGTTCTACTTTGTTAAGCTTTGATTTCACATAACTGAAAGAATAAGGAAAACAATTGCCTGCCTAGCTTTGTCCTGCTTTATGGGAGGACAGCCTGTTTCTTGGTCACACAGACACAAGTCCAGAGCAGAGAGGCCCTGTGGGGGCAGGTCTGGGGATGTTGTCAGAATCAGGGAAACTTTTTTAATAAGGAATACTTTTTCCTGCTTTTATACTCCCTTAGCTCTTGCAGAGTAGAGAAGGGCTGATAGCTGAGAGGAGAGGGAGCACAATGCATGGATATATATATTGTCCAGGGGATATGATAGAAAGATAATCCAGTTAAAGCTGCGTAGAGGTTGATCAGATATTGTGGCAATACATTGTATTTTACAGTGTTGATAAAAAAAAACTTTCATTCACACTGTTAGCATCTGAAATACGAACTCAATGTTGAGCTTTTCAAATCCTGCAGCGGCCCTCTGCCCACAGAGCAGAGTTGAGAAGATTTATGGAAGTTGGAAAGCTTTATGGAAGTTGGGAAGGGGTGGGCTGCGGGTCTAGCACTGAGAGGAAGGGAAAAACAGCCCTGAAAAAGCAATGGAAGCATCCCAATGGCAGGGGGAGTTGAGATGCAGACGGGTAAGAGTGAAGAATAGAAGAAAGGTGGAGCAAAGAGGAGACAACAGAGGTGTAGATTTCTCTTTCTTGGAATTGTTTTCCCCTTGTTGGCAAAGAACAAACAAAAAATAAAGGCTGTTTCTCACGTGACAGACAGAGGGGTGATGAAGAGGAGGCCGGGGTGTATGCAAAGTCGGGAGCGTTAGGAGAGACAGCGACATTTCCTTATGCATCGAGGGAGCTACAGATGTGTTTCCACCATAACACTCAGCAAGGCACAGATGTTTATGCAAATGGAGATATTTACAGACAAAAATTTGTATTAGTTGTGCTGGGGTGTTGAAGGTCTGGGAACCAGGAAAAGGAACAAAAATGTTCTGAAACTAAAAAGGAGAATGAGTGAAATCTGAAGGAGCAATTTACTGTAGGCAGTGGGACACTAGCATGAGGCAGGATCTTTGGCTTTATTCCACAGTCTTGTTTGAGGAAGGTACTTCTGTCTCTGTTTCATAACAGGCTAAGTTGATGTGTGAGCTGTTTGCTGCACAGCTCTGCTCATGTACCTTTGATTCTGTATAGTCAGAGCTGCAGCACAGTCAACAAGGAGTGTAGAGTAGCATTTCAAAGATGTATGGATAGCCTCACTTCTTCACTGCTGTGAATGGAAAACCTCTGAGTTTTTACAAACATCTATCAGTTACATGCATGGGAAATTCAAAGCAGAAGGAGTTAACAGAAAATCTGATCTGTCTTCAGCTTCTGTAGGGATGGTAATTTATTTTTTCTTAGTGGAGAATTTATAACTGATTTGACTAGCCAAAGTATTTTACAAAATACAGGGGAAACTTCATTTTTATTATTTGTGATTACAAAATTTTCATGGGAAGGAAGTAGAGAGAATCTCGTGTGTCTCCTGGTGCAGAAACCCAAATACAGAGAGAGGGGCATAGAAAAAAACACAGAACTACTGAAATGAGTTGTTCGTAACTGCTTCTCAAAAAGCATTTGTAGGAATGTTTATAGGTACAGAAATTTAGGGAAATCTGGTTTCATATAAGGGCTCAAAAGGATTAGATAGCAAAGCAGCCTTGCATCCTCACTCTTGGTGTTTGTGGGGAGAAGATGCAATATCCAGATCCCAGAAGTAATGCTGGAAATATTAAGTATCAGTTGCATTTTAAACCTTCAAATATTATTGTTTTCAAATGTATTGGTTTTTTTTCTGCTTTTAGCTGACTTGAAGAACACCATTCCCAGCCTGTGTCCAGCTGTTAGTTTACCTCTCAGGACAGAAAGTGGTAAGTGTATTTATGTATTAATCATAAAAAACCAACCAAACAAAAAAACCAGCCCCCCCCCCAAAAAAAAAGAAAAAGCAGTAAAAATCCCCCTATCCTCTGTTTTGTACATATTGCTGAAAGATCACACTATAATGAAAAGTTTGTTTTCCCCATGAGGTTACTCATTTAGGTGTTTATTCATTTTCATTAATTGTGTATCATTTAAATGAAAGAACTGTCATATCCATGATGCTGACCTAATTTGTCACACTCACTGCCACATGAGATCAATGAGACAAAATATTTGGTAGAATTGATGAAGAAATTTATTTATAAGCATGGATGTCGCATCACTTTCCGGATACAATGACTCTTACGGTACTCGCATGTGTTATTTTAAAAGTGGGTGGATCCTCTTAGTAAATGAAACTTAACTGCTGTCTTTCAGGGCTTTTTGTCTATTGCCCCCTAAAAATATATGCAAACTGTCAGCAGCTACAGGCTCCCCTGAAGTGTCCTTTCCAGAAATACATGGCATAGCTGTGAAATACTATGTGTAACAGAAAGGAAGCGGGTGGACTGATTATTAGAAAACTCAATTTAACCCTCCAGTTATACTGAAATTGAGAAGTTACTTCCGTCACCTCCCTTGATTTTCTGTTTGGTCTGAACAAATATTTAGTCTGTTTGTATCTGTCTTTCCTTAAACCATACGCAACTGAGCATGCAGGAGACTTGATATTTGCAAAGAATTTTCACTATTGAGTTCAGAATTTATTATTATCTGTTTTATCATCCTATCCATAACCACCAGTCATGATCAAGTTCAGTCTACTTTTTACTAGAATTTCTGCTTTTTAAATGATCATTTTAATGTAATAGAAGGAAAACTCCTATCTTCGTAGGTAAGCAGAAAAAATTTTTGTGTGTAACACTTTGAGGAGGTAGTGGGGAAGGCCTGGTGTGTAGGTTAGGCAATTCAACTCCTTTGCAAGCTGTTTTTCCCATGGGATGTGGAAAACAACTTCACTAAAGCTTTCTGCCTCCTAGAGTGAAGTTTGGTAGTAATTTTGTCATTTTCCTTTTATGTTTTTCTTCCTTGCTTAAATCTAGGAAAACAGTGACCTAAGCAGCACTTAAGAAAATCAGGAAATTACATCTTTCTGTCATTTGCTTTCGACTCTAAGGGCTGCCCAGAACAGTAGCCCCAGCAAGCGAGGTGCTCATCTTTAGTAACAACCCTGATCCGTCACACCCTTTTCCAGGGCATCTTTCCAAACACAGAGCAGCTAGGGATGTCTCTGGTTTGCAGAGGTCTGGTTAAGCAATGCCAGCAAGCAGAGCCTCCCACAGGGATGCAGCATTCTGCATTAGAGTGGTTGTCCTGGGGACTGATGGTGGTTAGGAGAAGTCACTTAATTTACAGAGCACAGCTAGGCTGGAAGTCAAAATAGCACCAGTTTCCTGGACCCTTTGGGCCTCCGGCACTAGTGGGTGGAGCAACACATTCAAAATGCAACTGGACTCCACCTGTCCTTCTTATGTTCTGCCTCATTTTAATGGTAAAAATACCAGCCTGGTTATTTAGGTCAGATCGTTATCTGGGCTGTCTTGTCACAGGTTTTAGAAAATTTTCAAAAACTTTGTTTCCAAACACTTTATGGTTGTATGTTATATTAATATTTGCTGTAGAAGACTAGTTGTTTTAGAGTTGGGCATCACAGAAAAGCTAGAATTTACTGAATTTTGTACATTGTGGTAATGCTTGTACATGGGGATAAAAAATTACTGGGGCTGCTCTGTGGTAGCCAGATGGTGGATGTGAGAAAATGTCACTATATAAAGGGCACTGCCATGCATAGATATGTGTGTGTGTGTGTACATATAAGCGTATCTATACATATAAAAAATACAAATTTTCCCATCGAAAGATCAGAAAAATACTTATATTTGCATACTTTGCCAGAAGGCTCTGTGAAATCGTGAAGTTAATGTTATATCCAATCTAGAGCCTGACTGGAGCTCTATTAAGGTCTACATTTCATTGACAGCAAATGCACTTGACTGCCTCATTTCCTAGGTAGCCAGTTTGCAAGGCTCAGGACAGAGTGCCCAGCTCTTTGCTTCCTCCCATTTGGAGGCAGGATGCTGCTCCGTTCAAAATCTGTGGTGTTTGCAGCCCCAGCATTTTGTGAAGAAACCCAGATGAGCAGACTTATTTTCAGCCTGGTGGGAAGTAGATGCTTTGCCTGTTCTACTCATTGTTCTTCTCAACAGAGAGGGTAGAGGCATGGTAGGACCATAAAACAACAGAAAGATCTCAACAAGAAGCCCTTTTACAAGTACATGGATAGCAAAAGGAAGGGTAGGGAAAATATGGGGCTGCTGAATGGGGCAGGAGACCTAGCTGGAAAAGGAAAAGGTGCCTTCTTCACCTCAGTCTTTCCTGGTAAGTCCAGCCTTCAGGACCTGGACCAGGGGGAAGACTGTAGCAAGGAAGTTTTAGATTTAGAGAAGGAGGATCAAGTCAGGGACCAAGCTGGACACACAAATGCAGGAATGCAGAGGGAGCTGGTTAATGTCATTCTGAGGCCACTCTCAAATACCTTTGAAGGTGATGGGTGAGGTATTTGTTTTCCTTCTGTTCCCTGGTCTGGGCTTTTGAAGAAGTTCATCAGCAGTAATCGCCATAAAATGTCTAGAACTTTGAATCTGTGATGATAAAAATAATTTTCAAGAGCAACTTCTTATGTCTTGTCATAGAGCAGCCTGCAACCACTAGGGAGATGCAAGAAAAGACCCTTCCCTATGTAAGGCAAATACTGGGAGAGACACAGCAAAAGGAGAGGGTCAGAGTTCTTCCTGTTCTTTGCCTTGTACCAGATTGTTCATCCAGCAGCCCAATGCAGCCCTGTGATTTCTCTCGAAAGCCTGAGGCTCCAGTGGGCTTTTCCCAAATTATTGCCCCTACAAACAGCCCTGCTGTGTGTTTCTAACACTCATTCGATACCCCATTAACCTGTGAAAAAGGGGAATTCAGTGCTCTGTAGTGCCTGCAGGCCACTACTCTCTAGCAGGAGGGAGGTGAACGGCACACTTTTACCTGCATTCTTGTTGATTTGTTGTTGCTTCAGCAAGTTTTGCCTAATTGAAAAAGCACTTCTGCTACAAGGCTAAAGTCTCCAAGCCATCTCATCACCAGGCTGTAATATGTTTAACTGAATGTGTGATTTTAATCTTTAACTGGATGAATATTTCCATTTACTTCTGTACATCTATTGCATGGAGCAGAGCATGCTCCTGCTGGTCCGTTGTGATTTCCACATAGTTTCTGTGATCTGAGAAGTGGTGCTTGAAAAATTGATAGCCTGCACTGACTGTGAAAGTCCAAGTTTGAAGCATTTTTTCCCCTGTAGAAGCTCATGTGCTGTGATGACACTGGGTATGGAACCATCTGTGGCGAGTTTCAGGTACGATCTGTGACCTTTAGCAGTGGGAGAACAGATGTTATTTTAAGACTGCCCATGCTGAAAATGCTCATATGTCATCCTGCAGTCTTGGTTTACTTAGGCTGGTATTTTAATAACAACTCTTCTCAGTTGTGTGAACATGGTGGAATGTTTAATAAAGAGAAAACAGGCAGGTCTCATAATTAGGTTTGAGATGGAACTTCCTGCAGCCAGCTGTAAGCTAGGGGAGAAAAGAAAAGGGATTTTTAATTATATATTTCGTATTGTTTTTTTCCAAATATTTTGTACTGTTATTTTCCAAATATTTTCCAGTTTATGCACAAGGGTTTGAGTTAAGGAAATTTTTATGTGTTTACAAATTAGTCTGAAAGAAGCAAAACAATCCATGAGACATATTACCTGAATTTATAGAAGAAATAGTTGTGCTTAAAGCAGACTGGAGACCCTGAAAATGCTCCTGTGCATGAGGGAGGAGTGACCCTGATGACTTTTAACTTCGTTACCAGATTATGAATTGGATACACTAATCTTCCAAATTTTAACGAGCATTTGCATCTTCAGTCTAACTAGGACACGTCTATCTATCTTAGATTTGGCAACTGCTACAAGACAGTGGCCCTTACAGGGTGTTTCCTGCGTGGCCCTGTGGATTGCTACAGGTCACGTGGGCTCTGTTCCCACTGCATGCAAACCAAGTAATTAATTGAGAAACCACTGAGGCATGTGGATGTAATGATCTGTTAGGCCCTTCCTGTTCCTGCCTTCTGTGGTCCCCCAATGATTTACAGTCATTCCCTTGAGGCAGGACTGAGCAGAGCAGTGGCTACGGGATATTCCAACATGGGAATAAATTTCCCATCGGGCTGTGTCTGCTCATGGGGTATTTCCATTCTCAAGAGAGATGCTGATGGTAGTACAAGTGATGATGTAGCTGGCTTTGGTGATTAATAGTATCATTTATCTTCCTGTTTTCCCACAATGTTGAGTATTTGTCAGAGACATCCTTGGTGTGAAACAGTCTTTTTCTATCTGTTTTTAGGAACTGATTTACCATGCTCCCACACAGCAAATTGGATCTCTGGTGTGGAACTGCTCTATCTTTGGTCTTAAGTTTGATTTTTTATTGTTTGTAAATATGAGGATTTTAGCCTTTTGAAAAAAGCTTATTTTAAACCTGGATAAATATCTAGTACATTTTTAATATCCCCTTACTATATAATTTGCTATAATTGGCACCCCTAAAGGAGGCAGAAAAGTTGCATTTAACAGGAATATAGTGAGATTGCTCCCTGCTAAAGGCCATAAATACAGAGTTGTTATTTTTGAGACTTGTCTGAGGTGTGATTACAGTTATTATGCAGCAGTTTAAAGAAAATCACTCATTTTGAATTATACAAATCTCAATGGATCAACAAAAATGAGAAGTAGTTATATTCTAGGAAGAGTATATTTTCTGCAGGTCCACTGAGTTGACGATTTGCTGGCTTTGAAGATTGTGGGTATACAGACAGGTTAGCAGTCTTTGTTGAAAAAAAAACAACCTCTGAAAACTGGGAATATAAACCACCGAGTTCAGTCTGTAAGCATGTTTTGGGTTTGAGTCAGGGCTCTTAAATATGGCTCACAAATTTCAGAATTAAGATCAGATTTCATCTTTCAAACATAGATCAGACATACTGAACACAGAGGTCTGATTTATGTACCTCCTTAACCTCATATTGACCTCATCAACTTCACAAGTTTTCTTTTAAATTTAACTTGTTATTTTACTGCATGTCTGCATCTCTGTTTCCTTATATCAAGTGTTAAATTTTGCAGCAAACTCCTAATTGATGCCTCTTTTCTTCCACTGAAGTCAGTGATGAAACTTTTGTTGACTTTATGACAAGGGTTTTAGAATCTCCTTGCCTGTGAAGGTGGGAGGCTGAACTCTGTGTCTCCAGGAAATCTATTCCAGTCTTGTGATCTTGTGCCTGGAGTGGAAACAGAGCAAGGCCAGCGTGAGTCTTTTTGCAAATCCAGTCTTAAACCTTGCCTACCCAAACAAGAACATCTGGAAGAGAGAGGCTCTCTATATGGGACATCTATAATTTTGCAATAAGAGTTACAGGGATGGCTAGATTCAGAGGGCTGCAATTATCCAATGAAAGCCTTTGCCAAAATGTGGGTTGGAAGGTCAGAGCTTAACCTAAGTATAAATCAGAAATGTCTTCCAGCCCATCAGGTGCACTGTGCATTGCCAGTAGCACGGGGCCAGTCTGTAGCTCTGCCTCGTGAGAGCAGTTTCTATATGGGGCAAGTTTAGATCAGCCATGGAAACTCGTGTTATGCTCGTGGAGTGAAGTGGGTGTGCATGGCTGTGGGCATTGCTGGATCTGCTTTCAGGAGAAGGGAAGAAGCAGCTAATATCCAAAATCTCTTTAGCAGCTTGCTGCTGGCTGTCAGTGTCCAAAATGGTGCTGTGCACAGCTCTGGGTTAAAGAGTTTTGCTGTCTTGTTAAAATAAGCATTGATGTTTCTGCATCTCTCTGCATCTGAGGCCAGCTGGGCAGAAAAAGGGAGAAGAAAAAAACTGGGAGTCTCAGCATTCAAATCTGATCTGAGATTATGAATGCTTCATCTGGGACTGAGAATGAAAAAAAACCCAACCCGAACCCCAACCCAACCCAAAGAACAACCCCATCTGAGGGGTTGCAAGGATCATTTCTGTGAGATTTGGGGCAATGAATAAGCAGGTTAGGTAGGAGTGTATGATCTGTGGATGTTGCATCATGAGTGGTCACTCTTCCATGCCATGGGCTGCAAAGTGCCCGATGTGCCTCATATGTATATAAAAGGTGCGCTCTTGACTTGACTCTATCCCACATAAAGGGATAAAAAAAATTTCTAATGTAGAAGTAGAAAGTTTAGCTTGTGAAATAGGTATAGGAGGCAAAATTCAAGTGTCAGAGGTGTAAGTCAAAAAAGTTTATTTTGTTTTTCTGGATTTGTTTTGAATTTATTTCCTGAGAGAGCAAGGACCCCTCTGAATGTTCGGCCAGTAGGGGACAGAGGTTATGAGGATGATGAGACTTGCCCGAGGTCACTCGCTGAGTCAGGGAAGCTTTGGGAAGAGAGTCTGGGCAAATATCTTCCAAAACCACTGGTGCACCCAGACTTTTTGTGTTACAGTGGAATCCAGACAAGGCTCTCTTTTGAAAGAACCACAGCTGGTAATTCAAAGCTTTGTGTTTGAACCTAGAGAGATTTTGCTTTTCCTGTAGTAGGACCTCAGCTGCTGGTACTGTAGACAGCACAGGATGGCAACATTGCTCTTAGGTAAAAACAAACTTTGAGTCATATTGATAAAAGAAATATTTTCTTGTTCATTTCTTCAGAAAAAAACCAAACCAAACAAATTGAAAACATAAATTGGTAAGATTCAATCTGGAAAAGAAAGACCTAGGGCATCTAGTAATGCAGGCAGAAAATCTCTGGAGAGGATGTAATGGTTAATTCCCTGTCACTTAAAATTGATGTCTGTTTTTAAGTATCTTTCTAAATAAGTGCCACAAACTGTCACCCTAGATGTAGAGGCTGGAATTTTCTAACATAGAAACATATGCAGCAGCTCATAGTCGATGTTTTTAAAACAGAGAAACCATTGACAATATGAAAAATAGTCATTTCCACATGACTAAAATCACTCTGTTCCTTTAAAATAATTGAATAGTCAGTCCTTAAGGGGAAGAAGAAATCCAGTGCAGTGAATCTGTTGCAAAAGTGAAGCTGTGACTGCAGGGCCGCTGCTCTGGACTAATTCAGATCCCCTCTGAGTGTAGCACTGGTGATGACTTTGCCTTTCTGTGACTCAAGTAAGCTTGTGGTGTTGACATAAAACAGTGCAACACTGAATTAACCTTCATTTCTACTTAGCTGGGGGCCTTCAGCTTCCTTCTTTTAGAAGAGTTGCCCCCAGGTATAACAGGGATGGAATGATTTTGAGGTGGCTGTAAAGGACCCAATGGACCCAGTCCTGCTTTCTTGCCTCTAGTTCAAAACCTGAACTTTGGGAAGTTCTGTGGAGTACAGCAGGTCAGTTCATCTCTCCATCAGATGTTTTCTTCAGCAAGGGGGATGGCAAAGGAACCAAGCCCAGAGGCAACAGCCTTGGCAATGGTGGTAGCACATCAGTTTTTTTCAGCTTGTCCTTTGTGATATGGCTCATGCTTGAGGTTTACACTTCCTAGGGAAGGATTTACCTTGCAAAAGCAAAGACTTTTAGCATCATTGTAGAGCCATGAATTGTGGCAGTTACTCTGTGTTGTCATGAATTATACAATAATGATGAAATCTGATTTAGTCACTGCTATTCCCTGCCTATTTGCTAAAGGAAGGATGCAGCCAGCCTAGTCTGTGGTGTGTTTTGGGTCTTGGGTTCTCATCAAGTGGACAAGTGTGTCAACACCAAGAGTTTAAAGTTGATTTTATGGATCCCAGACCTCAGCCTCAGGTCTGATGTTGAGTGCTATGGTCAAACTGTCTTTCTGTGAGGTGGGGGAGAAAGGAAACTTTGGCCATCTTTGCGAGTCACTGATTTCTCAGCCGACTAAAAGAAATGTTTAATGAAATAGCAGGTCATGACTTTTGCATCTCTGTGGGTCAATGAACTCAAGGGCAAGACCTGCTCACTAGGAATAGCAAAGGAGCAGCTGACTCTGCTCTGTCCTCACCCTACAATTACATGGAGAGGGTAACACCAACCTACTGTTTAGGACTCAGTGGCCACAGCAGGGCCTTTTGCTTTTAAAGCATATTGAACTGCTGAAAGGAACTAAAATAATTAAAGGCCCGTTCTGTCCCAAAGCTTCTTTTTTGCCTTCTGTGTGCAAAATTGAGAGTCTGCAGATATTTTTATCTCTTTGTGTATGAGAAAAGAATGTTTGTGGTATTTTTTTTAAGTATATTGTGAGACAGAAGGAAAATTCTTGAGGAATACCATAGTTAGTACATATGTGTATATGCATGCTCACACAAGTACATGCATGTAAAATATATACATGGGAACATACATATATGTAAACCACATGATTCTATTTATACATATGCACATATTTGTGTATATATGCCTATGAAATTGAATGAAATCTTAATTATGTAGAAGTTACATGACGTTAAAACTGTTCACAGAATTAAATATAATTCTGTCCATCTGTCCACCAAATCAGATTAAAATGATCAAATTAACCTTCATTTTCCTTCCAAAGAGTTAGTGTCTGTACCTGTTCAGGAACTTGTGTGCAAGCATTATAACCCATGCCCTTTAATGTAATTAGGGCTGTTCAGAAACCTCTTATTTAAATCAGTTGGACTTACCTTCAAACCTGGATAAAGCTACTCTGGATTTGCCTGTTTCTTAACTAAATACCTTTGATAACCAAGTAATATGTGACCTCTGAACATGGGACTGGACCTTCAAGTCAATCAGAGGCCTTTGAATATTTAATTTATTCTCAGTTGATGCAAAGGAAGATGACACTTGTTCATTGAGGAACTCCCCAATGCTTTTAACTCTATATTAGTTTCCTCTGAAATTTTTACTGCTCCTTCTAGTCATATTATTTTTTTATGGTTCATTTTACAGAGTATTTGGATGCATGGCAACCCTTAAATGTGTCATCTGTTCTCATGGATTCATCCATCTCAAACTTTGAAGTTGTGCATGTTAGCAGAGATATATCCAATGACTTCTCCGCTGCCAGAGATTTTTGCCTATCTGGTAAGAAATGGTCATTCACAGCTTTATAGAAAATACTGACTTGTGAGCCTGAAAACCAGGAACAGCTTTCCCACTCCTGACACAGATATGCTGATTTTACTTGTTTTCAAAGACTATCCCAGCATTTCTTAATCTGTGAGAAAGGACCTGAAGTATTTTAGCTAAAGAAAGATGCAATAGATATAAAATGCCGTACAGGGATTAGGTTATTTTGACACCTCTCGGGCACAGAGATCTCTTACTTCTGCAGGCATTGTACAACTGGGAGAATATTGTAGCAAATAATTAAAGCAATGATGTCTTGTTTTTCTAAAGAGCCATTGACATCTTCTAAACCCACCTGCCATTACCTAAAGCACCCTGTGGCAGTGGTGTGTGAGGGAGGGTTAACTGAGAGCTGGGATAAATCAGGGCTTGAGCTGTAGTAACAGCAAAGAGAAGTGCTTTAGTCTACAGCCTGAATAGACAGAAAAGAGTCCTTTAATTTCACATGACTGGGAAATCCTCAATGCCACAGAACAGTAGAAATAAGGGAAAGTTCCCACTTACTCACTGGGGACTGTTGGAATTCAGATGAGGTTATCAGCCCTTTATGGGATGATGTTTTTCTCCTTCTAAAGCCTGTGATAATATGTGATAATAGTTCTTTTGCTGTATTATTCCGTTTTAAAGCCAATATAACCTTCTGTCCTTTGGCTATTTTGGAGAATGTTCTGGGCATTTGAGGACATTTATGTACCATTACCCTGAATTACATCATATCCTTGTTGCTTCACCTGTTGTAAAACCTTTATTTTAAGAACAGTGTAACAATGTCATACAAAATACTGTGAGAACACATTTTTACCTGCTCTTTTTCTTCGTGTTTCCCTGCACAGCTTGTTCAAAGAACCAGTCGTGTACAGTGGTTACACTGGAAATCCAGCCTTCAGCAATAAGGTGCATTTTCTACCCTGATACACAGATTTGCACACATGGCCTGCAAGGGCACAGCTGCTGGCTTTTACTCAAAGAACCTGCTACCTATATCTACAGGAGACAAGGTAAGAACAGGTTAAGGCTGTGGAGGAAGGACCTCAACTGTGGTGGCCTGTGCACGATTCTTGTGAATGGAGGAGTGAGGAATTCCTCATTATATACAAAACAATATGGATGTCTCCTAGACACTTGTCCTTGGCTGTTTCAGTGGAGTTACAGCCATGAGGATGGGAAAAATGTCCCCAAATACTGTTTTAAAAAGGCATGAAATCATAGTATTACCCTCTAGTGTTGAAGCAGGCATAACAGAGGATGTCTAGTTTATGAAAGATGTTTTAAAAGTGCAGAATAGTAAAACCAAACAACAGTAATGAAAGTCCAGCTCCTTCCTTTTCACCTGGAGAAGATGCTTTGATATGCTCTTCCTTTCAAGCTTGGAGAATAACACTAGGAGTGTTGAAAAGATACCGTCAATTGAAAGTATTAAGGACAATCTCTAGAGAAAACAACAACAAAAAAAAATCTAACAGATATCCCTCCTCCCTAAACAGGATGAAATAATATTTTCAAGAAGTGAAAATTATTTAAGAGAGAAAAAGAAGTCGTGTTGACAGTGTAGATAAGTAAAAATCCTGTTGTTTGGTTACATACTTATTTGAAACTGTAAGTTGTGTTGGGTTTGTTCTCCTTGATTTTTAAAGAGACTTACATAAAATTCTTTTTATGTGATACTGGTTCTTTCATTTATTAGAGGTAATTAGAACCCAGGTAACAATAAGGGGGAAGGGAAGAAAATTTTCCTTTTCTTTTCACTGAAATTCTGTGAAGTCAATGAGAACCTTCTAGGATGAAACTCAATGAGAGAATAAGCAGTTTATCATTGTCAAGTTAAACAAAATCACAAACTGAGACATAAAAGCTAGACTTGTGTGTTTATTCATTACAGGTTTGGTTTTAGTCCCATGTCTTTTAATTTTATTCCTGCCTATCAAATACATTTTCGTAGGAGAAAAATAGCAGGAAGTATCACTTAGCTGTGTTTTAATGGACTATTTTATAGGACAAGAGTAACACAAATTTATCTATGCTTTATTTAGAGAAGTGGACACTTAACAGTTTAAAGCTATGGGAAATGGGACTAATTTTCTTTTCTGAAGTGGTACTAACCTGAAAAGGCAAATTATTTTCTTCTGTTCCCCCTGTGATAGATTTACTCCTGCCCATTTCTGAATCGGATTCAGCCCCAACAGTGTACATCCCGTCCCACGGATACCTGACGGGCAAATCCCAGGTGATCCGCATTGGCTCGGAGTGGAGAAACATCAGCCAGTTCCTGGGGATCCCTTACGCTGCCCCTCCCCTTGGAGAGAGGCGCTTCAGCCCCCCAGAGCCGTTCTCGTGGGTGGAGACCTGGAATGCCACAGGGGCTCGGTAAGAAACCCCCGTGATCACCCGCAGCAGTGCCTGCCCTGCCGGGGTGTGAAAGCTGCTGTGGCGTGGTGGCCACAGTGTTCATGTTCTTTCTTTCAAAGCAGCCCACAGAGTACAGATAGATACAAGTTTGAGACTTTGATTAGCAAAAAGAATAATTTCTCCGTCTGTATGTTAAAGCGTGCAAGCACCTCAAGAGAAAAGGCAAATTCCAGTACATTCCATTGCCTTGGGTCTCTGCACAGCTCCAACTGTCTGCTGTCAGCCCATTTTCATTCATAGTATTTATACAGGTACTTGTTATATTTATACAAATACATTTTACTCCTGCTGAGCCATACATTTGTAGACATTTAGTCCAACAGGGGCACTTAAACACTGATGTAACCAGAAGCTGTGGGCCTCATAGAAATTCTCTGTCTAATAGTGTCCAGGAGATCAGTCTGAAGGACCCAGAGAACCAATCTCTTCTGTCCAAAACCTATTAAAAGGCAAATACTTGGGGAGTTGACAGTGTATTTGGCCTTTGGTGATATCATCCTTCAGGATGCACCTGAGCTGTGGAGGTGTGAACAGCATAACCACAGCAGCCACACCTCGAGTAAATTGCAGGGATCTGGTGAGATGTGACTTTTTGTTTCCTCTGGAGCCCCGTGGTGTTAGTTTAGCACACGCAGCAGCAGCTCTTGGTGTCTGAGCCACAGTGTGGTGTCTTGTGGGGCTTAGTTAGACCCACCTGCTCTCTGATCTCTCTTTGAAGACCTGGAGTTACAATGAAAAGCCTGGTTGAGTTTTTCAAAACAACTTGGGGACCTTAGTCAATCTGTTCCTGTCTTTTGCATCCAGAGTGCTTCCTTAGTCCAATGGAGAATTTGGCCATTATCTTTTTATTATTCATTTAAGTTTAAAAAAATAATTATTTGAGTTTGCACTTGGAGAGACCTCACTCGCTGTATGCATAGAAACTGCTGATTTTTTTAGGATTTTATATTGATGCTGCTCAATATTTGTATATAAGAAATTCACATAAGCACAGTGACGTTATTGATGGAAGAGAAATATTTATTTATCAGCTTGAGCTTGATAAAAGAATTAAAAAATTATAAATAAAACAACCAAGACCAAACCAAATCAACCTAGCCCGAAACCCCAGCCAGCAACTGGAGTCCCAGCTGCTGGAAGAGCTGTGGACTTGCTTCAGCAGGTGGCAGCCTTTCTCCTGGGAGCTGGAGAAAAAAAGTCATGATCAAAGGTGATGATCCCTGCTGCCCCGTGGAAAGCTGTGTGATTAATAGTGTAAGACCAATTGTCCTGGCAGGTTTCCTATCTGGGATTTTGTATTTTGTCTGGCTAAAATGGCTTTAGCAGTTTTGGTTGGAGATGATGTGCTTCATTACATCAGTGAGAAAGTTGTTGAGTGACATCACCATCTTAGGAATCTCCCTTATTGAAAAAAAACCCAAAAAAACAACTGTAGAATTCCATTAAGTCTGGTCCTTTTCCTTGTAATTTTCTATTAATTTCTTCACATTTTTAGGGCAAAATTTTTCAAGGGTATTAAAAATGATAATTTAGAAATAATTCTCTGAGATACTACTGTCTTTTCCAAAGCCTTTTTTGGCTTCTTCTCTAAAAAATTGTGAGTTTTTTCCATAATTAATTATGTGTTATGGATATAGCTGTTAAATAGAAGGAGCTGGCTTCAAAGTAGCTTATCACTGAATGCAAAAATCATCCACTTGATTCTTGTGCTTGATATCCTTGAGCAGATGAATCTCATTCAGATGATGGCTAGAAAATAATATTCTCCACATGGTTGGCTGCTGAATTCCTATTGAATGGGTACTTTTAACATTAATTGACATTGTTAATAGTCTGCTATGATGCTTAGAGCAGAGAGATTTTAAAGATGCATTAAAATTTTGAACTTAGCAAATTTTCCCACAGACCATTAGAAATTAAATTAAACACGATGAAATGCAACCCACAGACCACTTGGAAATAAATCAAAATATATGTAGTCCATGGATTATTAGAAATTGAAATAAATATGTAGCATTTCAGGAAAAGAGTGGATTTTGTAGGTGTGCAGGCAATAGAAGGGGAAACTGTGCCTGAGACACCCAGTCCTGCTCCCTTTGCAGCTGGTGCTAATTTTGTGCAGTTTACGTAAAGTGTGAGTTTTTTGAAAGCATATTTGAAGTTTTAAGCTCTTTAAAATGAGGCAGGGCTTCTGAAGGGGGGTTCTAGGCACACAAATACAATGCATTATGTGTGTGCATACAAACCCACATACCAGTTACTAATGCACAGGTGGACATGGTTTTAAATGAGGTTGAGATTTACAGATATAAAGATTTTGTTAACCTAATGCATCAAAATATAAGGAGGTAGCAGCAGTGGAAGAAGAGTACAAGCCCTTTTTTATTTTAACTTTCTCAATCTGTGTCTCTAGGGCAGCATGTTGGCAGCCAGGAGATGGAGAGGCCCCGTCACAGTCTGTCAGTGAAGACTGTCTGTATCTGCACATCTTTGTTCCTGCCACCACTGTAAGTAAGAGATGTAATTAAAGTAGAATTTTTTGTAGCTGAGCATTGTCTCTTTCCAAAGTACTTTTAATTGGCATGAATGGCTGTTTTTCCTAGTTGTTCACAAAGCCTGCAAAGTTAAATTAGGCACTCTGGTGTCTTTACTGGTACAAACGTATTCCCTACAGGCTTTGTGTGAGCTGTGTTGGGTGACTAGGAGGACAGCATGCTAAAAAACTAGAAATAAGAGAGAGACAGAGAGGGAAACAAAACATGAGAAGGTGGCAGCAAAGGAGGAGGAATTAAGGACAGGGATGGCAGTGTTCCTGCAAGGAGGCCATCTGTCCAGGAGACAATAATGCAATACATCAACACTTACCACCAGTCAGGGAGCTGCTGATGGTTTTTTTTCACCCTTATCTTTGCTGTTCGCCTGTTGACATCTGTGGGAGGTCTGTTGGGAGATGAGGGTGGCAAGCAATGCTAGATTTGTGGCCAGCTTACGGGGCTTAAAAATAGACGTTTCAAAAATGACTGGGCCACTGGTACAATATGAGGAATTGTCATTTAAAAGTTCTTGTTTTCCTCATTCTAAACAGATATAAAAGAAAGCTTCACGTTAAAGCCAAGCTAAAATAATTGGCCAACCCCCAGGAAGGCTGGGGATAAAGATGCTGAATAACATGTGAATCCCATTGAAGAGTGGGCCCAGAGACAGGAACTTTTTCTTTCCACAGTACTGGCAATTTTCAGAAAGCGATGGTAGTTGTAATAGAAATTTATGAGCCTGTCATACTGCATGTCTGGAAAGAGCTGACAGCAGCACAGAGAGTCCCTTGCAGGCCCATTTTAATCATCAGAGAGACCAGCAGTCTGTCTTCTCCCTGCAGCGTGAGACTGTCATTTTGCCTCTACTGCAGTCACCACTTATTGAAAACATCAGGTCACAGTCCCAGGCAGTTTGCCATCTATGCTTAAGAGCTGCTTTTGAGATAGTTTATTTGAAAGCATTGTATTTTCCACTAGACTAAATAGGCTTGTCTCTTCTCCTTGTCAGTCCTGTGAACTGAATCTCTCCTGTCTTTTGTAGATGTATAAGGTAGAAGTAGGTCCAATCAAGAAAATCAGTTTCACATGCATAAGTCTAGTCCAGGAGGGAACTAAAATTTCTGGTTTTGCAGAAGCAGCTGGGAACAGAAGGCATTGCATTTTCCTGTCTCTTTTTGTGGCAAGCTCTATTTTTTACTCACGTACAGAGAGATAGTTATATATTTTCAGCCCGTGGAAAGTTAGATTAGCTAGTAAATATGGAATATAAAATCTCCCAGAGAGCAGCGAATGCAGAGGTCGTTCAGGAGCATTTTGAGCCTCAGAAAGAGCACAGTGCAGGGACTGCTGCTCGTCACCAGAGGACTCTCAAAGTGTCAAGCAGTGAAGAAGGTGAATGACATAATTTTGCTTCCATAGCTACATGTATCACAGTTAAACTGGCACTTCTGACTTTTTTCCACCTATAATCATCACTACCTGTCACACTAGCTAAGCAAAGCTCTGCTTTGCCTTTATTTAAAAAGGGTTCAATTGTAAGATCAAGACTTTAAAATATCCATTAAATAGGAATAGAAACCCTCTCACTTCTTACTCCATTTCCTGCACATTCCCATCCTTAGTGCATCATCCCTATTGCACTCAATTCTTTACAGAGAATTATTGTACAGTAGTAAAAGCACTGGAGGTTGCCTGTCTTGGTCGAGTTTAGATCTATCCCTGCCAAGTAGCTCCTCAAGTGTTTTACAGAAGGATGAGCAGGGAGGTTGGACCAGATGGCTCCAACAGTGTTCCCATCCAAGGTTAACCATTCTGTCATTCTGTGATGGAGAAGATGGATGTGAATATTATGAAGTTTCTCAGACTTCCAGCTGACTTGCAGCTTCCTGATGGCTGCTGAACTTCATTCCCCTGTTAGGGTTTGCACATGGGACCTAAGCCCCTGCAGTCATGAGACCAGGATGGAGCTGCTGGGCTTCCCATTGCTTGGTGCAGACCAGAAATGGGAATGCCACATCCAGACACTTGGCTCTGTGCACAGTCCCAGTGCTAAATCTTCCCCTGAGTTACTCCATATCTGTTGCAGCTGTTGTAAATGGCTTTGGTTTGCCATTTCCAAATTTTACTGCCCATCTTTGCCCTTAAGCTTTTTTTTTTCTTTTTTTTTTCTTTTTTTTCTTTTTTCTTTTTTTTTTGTGTAAAGTCACTCAGAATAATGTAATATGCAATTTACAGGGCAGCTGGAGGTCATGGTGCTATGGAGGCTGTGGACACGTGAGAAATGCTTAGTGTGAGCCTCAGGCTTAACCATGCTGAGCTGAGGGGATGGAGCAGGCTCAATATAATTGTTAATACCATTTTAGCTGACACAACTCGATGTGGTTGTATTTCAGAATGAATTTCCACGTGAAAATAGATTATTTCATTTTTTTCTTCACCGCCATCTCTCTCTGTGTTGCATGCAGTGCAGAAATGGGAACAGGGACAAGGCACTGCAAGTTAGGCAGTTTCAATTCAAGAGAATTCATGAGAAAAAACAACTGTCTCAGTACTTGTAATTTCTTGTATTTTCTTGGCAACATTGTTATGTTCACAAGAAGCCCCTGAAATGATTCATCAGAGAGATTAGTGAGGAGTGCACACGCGTGTGTGCAAATAAAGGGCAGTTGAGGGTAGTTTGCCTGCTAACCTGTAATTTTGCAGTATGCTGCAGCCATCACTGCTCTGCTGCTTCTTCCATACAGCCATTTGTGATTTTGCTGGAGACATTCTTTGCCAGAACAGATGGGACTGCTGTGTTTAGCTAAGCTCCATCCAGAAAATAGAGCAACAGAGCCTATTGCCCTGTAGGTGCAGGGAAAACCAACCCCAGATGTACTTTGATGCTGCTACAGGAAAGAAAAAAAAAAAGAAAAAACCAAACCAGCCTCCCCCCTTATGTTCACTGAAGGATGGTTTTTTTGGGCATCATCTTGGCAGACCTGTAACCTGCTGGTAAATGCTGAGGTGTCCTGGGGCTGTTCTGCCTTTTTGCTGGTCATGCAGCAGCAGCCTGGCTGCAGCCCCGCTGGGTGTGCAGAGAGGGTCCATACCTGGTGCTGCTTTGGAAAAAAGCCTCTGTTTCTGTCCAAAATCAGGTGGCTCTGCCAGGAGTGTTAATACAGGTGCAGACCGGGACTCCTTGCCATCTCAGGAATCCTGCTGGGCTCTTTCGTGGCAGAATCCATCTGTACTTTGTGAGATGTGAGTCTCTCCTCTGTAGAGACAAAGTCCCCTCTGCAGGATCCCTTTATGTGTCTGGCAGGGGGAAATTTCCATGGGGATTGTAGGAGCATGGAGTGTTATCAATATCAATATCAAGTGACATTTTTGAGAGTAGGCAGTGCTCGAGTGCTGAAGAGTTGAGAGCAGGAAGCAGCTGTGCACAGCTATGAGTTAGTCTTACTCAAGATGGAGCAACCCAACAGGCCTTTTCCTTTTCCTGTTTCCCACTTGTTTGAACTTTTCCTGCATGTTTGTATAAAGCAGATGTGCTCTAGCAAGGACAAGCACACCACATGCCCAGAGGCCAAGGCAGCAGGAGCTGGCCTAGAGGAGATGTTGTTTGGTGGAATACTGTTAGATCTACTTTGTACTGGAGATAGTCCCCTCTTTAATGGTATACAGGTCATTGCACACAATTTGTGGACAACTGGGGACAGCACCCCGAAATTCCAGACAGATAGGCAGATATTCCTTCATTATGGTCACTGTTAAAGAGCTTTGAAAGGCTTAGATAATGTTAATGAGGGAGCTGCTTGTGTTCTCATCAGTGACCTACCAAGGCCGTTGGCTGCAGGAATATTAATCTGGTCGTTGTCATGGCAGGTCAAAAACATGTCAGTGTTGCTGTTTTTCCACAATGGAGGGAGTTACAATGCTGAGGAGGGAAAGACAACCCTAGATGGGTCATACCTGGCTGCCATCGGTAACGTCATCGTCGTGACGGCAAACTACCGGGTCGGTGTCTTTGGCTTCCTGAGCACAGGTAAGTCATGGATTTCAGAGCAAACACAATTGTGCATTTTGTAACTCTTCCGTTTCTGACTTTTATTTCTTAAGTTATTTTTAAACTTGAGTAACCTATATCTTTCACAGATTATGCTGAGAAGTAGTGGAGACTTGACCTGAAGAGAAAGGGAAGAGGATAAGGGAACAGGGACAGCAACAAACCAACCCCAATATCTGTATCAAAGCACTGGCTAGACTTGTGATTACAGATGAGATTCTGGGTATTGGGTTTTGCAGACACACATGAACGTTAGTCAGGTTAATCATCAAAATTCCTGCTGATTCCAGTGGCCCACAATTGTGGGTATGGTCTTCAATGACTCCAACTTCCAACCTGTTCCATCCATTAAATTTTGCTGATGGCCTCTTATGCCCATGTCAGAGTGGGGAAGAGGCAGAGACAGATAACTTCAGGTTTATGGTAAGAAGGATGTGAAAGGATAGAAAGCATGACACGAAGGTAGTTGGTTGATTCCTTAACGATTCAGACTGCCTTCTCTGAAGGACTTGCCACATTTGATCTGAATCTGTACTGTCCTGGACATGACTGAACATTTGCATGTTCTGTTTGCAAGCCTTCCTCATGTTCCAGTGTAAAGGATTTTTGCTCTCTTGTTGCCTCTTAATACCAATTGCCATTAAAAATTATACAAATTCCAATTACAAACAGAATTTTTTCTTGTGTAAAGAGGCATGTGCACATGAAAACACACATTCAATCTCCCTAAATCTTTGTGGTAGTGCCATCTGGTCTTGGGGATTTGGTTTTTTTCATTTTGCCTTTTTTTAGCCTTGCCTTTTTAAGCAAGTAGGGAACACTTTCCTTTCTACTGTCTTTCACTTCTGCCTGGGGCGAGGGAACTTAAGGTAGAGAGCCATGGAGAGAAAATGCAACAGCTGCAAGTGGAGCTCTGTCTCTTTCAGTCTGGTGGCAATCCTTGGTCTCTTTAGTGGACATTTTAATACATTTATAACCTTTAGGATGTCATATTTGCCATGTTTCCAAATATCTGACCGACATACTTTGCCTCATGATTCCTTTGAGTGTTCACTGCTAGTCATTTTGGGTGGATTTTGCCTAATTTGGGGTTATAGCCACAGTTATTGGTTATTGTTCCCCTTCTCTGTTTACCATTTTGTTCAAAGCTCACTCCCAGCAAAGCCTCTTTCATTCCATAAATAGAGACCTGGCACTACAATCTCATTTTTTATTTAGATAAGAAGCTGGTTATGGGTGTATCTGGAGAAAAAAATCACTGTTTTCATCAGTGCAAACCCGATGTTTATGAAAGTGATACCACAATTTCATTTTGTCTAGAGCCAAAAGCAGTGTGGATATGTGCTGTGGGAGCTTCCAGTACACAGCACTGCCCACACGTTACCCACCACCGTCCTTCAGCCCTGTGATCACCTAGCTTTCTTCCTGAGTGGAAACTGCTGCTTGGGCTGAATATGATGTAGCAGTATTTATATAATGATGCATAATTTAGGGATCAGGGAAATTATTTGGTCTCTTTTTCACAGGGTTCTGCCTGCATGTCCCAAAATGTCAGTGCATGGGCTTGGTGTACTGGTTGGCATTCCTGCAAACCTTCAGATAGAGGTGGTTCATTACAAGCAGGGACTTTTGGGGACCTTCTCCTGCTCCTCTGTATTGTGAAGCTGTGGCCGAGGAAAAGTGCAGTCTTTCCTGGCCTCTTCCTCAAGGAAGTCCTTGGTGTGTATTTGGGAAAATCGTACAGTCCTAGACTCATAAAATATCTTGATTTGAAAGGGATTCACAAGAATCATCAAAGTCCAGCTCCTGGCCCTGCACAAGACACCCCAAAAATCCCACCATGTGCCTGAGAGTGTTCTCCAAACACCTTGAACTCTGTCAGGCTTGGTGCTGTGACAAGAAATGAGCGATTATTTAAGTCAATAGCCATTCCAGTCTCCTGCACCTGGTCCTTTGGAACTTTTGCCATTGGGTTCAAAGGGGCAGGAGTCCACCCTCAGGACTTAGCAGCAGGACTGTTAGAAGGCCCTACAGTTAGAAGTAAAAGTTATGAACTTGTGAGTAATATTAGTTTGATTGTCCAACCAAGCAAAATGCTGAATCCTCTCAAGTTGACTTGTTATTAATTACAAAACTAGAAAGGAAGGAGTTAAATGGATTTTTAGGGAATTGAAGGGTAATGAAAACAGAAGATTTCCTTTTGTTTGGATGGAGTTTTTGTTAGTTCTACAATTGTTCTGGTCTCTCAGTGGCAGGGCTTTTGCAAAAAGTGAAAGAGCTCTTTTTCTTCTGAGCATAAAAGATGTTTAATTTAATTTGCTATCACCCATTAATGTTGCAAAAAGTGATGCACATTCTTACTAGTCCCTTCACTTCTTCCTTTGTGTCCAGAAAAATTAAGGTGAATTTCCAGTGATATGGATGGCAAGAGTATGGAGAAGTCATGTTTTTAGGTTTTATTCTTTTAAAATTCCATGAAGTCATATAAACCAGAATGATTTTCATGCTTTAATTTAGAACTATTGTTCTTCTTCTGTTTAGTAAAAATACAAGGAAGCACACAAGGACTCTGGTTTCTTTTCAGCTTCCTGTGGTCCTCAGGAATGTGATCTTTGCCTACAAAAAGGCAGTGAAAAAGATTCCTGGCAGACATGTTTCTTTCAGTCTAAGTCCTATGAATGTCCATGCATGCATCTGTTCTCCAGTGCGGTACATTTCACAACACGGTTGTGGTTTTTGCCAGAGAAAAAGGAACTGGTTATATTTCCCTCTTAGGTCTTTTTTGTTTAGTATAGTGATAGCACGGCAGATTTTGTGGCTGAAACATTTACGTGGATCTGCACATAAAATTTTCTTCACCAAAGGGATTGTAAATCATTGGAAGAGGCTGCCCAGGGCAGTGGTGTAGCCACCATCCCTGGAAATATTTAAAAATGTGTAGATGTGGTACCTGGGGACGTGGTTTAGTGGTGGACTTGGCAGCGTTGGGTTAACAGTTAGGCTCAATGATCTTAAGGGTCTCTTCCAACCTGAATGATTCTATGATTTCACTTCCTTTGGAGTGGTCTCAGTAGGGATGTAGCAAGCCCTTAAAATGAGATTTCCTTTTTTAAAGAGTAGGTTTATTGCTGGATTGAGAACTCTGGAAACTGGTCATGGTGTGCAAAACAAACTAAAAAAAAACCGGAAAAAAACAACCACTAAACCAAAAAACTACGCAGGGAAAGTTTTTCCTCCGTTGCTTCACTGGTGTGGCTTGGACTGATCATCTGAAACAATGGCTATAGGTCATGGTTTTTTTGGGCCATTCAGTTTTTGGCTGCCCTACTGAAAGGCTGTTCCTAACAACAGCTGTTGTAGTGTGGGCATCTCTAAGCCCTGTGAAGTTACCAGTGATCTGTTCTCCTCTGTATTTATTCTGCTGTGTAAACTGGTTTGTTTGATACCTCAGTAATTAATTCCAGCACTGTACGGGGTGTATGCTTTAATTGCTCTTTGCCCAAGACTTGCCCATGAAGTGGCAGATTTTCTTTCCACTCTCTGTTAATTTTGATTCACTAGTTTCTGAACTTATCCTTATTTTAAACTTGTACTATTTGGTCTTGGCAATGGAAGAAACAGATAGTTTCAGCTGTTTTTCTATTCACGGCTTTTCTGTTTTATCCTGTGGGTTTTTGTTTTTTTCCAAGTTTTAAATGTGAAGGATTTTAAAACGTTGAAAATGAATGGCTCATTGTGGATTAAAAAGAAGTAGACAGTGAATAATCACTTTCTATTCCTTTTTTACAGACCATGGAGGAATTACTTATTTCTGCTTTTGTTGACATAAAATCAAGCTTACTTACAGGGTTGCATCATTAGATGCTTTCAGCGTTAGTTTCTTATTATTCAAAGTATCAGGTTACCGCTTTTTGGTGTTGAAAAGGAAGTGGTCATACTTAGGCATTAGAATCCCATGATTAATTATTTGTTTGTTTTTATGTTCACAAAAGTATTTTTATATTTATCAGATTTATATTGAATAGACACAGGACAATCTAAAAGGATGCAGACAGAAATATTATAAATTTTAAAATAATATCTGTAAGAGTGTAAAGAAATTCAAGATGTTATGTTTTATAATGACTGGTCAGGCAGGGCAAGTGTGAAAGGGACGTAGGAAGGAAACATACAATCAGGTGTACTCCAGGGAAACAGTAATTCTTACAGATCTCTTCCAACTTGAGAACTTGGCAAACACACAGGTTTTTTTGTTTGCTTTTAATTCATTTTAAGACCAAGCTACTTATGTAGAAAAAGAATCTTATGGCTAAATCTATGGATACTTGAGCCTGGATTCAAGTCTCCTGCCATGATGTGTCCTAATGAAGCTTAGAAGTTGAAGGGTTATTTTTCTATCATTGGTACAAAGAGGCACATCCAGGGCTGCCCTGTGGTAAAAACTGAAATGGGGTCAGCCTGTAAAGTAATTTCCTTGGAAGAGACCACCTCAGACTTTTAAGCTCTGGTATCAGTTTTGTCAAGTTTCAGCTGCAAGAGCTGCTTAAAAATGTAACATTTACTCAAAACTGCAAATGTTTATAGTTTTCTTTTCAGCCGTATTTTGTTTCCGGCACCAGGTTCTGCTGAGGCGAGTGGAAACGCTGGCCTTTGGGATCAGCTGGCAGCTTTGAGGTGGGTGCAGCAGAACATTGCCAGCTTCGGGGGCGATCTCAGCCGGGTTTCTCTGGGAGCCGAGCGCGGCGGGGCCGATGTCACCAGCGTTCACCTGCTCACCGAGACGGCGGATGCGGATCTTTTCAGGAGGCTGTTGTTGATGGTAAGTTCCATTCCTGCTTCAGCTTCACCTGCATCGTGAAAGGATGTTGTTACAGAGATGAGGATGCTGCAGTGCGTGGGTGCTGGTTTTATTTCGTCCGTACCTTGACAGCACTGACAGGGCTGTTATTGCAGCAATTATTTTTCATCTCACCTGTGACTGTTATCTCCAGGAGCTGGATGCTTCACCAGGATGTACAAGAGATGCACTCTGGTGTTTGATTTACTCATAGTAAGAATCCAGTTTTCGTCACTGTGGTTTTTTGTGTATTATAGAAATAACCTCGTTTTGTAACCTGTAGATACAACAGTTCAGTTTCCATTCCATAAATACGGTTGTTGGTCGGCAGCTTTTAGACCCTGAAACTGATGAGCCAAACTCCCACATGTTAAAGTATCCAGTCTTTTTATCAGATCTTATGACAGATTTAATGTAAAAGAAAAACCAAGTTTCAGAGGGTAAAAATTGGTTTACAGATGGGGTTGTTTCCTGTCAGCTTAGACCATTTTCTCAGTCTCTCCAAGTGATCCATATTCTTACAGCCTTTCCTGTGTTGAATCTCAGGACTCTGAGATCAGTTTTGTCAGCATCAATACTGCCATTTATCCCACAGCCTCAGATAAGCTCAGTGTGCTCTGAAAGGAGACTTAATCACCAGAGGAGGTTTAGACATCCAGCAGAAATGGTACTTGGACAAAATTATCTCTGCTAGCAGTGTTGCCTTGGAACAGTGAGCAGTGGGATGGAATTCTTGGTTCAGGAAGCTGAGGGCCCAATTAAATAAAATCTTGCCTTGAAAATAATGACATCTTAATTCAGTGCTTAATTTTTCTTCACTGTGCCTTGCTTCAGGAAACATAACTTGCCTTTTGCGTCCCCATGGCTCAATAAGTTTATTTTAATTGCATCACACTAGTGGGGAAGGCAAGGGAAGTTTTTGAAAATTGCTGCTCATTAATTGTTTTTTTTGTGTCATTATCAGATAATTCCTCACACGGTTCCTAGATTTTTAGTCAGCTCTTGGCATAGAATTTAATTTGCTAGTCTTCCCAGAGTCCTTTTCTCTCGGTTTCCTCCTACTTTGAAGTCACAAACCCTTTACTGATGTGGCTGAGGATGGGGCCTAGTAAAAGCTGTGGCAGGATACAGTGCAATTTAACAGCTGAGCCACTTAGGGAAGGCGAATGCAAGGACCTCTTTGCTCATTGTTGCTTCTGGAGAGTGGTTCCACATTATATCTTTTCTTTCATAAAAAAAAGTATAAACTCATTCTTTCTCCTACAGCAGAACAGTGAATAATGGAAAACAGTGGCAAGTGCAATGAGCAGGCGGGTGCACCAGTTCTTCCCACTTTTCTAGTGTCTATAACAATTTTTTTTTTCCTGGGACTGTGGAGACCACTGTCTTGGCAAAAGCAGCATCTCCACTGAGGTCAGAGTAGTGTTAATTTCAGATTTCAGAGTAGTGTTAATTATTTGTCCTGACAGCCTCACAGTGGATTTAGTTTTCTTGTGAAATACACTGACAAAATGAAAAGCAAGCAACAATAGCAGTAGCTTGTAGCTTAAAAATGTACTTGATCTCTCTTTTTTCTTTTTTAAAGTGGTGCCAAAGTTGTTTTTTCACTTACATCTCCTGTAAAGGGATGTGTCTTGCTTTTGTTCCAAGACACCAAAATCATTGAGAACTTTTAATTTAACTGTAAAAAAGGAGGTGCACACAGACTAGAATAATGAAACTGAGAATAAAT
This sequence comes from Melanocharis versteri, assembly GCA_013397845.1. Classification (NCBI taxonomy): domain Eukaryota; kingdom Metazoa; phylum Chordata; class Aves; order Passeriformes; family Melanocharitidae; genus Melanocharis; species Melanocharis versteri. The sequence continues at coordinate 345,463 of VZTG01004997.1, read as the reverse complement.
ACCAGATATACCTTTCCTGAGGAAAATCTCTCAATGAAGCAATAGAGTTCTTCTGCAGAAATCAGCTTTGTGCTCCTTGTTTCTGTATTTGTTATGCATGATAAAATCCTGCTGTTCCTGAGCATGCAGAGAGGCCTGGTTTATGAAACTTTCTTTACTAGAAAATGTGCACCTGAAATAGCAAATGCTTTTGAGTTTCCTGTGTCTGCCCTATAACAACTTTTGTTTGGAACAAATCTGAAAACAGATTGTACAAAATCGGTGCAAAGCTATCATGGGGACTTTTTAGAATTTATTTCATCTTTCAGTGGCATGATTAGAAATAAGTGGTACCAGTGATTATGGTCTTGTTTTAAGTGGTTTGAGAGCATTAGCCTGGCATTTGACTTAATCTTTTGATTAATTGATTTATTTACCATGCAGTTTTGATGTAGATGACTGGATGCATGGTATGGATTGCAGGGGGCTGCAGAGGGCACCTGTGTTTGGTGTCCTCTCCAGGCATTCCTGGTGGCTGTCGAGGGCAGCTCCCAGCCTTCTTCCACCCAGGGCAAGGGAAGGCACCAGGCCCCTCCTGGCCATGGAAGCAGATCAGACAATAGTGGAAAGAGGTTTATTGCCCTTCTGGAACTACTGCAGGCAGCTGCAGGGCTGTCTGACATGGACCCTAAATATCCCTGATCCTGGTGATTAGCTACTCTTTAGATCCCCTTTCTTCCCTCTTTTACCGTCTTTTTTCCCGCTTTACCAGTTTCATTCCCTTTCAAACCAACCAACCACTTCTCTTGGTTACTTTTTTTCATGAACCCAGTTTTGCTACATCCCTACCCAAATTTTGTGCTTCTGATACCATTTCATAGGTAATGTCAGATTTGTATAAAATCACCTTGGGGCTGTCATCCCTTGCAAGCTTGTGTTTCCCAAAAGGTCCCCAATAAAGTCTTTCAGTTAATTGTAAAAATGGCCAGACCTCACAGAATTTCCCCATAACCATCTGTGAAATCCAGCTTTCCCTATGGCACATTTAATTAGTTTTTGTCACTTTCTCATGTCATTACTGTGAAGATGACACAGTGTCTGCACAGGTCACCCGGGGAGGTTGTGGAGTCTCCATCCCTGGAGATATTCCAAAGCCATCTGGACATGGTCCTGGGCAAATGGCTCGAGGTGGTCCTGCTGGAACAGGGCGGGTTGGACCAGAGGACGCCTGGGGGTCCTTTCCAAGCTGAACTAGTCCTTGATTGTTGAACCTGTCAACATCAGAACACGTCTTTTCCCCTTCTCACAGAGTGTGTCCAAGTGCTGCCATTTGTATGGGCTCTGGGATTCTTTTGTCACCTTCCATCAAAGATACCTTCTGGCGCTGGCATTGCAAGGCTGGGGGCTTGTACTAGTTGCACACCAGGTTTTCCATTTTCTAAAAGCAACACAAAGTAACTACTGCATATTATTTTAATGAATAAATACAAGTCATTACTTAGAAATCCGTAATGCTCCCCATATACATTTAATGGAAAAAATGCAGTCACCGTAATATATTAATGAGCAGTAACAGTAATTAGATTATACAAATGCCTAGAGTTCCTGAGTGTGTTTTGCTTTTTGGAGTTCAATGTTTACTGGCCAAATTACATTCATCTTTTAAGTTCTGAAATATGTTTGAATAAGCTGTGAAATATTTTGATCTCTGAACCTTTCTTGCCAGTGCAAATGACCTGATACAAGATCTAAAGAGCATGTAGATCTGTCCTAAGAGGTGTTTACAGATTAAATATATATATATATCTAGATATATAAATAACCTCTCCAATTCTTTATTTCTCCAACCTTTGTTATTCAAATCTGTGCAAAAAGGTACAAGAGAACATTGGATTGAAACTATCTCAGCTTGAGAACATAGGTTGCAGCATTTTACACAGACAAGAGTGATTGCTTTGTTTAGGAAGCAATCACTAGCAGGTTCAAAGGAAAATGCTACTTGTTCTTTTATCACTTAGAAAAGGGTACATACCTGTAAAAAAATAAATGAAATTTCAGAAAACCCTCTAATCCTTCAGTGGTTTGATGGAAAGTGTAATTACTATTTGACATAACTCTTCAGACAAAAAATTAGGAAAAATCTCTAACATCCACTGTTACTGATTTGTTCCCTTAGTTTAATTATTTTAAAAGCTGCTATTAATATAAATATTATACATAAATATGTGGCAGACTTCAGAAGTTGAAGTTAAAATATCTTCCTGTACACATAAAAGGTCACACCTTTGCAAGCCAACCTTTGTGGTTAGACACAATATTATTGCATTTTACTTTTCAGTTAAACCCCCCTTTGTTCTCTGTTTATCTGCTTTACCGTGAGCAGTGGAATTACATGTTTGGATATGCCTGAACTCCCATCTCAGGAGTTAAGGGATAATCTCAGGGATAAGCAGGAACTGCTTTTCTCAGTGAATTAAGCCTGTTCTCAATTTTGTGACTATTTTATGACACTGTAGGCCATTGCCAGCAGGTGAGTTAAATGCTACTTGTACAGTCAATGATTTTAATTTTTTCTCCTAAAAGATAAGTATGGAGTCACTGTAATCAGGTGTTTCTTGGATGCTAGATACTTTGGGGTTATTGACATCTTTCTGACCCATTTTCAATGACAATGGATAAGTCTATTGTGAGAAGAAAAAGGCTCCTTTTTTCAATGTAGATACGTTCTGTAAAGAAGGTTTTCAGCCTTGTGGAGAATACCAGAGTAAGACTTTATTTAAGTTCTTGAGCTGCAGTTAGTCCTTCTCTATGCAGTCACCTTTGTACAGTGCTGGGCATCACCCCTGCTGAAGAGTCACCTGCACCATTTGGCTTTTGACTTAGAGTCTATCTCAGTTTATCCTGCTTGTGGGCCAGTTCTGGTGCACTGGGGACTTTCCCAGCATATGCCATGGCTGAGACAGCACCCTTGAGAAGGTCTCTGGTTAACACTCAGAAGAGGAAATGTAGAAGCACTGCTGGTGTTTGGTCACCAGCTGGGCTGGTTGTATTTCTCAGCTGTTGAAGGACTGCAGGACCACAGGATGCTCTGGTTTCTCTTCTAGCTTGTCAGCTTCTGTTTTTTTCCTGTTTTATATTTAGTCTTCATAGTATGTAGGTGGCAAGTGAAGGGCACTCTTACGTTTGCTCCCTGTGTATATGAGAGATTGGGATTTCTTCTTTCTGGCACTTGCAAAAGAGGTGTTGTCATCTTCTGTTAGGGAGAGGTAGGAAGCGATGCTTTCCCTCAGGCCATAGCTGAGGCAGGAGTCATCCATTGCTGCCAGGGTGCTTTTGGTATCTTCAGTCACCTCCAGCCTTTAAAAGAACAAAATTTTGTTACCATTTCAGCTACTTTGACTGAGCCTCTTGGGATAATATTAACAGTTGTTAAATCTAATCATGTTATTTGTGTTCTATAAAAACATTCCTGCCTCATAAATCACCAACCATTTCTGTCACTTAGCATTTCTCAAAAACACAGTACAATGGTAATATCTAAATATTTTTTGGCACTTGAAAAGGAAGTATCATCTGTATTCTCTTCTTACTCTGTAGGAAAGATGACCTCAATACTGCACAAAATTTTCTTGCCTTCATAAGCACCTTCCTTTTGTGAAGGAAGAGTAGTGGAGGAAAATTTACACTTCAAAAGTAAAAGGTGCTTTTGTTTCTGAGTGTGGTTCTTTCCCCATCTTCTGAAACCTGACCTACTTTCTCTTGTGGCAGTTGTGATATTAGAAATCTCATGAATTGGGCTGTGTGTTGAGAGAGACACAACAGGAAAGGTTTATTCTGGCATAATGTGTTCATTGCACCTGTGCTGCTTCCTGGGTGTGTGAACAGGGGGGAGGCACTTCCACCTGCCAGCGCTCACCTGTGAGCCACTGCACATCCGTGAGGATGGATCAGCAGTGGTGGATGTCACTGGGCTTTGTGACTTGGCTCTTACTCCTGCCCCTTGGTGAAAGGACTCAGGAGCCCCAAAGGAACTGAATGCATGGGTAGCTGGATAGGACAAATGATTGAATGCTAACTATACTGTCTTTCAAAGTTAAACCGAGATTCAGTTAGAGAACTGGGCATTCAGTTTTCATGGGTTTGCTTGATGTCAGAACATTGTCCAAGCTTTAAAACTGCTTTCAGGAGAAGGAAATAAATAGCTATGTCTTCTGTGTTGCAAGCCCAAGTATATACAAGGCTGGGAAACACCCCTGTTGTTTCTGGCAGCCTGTGTTGTATGTGGTACCTGTGCATGTTTCTCCAGTTGAAATTTTTATTCCGCATCACCACAGGAGGAACTGGATTCGTCACAGTGTTGTTGTTAGTGCACTGGGTAAGACAAGGTGTTGTAAGGACACAGCAGAGACCATCAGCAACTTCTGAACAGGGAAAGGAATACACAGACAGTTAATCTTTCCTTACTGGTTTTCTTCCCTGGTACATGCTCAAATAAACAGTTTTGGACTCAGCAGTAGCAGTCAAAAAATTTTGTGTTCTCAGCAAGGACGCAGTAACACAGGCTTAATTTTTTCCTTTCCTCATACCTTTGCTTTTTAGTTTATCTTTGAGTATATTTAATACAGTACAAGTGAGCAACTGAGACACAGAAAGACAAAATGAATTGCTCAAAGACTAGAAGGAAGTTTGTGACAGAGCAGAAGCTTAAACCCAGTTTTTTTGAGCCCTCAGTGAGTTCTGCTTTTGCTTCCTATTGTCTCAGCCATGCAAACAGAGTGCAAAAACGATCAGATTGGATTGCATGTGCACCTACTCTTCTGTGGAACATGACTGTGGAATTAATTGAGGTTCACATGTTACTTTCATCTGTGTTTCTGCTCTCTACCCTCTTCTTGCTCCACTAGGAACATCACAGATATTCTTCTGCCCAAGTAGAGAACATTGTGGCTGGCTGAATGCTGGTGTTCTACATCTCTGAGCCTTATTTCAGGGTGAGATTCTGTATCTTCTCATGGTGGGGGAAGGAGGACAGCTAAATCTAGCTAAGTCTCCTCTTACACCTATAACTCAAGTAAAAATGTTAATTGTTACAAGTTTTGGCTTCTGCCCCACCCCAGATTTTAGGCTACTATTGTTTGCTTCTTTCTAAATGGTGAAAGGTGTCAACTAGCTAACATGTAAATACATATATATCTCCTGTCCTTCAAGTTCTTACTGCTATGTTTATATCATTGGACTTGAAAGTTTCATTTTCTTGTTTTGAATGTGAATTTGACTTTTCTCCTCAGTTTATCAGTATACTCTTCAGCCATCACACTTTTTCTTTTACCTGTGAAATACTCAGGTATGGTAACTTCACACTTTTAAAATTACAGAATACCCATTGCTTGTTAAAGCACAGAACCTACAGTTCTCTTGTAACTTTTAGGCAATTAGTTTTTTGCAATTTCCTTCCACATTTTAGAATGTTCTCATTATGATGCATGGTAACTGCAGCCGCTTAATTGTGTCGTTTGTCAAGTTATCTCTCTGACAGGTTAAATTGCCATAAATCTGGAAAACTGTCATTGAAAAAGGTGTCATCCACTGGACTGATATTAGTAACAGGGATAGCTGAATCTACAATTGAGCTAACAGCTTGAGCCCCTTGATATAAGTTCTGCTGATAAATTCCAGCCATACTATTCTAAAGTGACAGGGAAGAAGCTTACAACATTTCTGAAAATTTTCTGCTGCAGGTGAGGTTGTAGTGGTTCTTAAGAGAAACGTGCCTAGAGAACTTCCTATGGCATACTCCAAAGCTATCTGCCTACCTAAAGGGCAAATGAATGAATGGCAGGCATCTTCGTGTTGGCAGAGTCAGCCAGGAGTTGAAATCTGTCTCTGGAACCCAGAACTATGGGTACATGTCTTCTGTACAGCTGAACGTTTTTGTATGCTCACACTTTGACTTTAGGTGTGCTCTGCAAGGCGCTGGGCATCCCTGACCTGTGCTGACCTGCAAACTGCATTTGGAAGTTCTCTGGGGAGCCGCTAGACCCTGGTGTTTGGCCAAATTGTGTTATTGACATGGCCACACAATATCCTGTACCAATACAGGCAGAGCCTATCTGGCTTTATTTAGCTGAGTTCTTGTACTGATTTTAGTTAAACTGTTAAGGGCAGCATATTTTTATTGAGGATGAAAAATAAAGTAAAAGATATAAACCAAAACTTTTTCCATTGTGTGTTCAGTGGCAGTATTTGCATGTCCTGGACATAGGCAAAACTTCTTGTTCTGGACCTTTGATAGCTAGTTTTACAGTTGCCAGTGGAAAATATGTTTGTTCTGCATTTATTTTTACCTGAGTAGTGATTGACAAGGTCTTCGAGGCACTGGAAAGTTTGCCGTGGAGAGATGTAATACCAATTATTTGGAAGGCGGAAGATCCTGTAATGCTTCACCTGCCTGTGCCTCACTGACAAGGAATATAACCCTGGAGAGAGAGAAGAACTAATTACCCCAAAGTAGGGCTGCAGTTCTGGTTGGGGATCTGTAGCAGAATAGAGTATCTGTAAGATGTGGTGCCATTACCCCAAACATCTCAGGAAGAGCTGAAAAAACCTGAGTGGCCATCTTAATTCATACTTATATAGTATACTTTATGTATATACATAATTATAATAAAGGGTACAACATGGCCTGAGATTTTGGTTGAATTTTAATTACTGGTGTGCTTTTCCTTTATTTTTGCTGGTATGGGATCTTTTGAAATGATGTAAAGGAAATAGGCCTTTATGGAAGTTGTTTGCCTTCCACTGAATAGGGAGATCAGACTCACAGGCTGGTATTCTGATTTAGTCAGCTTTGAGTAGTGTAGTAGCTGAGAACTGATAATGCACACCTGGCAGGAGATGGACACTTGGATTTTTCTGTTTCTTTGTTTAGAACTGTTCTGCAGCATTTGTTGGCAAGGACTGAATGCTAATTCTAAATTTCTTTGAATTTAGTATAGATATTAAGAAACTAATTGGCCTGTGGTATACAAGAGGTCAGAACAGATGATGTATTATTCCCTTTTATCTGTGGTATCATGATATTAAGATGAATTCTGGTACTTCAGAAAAGGAAGACAGCATGTTGCACATGGGAGATTTTTTCAGCCTGGAGAAGAGGAGGCTGAGGGGAGACCTTATTGCTGCCTTCAGCTTCCTCACGAGGGGCAGCAGAGGGGCAGACAATGATCTCTTTTCTCTGATGACCAGTGTCAGGACACGGGGCAATGGCCTGGAGTTGTGTCAGGGGAGGTTTAGGTTGGATATCAGGAAAAGGTTCTTTCCCCAGAGGGTGGTTGGACACCGGAACAGGCTCCCCAGGGAAGTGGTCACAGCACCAAGCCTGACAGAGTTCAAGAAGTGTTTGGACAATGCTCTCAGGCACATGCTGAGATTCTTGGGGTGTCCTGTGCAGGGCCAGGAGCTGGATTCTATGATGCTGCTGTGTCCCTTCCAACTCAGGACATTCTGTGATTCTGTTTCTATGACCCCATTAAAGAAAATAAAAGTAGGTACAGTATAATTCCCATATAGCAAAAGAAAGAAAATAAAATTGAAGGCCAGTCATTTTTAAAAGTAAATAAAAGATCCCTCCCCCACTCCCCCTGCTTAAACAGGAAACACACTTATCAGCCACCCCCACTACTTGGTGTTCATTTTACAGCTTCTTGAATCAATCTTTTGTAGACCAAGGCAAAGCTGTGGCTTTTCCTTCATTGAAAGTCCCACTGCCTCATAAGGTTTGCATGCCACCAAAATAAATAATAGTGTTTAAACAACTGTGTCTTGTTTGTGCTGATGCCCATGGAACTTTCCACGGCCATCAATAACTCTGTTTCCAGTAGGTGACTGGTAAAGGCTGGCACACTGCACTGGGTGCTTTCGCCTTCCCATTATATACATTTTCTGGTTTTGGACTGATCCATATGAGGCAGGACAGGGAGTGCATTAAAGAGCTGTAAAACTGTTAATGCCTGAGATCAAGAGGTAAAATATCTGTATTGTCTCACCTTTCCTAGTTTCACTCTCTCTGATCATGAAGGAGCCGACCTTGGTGTTGGGTAGCTGTAGAAGTTCCTCTGCTTTTTCTCTTCCCAGCCCTTCAAATAACCAGCTGTGAAGCAGGAAAAACAAATTCTGAAATTTTGACACCAGTAAAACAGAGAGCAGCATGTGGATGTGAAAGTGCTGCATTAGCCAGCAAAAGTGACTGCAAGAACAACACTGTGGCTTTCTATAGTTATTCTCTCAACTATGTTCAGGCATATTTCCCCAGTTTATGGAGACATTTTTGCTGGTTTTGATTTTCATTTACCTTTGTGAGGTTAAGAGAAGAGTGAATAAGGTTTGGAATTATTGGGGAAAACAAAACTTTTTGAGCTGCCTTGATCTGAATTGCTGAATCCGTATGGTATATTGATGATGTCTGTGGCATTAGTTAAATCTCTCTTTTTCATTTAAACCACTTTTGTTAACCCCAAATTATATCATAAATAAACCCCAAATAAGTTGCAATTATTTTGCTTCTCCTAGGGAACAGTCCAACCGTTTATGTTAATTGGCTTTGTGGATAAGGGAAAGTGGAATTAGTCCTACAAATTTTCACCATAGCTTGGTGCGCTGCTGTGTTTTGCCACAGCCAGTGTCTGACCATGCAACTGGGCTTGCTCAGCTGGTCTAGAGTTACTGGCATTTTATTTTAAAGTTGTTCTCATGTATTTGAACCAGTCTGCTGTCATTGAAGCTTCAGACAGTAGCTTCCATTCCCCACATCTCTGCCCTGCCTATGGGAAAGTATCTCTGTTTCAGGAGGATGTAAAAGCATGTTAAAATTTAAGCACCTGCATAGTTCACAGTGACATTCACAATTCATATCCTTAAAATTAAACAGGTATTAAAACATTTGCCAGAAAACTTTTAAGTGTGTTCTTTAATGTTTTATTTTTTCCTGAGTGGTGTCTGTGGCAACAAGAAATGTCTGAAATTTCCTTAGTTCTTCCAGTGAGAAAGTTTACATTCTTGAATGACTTATTGGTGTTTCTATTTGTTCTTTTTGGCCTGTTTTCCGTGAGCAAACCTAGCTTAAATTTTACTCTATGTAAATATTAAAAATCCATTCTAAATAGGATCTCTTCATCAATGTCTTAGAGATCAGTCCATGCAACAGAAGTATATTAAATGTCTTGTATGCCATTTGAGGTGTTTTTGACTCTTTCCGGCATTTAAAAGAAGGATTTTCCTTTTCACGTAATCTAAATTTATGTGTGGATTTGATGTTCTTAGCTTTCAAAAGAGCTATTTTAGACTGTCAATAAATAAATTTTCTGTCTGCCAAGCCCCTATTAGCATTATTTGGATTACAACACTGAGTAATCAGAGGAGAATATGTAAAAATGTGGTGTTGAAAGGCTCTGGGAAATGCATTTACTTACCCGTGATAAACCTTTGCTACATATTTTCCTGGAATATAGTTTTCTCGACCTGTTGTAAGGGAATGGACTCTCCACCAACCTCCTTCACTGTGTGAAAGCAAGAGAAGGGATATTTTCAGATGTATTTTCAGAGTTTCTCATCATTTTGGAAATTTGTGAAGACATTCAGATTAACCTGCAACCTTCTGTGTGTGCTCCTGAAACTATGTATTCAGAAAGGGACCCAGTTTGGTTTCATTTAGAGTAGTTCCATTTCTAAACCTACTTAAGAATTAAATTTGGATAGAGAAATAAGCTACATTTGTTCCATTTAAATTACGTAAGTAATAAAATATTTTTCTGTAGTTGAAAGAAGAAGGGTAAATACTCAGTGGTTAAACCATGCTGTGCTCTGCCTTCCCACAGCTAGACTTGTACTGGTGTCCAAGATACTCAGTTTACAGCTGAGTGTGTTGTGTCTGGACAGCCCTGTAACACCAGGGCAGAGGTTCCTGGGAAATGGAGCCTGTCTGCTCGGGAACAGGCTGTCAGTCCAACAGAACCTCATTCGTGGTTTGCTCTTTTCCTTGTCTTCCATGAGTTGCAGAGCAGACTCCAATAAAAAAGATCTTGTAGCTGAAGCTGTAGACACATGTATTTTCCCCAGCGTATCTTAGGTTATTGCTATGGTACTGAATTCTGGCTCTGGCTCTTGAATGCCTTCAGAAATACAGGGTGCCAAGAATTTTCACAGGGATGTGCAGAGCTTTAGTCACAGCACAAGGATACTGATGACTGATGGGTTCTCTCTACCTTCACTTTAAGAGTTTGAATCCAAATAATAGTGTCTTGTGTTGGAATGCTGGTTTTGTGGATGTTCATATAAATGCTCCCAAAATAATGTCCAAACAGCAGATCAGAGTCTCAGTGTGTGTCAACACAGCTGAGCTGAAATCACTTGGGTTAAATGTCATGAGTTATAGCTGCTGGGACTGTGGTCCACAATGTCTGTGCTGAGGGAAAAAGGGAAGTATCCACTGCTTGGACCTGGAAATTTCAGGGCCCCAAAAGTTTTGTGTTTGGTTTTTCAGCTGAAATGAATTTATCTATAAGAATTTTAGGTTATTTTCATCCTTTTTCCCTCAGAACCCTCCTAGACAGAACCAAGAATTGCAATAAGAAAAAAAGCAGGGAGATTCGTCATCTCTCTCTCTCCAAACTTTAATATTACTAACCCTGAAAAGTCCCTATGATGATTAAAAATCCCAAAGCAGCACATCTCTCCTGGGGCAGGAGCTACAGAAATTATGTAGAGTGGGGGGGAATCTTAGAGCACATTTGGTTTGACTACTGCCAGCCAAATGCAGTTGTTCATCTGGTAATGAAAGGTGCCTGACCAGTTTGGAGGGTGAGAAACTGTGCCAGTGGTGCTTATTTAATTCTGCCAACACAGAGCAGTCACAATATCTGTGAGGAGTTGCATTTCCTCTGGAGGATCCATGTGTCTTGTTCCTGGCACACTGGGGGGGCTGATTGCCACTACACATCATTATTTTGGTAGAAGGCTAAAAAGCTGCTGTTGTAGGAGCAGTAGGTGCTGCCTGCTTATGCTGACTCCTCATCACTTGTGCTCTGGTCATGCCATGCTAATCTCTCTTTTTACTGTGTTTTACTTCTTTGAATGACTTGGGGAAAAGAATATACCTACAGCTTCTGATCAGGAAGAGGCTGCAGGCAAGCAATTCCTACTGACATCAGCACATGCCCCAGTAGGGGAGAACAGGCCCTCCATCAGAACACTGTGGTTTGCATAGAGTGTTGGACTGTCTTGTCTTCTGTGAACAAGCTCATGATTCAAACCAGGAAGAGGAAAGTTCCCATCAAGGCTTGCTTTGGCTCTTATTTATCCATCAGGAGAAGCCCTTGATCACTGCACACCAAGCATTTCAAAAACTTCCGCTGCAAAGGCCTGTTCTTCTGGGAGTTGTTCCTGCAGTAGCTTTTACTTTGCAGCACGTGAATGCACATGATGTGCCCCACATATAATTCCCTTTGGTATGGGCACAGGCAGTCCTGTGGTGCTGTGAGAGCCTGTAGCTGACGAAAGCTGAGAGCGAGGCTTTAAGCTGGAATTTCCAAACTCAAGCAATTGTTCTACCATGTCACGTATGTTCTGCAAACTGCAGCAAGGTTTATACTGCTAGAAACTACCAGAGAAGAATCTCCCTGGTTTAGAGGAGCTCTCCATCAGCAGAAAATTTGTCTGCTAGTATTGTCTGAGTCTTGGGACCTTGAGGTTCAGGGAGGCAGGGAAAGCACTTTGTCAGCAGAACGTAAGTGCAGCCATTCTGGGTCAGACCAAAGGCCCTCAAAGGCCTGTGTCTTGTGACTGACAAAGGTCATTGCAGGTCATAGTGGCCTGGAGAAGAGTCTGAGGATTCATCAGTCATCCGTGATGCTTCTCTTGAATGCTTCTCTCCTCCAGCAATTTGACTATCTGGTTGAGAATTTTTAAAAATTATTTTAGAAGTCCTCCAAGGATTCCTCTCCTATTAAGGTGTCTGGTCTCCCGTTGAATCCATCTGCTTCACCAGCTGTAAAAATGAAATCTTTCATTTCATTTTGAGCAGTGCAAATAGTGGCTGTGGGGCCAAGTAACTCCCAGGAGGTCACTGTGTGCTGGTACAAGTTGTGCACAGAGGAACATCAAGGCTGCTGGCTTCCATTTTTCAGGACATGTGCTCCTTCTTGTGTCTGGCAATATTTGCACTGTGCTTAAGGTCAGTCTGAACTAGTGTTCTTAAGCCTACTTACTTTTGGGGCTCTTAAATTTTTTGAGTGGAACTGGCTGAGAAATCTCTGACTTCTTTTTTTCCTCACTAAGAAAATGCAGAATCGATTAAAAAATAGAAGAAGAAATACACCCTCCCCCCCTTTTTTATTTTATTTTTGTTAGATTTGCCTTGAATCAGGATGAAATTCTTAAACTTAATCCTAATGGAGTTGTTAGATTAAAAAGGGTGAGAGAGAAAATGACAGACACACTTGACATAAAGAAATTCAGAATGATTATCCTTTTCTATGTGATTCAGACTATTTTGGCTCTTACTCTGTTTTCCATTACGTTTGGGGAATACTTTCTCATAATCATTTTTCAAAGCAGAATTGTTCTGAGTCATATTTTAGAATAGAGTATGAATCCAGCTTGAGAAGCCTGAGAGAAATCTAAGGACCAAAGAAGAATCTGTAATCCCAAATCCTTAAACTACATGGAAATTTACACTATGGCTAAGCATCCTTCCTCAAAAATCCTGAACTCAGTTCATTTTGCTTCAAATTGAGCTTTGCTTCAATTGTAATGAAACCTAATTTAAAAATAAATTGGTCTACTTACTCTGATAGCACACGTAGTTTTTCCCCTACATGAAATATAGGTTGGCTTATATCTGCTGAAGGATAATCATAGAGAACAGCAAGGAAGTCACTCTCCTGACCTGTGAAAGAAGAAAAAATGTCACTTAAAACAAAGGTAGAGTTCTGAGACAGAAATGGATTTTTCATTAAGTACGATAGATTTTATGAAGTAGGTCAAATAAGAAAAAAAAAATCTCTAAAATGTCACTTAATAAACATAAGGAGGTAAAGATGAACCTATAGATTTATAAGATGAATACGAAGATACTAGAAATTTAAAAAGTCATGTGGTTAATTGTCAGCAACTAAATTTAGACCACTTTTTCTAGTAATTGCTGTATTTAAAGGATGTATTCAGTTTGAAACTTAGAAAATTAGTAAGTATTTATAGTATTAGGAAGTAACCCAGTTTGATTAATGTTACTGTCTCTAATTGCCTTCAGCTACAGTTTTGTGGCATTATATTTAAGAAAAGGCAGATGCATGTTTCATAATTTAACACCACTGATACATTTCAAAGGTATGAAATTATTTTAGATCAAGGTCAATGAGAGCATGGCCATTATTGCCCATTTCCATCACTTTTTAAAGGAGCTTGATGATCAACCACTGCACTTAGTTCTCACCATTGCATGGAAACTGTACTAGAGCTTCAATGAAAGAAAAGAGCTGCATGGGTGTTTAAGTTTAAACCATTGCATGATGGCAATTTGCAGAGCTGAGGTCAGCAAAGAGATGAGAAGACCTTTTACATCAGTGGGGATGACTCTGGGTCTTGCACCCTGTGTAGGACATGCTGAGTCTTCTGGGTTTCTGAAGGATGGAGCATTTTACACAAGACATGGACTATCAGACATGAAATGCTTTTCATCCTGCTGGAATCTGTGGGGCCTAGGAAATGCTGACAGCTGGGAGATTCAGAAATGTGTCATGCTGGGTATTTGAGCTCTTTGGCAGAAGTCCTGGCAAGAGGGATTGTGCCATACACTGCCTGCCTTTCTCCTGGAAGCAGTTCCTTCCCTCTTCACATCTCAGTACCCTCCACGAGCTCACAGAGACACAAAGCTTCCCTCTGCCTCCACCAGGATCAGCACCCTGATCCTCAGGAACACCATCTAGCAGTACATTTGCGGAGGTGGTTTGATCTCCATACGTCCCACTCTGTGCAGCCCAACATGTGCAAAAATAGGTGTGAATTCAAGGTAGGAGAGAAAGAAATTAGACACAGAGATAGACATACTGTATCTTGTTATTTTTTTTCTCATTTAATATGGATTCGCTGCCAACTTCTCTTTAAAGAAGACAGCTTTTGAGGTAAACCTAGGTGCAACACCCTTAATGAATGCTCTTTGTTTTTACCTGTGTGTCTCAGGGCCTTAGAGGCAACTCACAGAGATAACAATAAAAGGCCGAGGGAAACATGAAGTAAGGAAACACAACAGGTTACCCAGAGAAGTTGTGGGTGCCCCATCCCTGGAAGTGTTCAAGGCCAGTTTGGATGGAGACTGAGCAACTTGATCTAGTGGATGGCATCCCTGCCCATGGCAGTGAGAATGGAATTAGATGATGTTTAAGATCCCTTCCAACCCAAACCATTCTATGATTATTTTGACAGTGTATTTAGTATTAGTATTGCCATGGTTTTCTTGGTTGATCAGTGTCACTGAATTAAACAGGATTAGTCCAATACAGCCAACCACTGTGATTAGTCTAATATAATTTATTATACACTTAATTCAACCCTACTGAAGAAATTCTGTGCTAAGCCTTTGGTGGCTTCCTTGTTCCGCACAGAAAATCTAGTGACGCCTTCCTGTCTATGAAGCTACTTAGTACCTGAGGCTAATAACACCCAAGCATTGGCACTGAGTCTTGTTTTGACAAAACGAAATCTTTACCCAGGACTACAAGAAATACAGGCCAGAAGGTGCATTTTAAGAACTGCAAAATGAGAAAAAATGCCATCACTTAATTTCTTATTGCAGATTGTAATACAACATGTAATACTACATGGAATATAACTTTTTTTAGCTTAAGAACAATGCCTTCAGCAATGCTTTTTTAAAAAATTATGCTGTTTATTTATAAATATTCTGCTTCCATAGTGAAAGAGTGGAAAACAAGTGTTTTTCTGCTCTCCTTCCTTGTGTACTGATTATTTGCATTTCGTTACGCACTGTAGGGTAGGTGACTTTTTCTCTACTCTAGCAAGACTTGTTACTTTGCTTACAGTTTCATATTTATATTAATTTTTGTTTCAATTTTGCCTGTCAATTTGTAGTTCTGAAAAGGAAGGAATTTATCAGAGTGTTATCTGCCACATCCCTGTAAATGTTACCTCTTAAACTACATACAGTTATATTAAAGTGTAAGGAGAGGAGTGAACCCCCTCCTTCTTCATTTTGGTTGGTATTTAAGTCAAACCTCACTGGGTTTTTTGGTCATGCAAAACACCCCACCACACTCTACAACATTTCACAGAACCCATACTAGCTCCTTACAAACACAAAAGCCTGGAAACAGGAACTAAACAAATTACACGCTTTCTCCACGCCTAAATTTCACCGCGATCAAATAGATTTGATCGGATGATCTCCCCACACTCTCAAGATGTAAAAGAAAAAAAGATTTGCCTGGGTTTATCTAATGCAAACTCTCCTCCACAGTGCAAGTGTAGGTTACATCTGAAATGGAACAACACAAAAGATAGAAAAAAAAAGAGTGGAAAGATCGAAGCACAATCATTTCCACTGAATCAGGTGTTAATTCTGGGTGGTTTTTTTAGGAGTAGGAAATGAATGTGAAATACATGCTAATTTTAGATGTCTTCACACCTGCATGTCTTGCAAAGTGTGAGACTGAATATTGTATCCTTTAAATTATTCATTGAGAATGAACTATGAAGCATTAATAGAGAGTAGAAAGAGCATAGAAAGAGCATCCAGATTCAGCTCATCGCCCTCAAAAACCTGCTGTGCTGTGCGCTGATGTGGTCCATGCCCAGAGTGGGAATGAGCTGTTTGGAGTTCAGCTCCATGCATCATCCAGCTTTACTGGCCAGCAGAAATACTGTGATTTGTTACATGGTGTGTACCAGGGCGGGGTGAAGGAGGGCACTCATGTGCATCTGGGAAACTTCGTGCAGCACCACAAGGTGTGGCTGCAGAGTCACACTTTGGTACCCAAGCTAGAGCTAAACCAGCCAGCTTGGGAACTGAGAGTTATGCAGGTGCAGCCCAAAAGGATTAACCTTTGATTCAGGATCCCAAAGGAGGACAGAGAGGGGCTCACAACCCTTGATGACCCCTTGCTGCTCTGGTTACTCTGTCATCAGTCCCTGGGTTGTGCCAGGGACGCCTGTACAGTGTGCACAGCTGGGGTGCAATTATCTTTGGGGTCCAAATGCCTCCTTGGGAAATGCAGCTTATACACTGCTCCCTTTCTCAGGACCAACACTGGCACACTGGTGGTGAGGAAGTCACAAGGCTTTGCTTTCAGAGCAGCTTTCAGGCAGCACAAGGGGCTCATGGGGTCTGATGAACACTTTCACACTGCAGATGAAATCTGCAGGCTCCAGTTATCTGTTTTGTTCCCCCTTTTTTTGGACGCTCCTTCCTTTCATTCTTTCCCTTCTGTTTCAGTCCTTCATTTTATTCAGTCTCACCGAAATGAGCCAGTGTCAAACCTACTTCTTCTAAAAACTATTTCGACTATTGAAAATCCACGGATTGGAATCTCCACTTCAGTTAAATCGAGTTTGTTCCTGACCTGGTGGAAATCATCTGTGTTTTGTGAGGTGATCTGGAGTTTGATCTGCTCAGGAAGGCAAACAGATACAAACCCACTGGATTAACCTCAACATACACTTTAGTGCGAGGTTCATTTTTAGAAGTCATTTTTCATTTGATTTGGATGACAGTACTGATGTTAGCGTTCCTAACTTCCATTAGCAACATCTAAGCCATTACAAAAGATGCCAGTCTTGATCCAGACTAACATATGGATGGATCCAAAGAGTTATGCAGCCTGATAAATCCTAGAATCATAGGACAGTTTGAGTTGGAAGGGACCTTTACAGGTTATCTAGTCCAACCTTCTGCAATTAGCAGGGGCATCTTCAACTAGATCAGGTTGCCCAGAGTCCCAACAAAACTGACCTTGAAAGTTCCTATAGATGGGGCATGTATCACCTCCCTGGGAAATCTGCACCACCCTCATTGCAATAAATTTCTTCCTTATATCTAGTCTAAATCTACACTATCTTAGTTTAAAACCATTGACCCTTGCTGTATCAGAAGAGGCCTTGATAAAGGGTCCATCCCCATCTTTCTCATAAGCCCCCTTTAAGTATTGAGAACTACAGTAAGGTCTTCCTGGTGCCTTCTCTTCTCCAGACTGAATAACCCCAAAAATTCTCAACCTTTCCTCACAGGAGAAGTCTTCCATCACTCTGATCATTTTTGTGACAAACTCCCTGCCTTTGGGTGTTTAAACATAGGTATCTGGTGCAGTTTCAGCTGTGAGAGTGTCTGAGGCATCCCTACAGCCTTGGCAGGTGCCACTGCAACTACAGGAGATTTGTTCTCTCCCTGAGTGGTAGCAGGAGGTCAGGCAGATTAACAACACACCTTTCTAGATGTGCTAGACATGTAGGAGAGAGCAAGTAGATTGAGTCCTGAATTCCCAAATGGATATTTTCCCCTTGTAATCACTGTGCTATCAATGTTTGCAGAGTTATCTTTTAGGGTATGTTCTATTTCCATCATAGGAAGGGTTGCAGTTGTTTTTAGCCCCGCTAAATCCTGACTTTTAGCATGTGCAGGACCAGTACAAAATTGGTCACAGACATGGCCTGCTCATCAGCACAGTCCAGCTCTGAGTGAGTGCATGTCTCTGTTTTGGTGTTTATTTGTGGTATTTCTGTCAGCAGTTGTTGGGAATATCAGCATAAGGCACTCTTCTTCACAAAAAAAAAAAAAATAAATTTAGCAATATGCTGAGTAGTATTTGGTCTCTACTATGTTAGGACCTAGGGCTGCAAGACTGCCCATCTCAGTGAGTTCCTAACCGTACTAAGAGCAGGGCTGGGTTTCCTTGCAGCAGCAATGAAACCAGGCTGATTCCCTATCCTTATAATAATGAGCAGCCAAATCAGAAAAACTTTTGTGGAAAAAATTTTCACTAATGCCTTCCCCACTTAAAAAAAAGGGCAACTAAAAAAACCCCACTCCAAACCCAAGGGGAAAAAAAAAAAAACCAAAACTGCTTTCTCCTCTTCACCTTTGGGGAGTGATTTATTGCAGCTCTTGTGCCAGCTGCCTGTATTAGTGCACCATGAGATCTGAGGCTGTGCTGGCTCTCCACCCACTCACTCACAGTTGGTAGTAGCTGATCACCAAATCCCTCTTCCTTTCCCCCTCTGATGCATGACCTCTACCAGCCTACAGAGGTGGCAGGGAGGGATTTGCAACCTGTTTTATTCACGTGTGGATGCAGAGAGGTGAGATGTGCTATATTCTCCTTTGGCAGCTTGCCCTCTGAAACCTGTATTCCTCTATAGCCTTTATGGATAAACCTGGTGACAAGTTGTTGGGTGCTACTTTTAATGCAATTATCTGACAGTGGATGGACATGAGGTTCAGTGCAAGCATAGCATCATTAAAATTTTTTAACCTTAAATGAAGGAACCCCAAATTTCAAGAATAAATTTGTAGAAAATATCACATGCAATTATGTCAAAACACAGCATTCCTGGTTTCTGAAGTACTGTTTCAGTGCTTTCTGATTTGGAAGGAAAATCTTTCAAGGAGCGCCAGCAAATAATACGTTTAACATTTGGGGTTTTTAATTAAAGTGCTTCTTGGAAAATGAGCTAGAATGTAGCTAAATATAAGCCCTGTCTGGTGGATGCCCTCCTCCCACAGCAGCCACGCACTTGCCTGCTCTTGTCAGGCGGGTGAAGAAAGACACATGGCTGAGTCTATCATATACCATCAACATCTTTTTCTCTTGAAAGGAATGAAACGAGTGCTTACCCGTTTGGCTCGGCATGTTTGTTTCCTCAGATGCTCTTGGAGTTTTCACAGTGTTTCCCATTGTGCTTGCTAATTCTGTCAAAGTTCTTCGGAACTAAATCAAAGAAGACATTGAAATTTAACATCACAATAACACCTGCTGTGCCAACAGATGAGAAGTGACCTAGTTAGGGCGTCTCCAATTTTGTACAGTTTTGCTTTTGAGAGCTCTTGTGTCAAATTTGTGCAAGAGTTTTTACATACTTGCTAAACTCTCACCACTTTGATGCTTTTATCAGGGGAATTGCAGAAAAACCACAGCTAGGGAAGTTGCTCAGAAGAACATGATGCAGTAAAAGTTTCCATTACCAGTACCTCAGCGCAGTAGGAAGTAACAGCAGAGCTGTGCCCATATGGGCATTTCATATACGAAATGTTTTTTCAGCATTTGGGGTCCTGAGGCTACAAAGGATCTAATTAGCCTGCTATCCCTGGTTTTCAGCACTGTGCACCTATTATATTGGTTTACTACTGAACACAAAGAGCATAGCTTGGTGGGTTTGGGCTTTTCTCTGATGCAGTTGTGCCCTCAGCAAATATGGGCAAATTTTTTTTAAGTAACACCTTGCCTAAAAGAAGTTTGATCTCAAAACAGTCCTCCTGCATAAAGCCAGCAGTGCAAATTCTTCAGATACTTGTCTTAAAAAGTTTTGGTGGATGTACAAAAGACACTATCAGACAATTGGGGAACTAAATACTGTGAGAGGAACAGTTCCTTGTCATAGCTTTGCTGCAGCCATCCTAACTATCCCTGACAGAGGACAGAGAAAAACATTTTAAATGTGGAAGGTGTGTCATGCTATGGTATATTTTAAGAGGCAGAGGACAATAAGCTATATCTATTAAAAAACTATACATTAAAAAAAAATAACACCATCAGCTGCTGGGTAATTATTTTTTAAAAATATATTTCTGTTCGTTGCCCTGTGAAAATGATAGCAGGAGCTCTAGCAGCATTGTGTGAGTGTTCTGCATCTTGTGGCCTTTTCTAGCTTAAATATTACAAAGATGATTACTGACTTTGGTGTGCTGCTCTTCACTTACACACGCTAGAGCCTGATGAGGGTCAGCTGGAGAGGAGTCCAACCTGAGAAGCAGAACTGCTGACACCAGCAAGACTTTATTACTAATTGTCTTTTGGAATAAGGTTGGCAAAATTTCAGTATTTTTATTAATACCAGAAATTTTTAACGTTTTATAGACAGTTTAGGAAGACATCCTACAGAATAAAATGCCATTCAAAGGAAATAAAATTCATCCCTTATCAAAGGCAAGGAGCTCAGTGCTAGAACAGATGGTAGTGCACAGTTTGACTCCGCCTCATCTGCTTTCCAAGCTTCTTAGTGCTTGTTCCCAAAGGATCTTTGATAGAATTCTCTATTTCACTGGCCAAATGGCACATTACCCCTTCTCTTTATACACTCAGAACTGGCTTGTGGCACATCTGGAGAGTGCAGCTGTGCCAGTGTCTTTCTGACAAGCATCTGAAACCTACTTTCACAAGAACAAAAATGTGTTTCATTGCCTGATTGAAGTCTAGAAGCTGAATAAAACAGCACCTTTAAACTTCAATAAACTACTTGGGTATTCATGTTTTAAAAAATGGTTTCTTTATAGAAAACAGCAAAAAAAATGTTTCTCCATGTAAATGCACCTAAATTTCTAAAACTGAATCCAGAATTCACTTTGTCAGGCACTGTCTGCTTGCAAGATCATAATTTCCTGATCTAATTACGAATATTTTTCTGCAAGACCCAATTTTAATTTATTGAGCATTTTTCCTACTTGTATCTCATCAAAGATAAGAGGTAAACCCATAGCAGTAGTGCAGCCAGTACTTTGGCTATGGATATTATAGATGTTCCTGGCTCATCTTCAAATTAGCCAGAAAAATTTCCTGGGCACAGCAATAGAGAGCTCAACAGGGCTGAAAAGGTCGGCCAGGAGAGTGAGATAAATACCTGGACTGATAACCTCTACTGAGCTCTGTGCTCTTGTAGATGCACTTTTGCAGTAATTTAAAAGGGAAGCTCAGATCTTGCTCAGTGTGTAGAATCTAAGCTGCAGTTACCAAAAATGTTGTGCAATTCTAGATAGAGGGCAAGAATGACAGCATAAACATCATATGATGATCTATAATTTTGACACATGTAATTGATATTTAGATGAAAATTGCTTGAATTTTGTGTCACGAAAGTCTGAAAAAAAATAAAAATAAGAGTCCTACCTCTAAGTACCACTTCATGCTGGGTTTTGTTATTTGAGGGCCAGGAGAACAAGTCATCCTACGAGTGTCAGGCTTGACCAAGGGCCCTTTTCCTACTCCTAATTTCAGGTGTGCCTGAGCCACTTTGGACAGTAATATGTAGTATTTGTGCACAGTGGAAAGACTTCTGAAAATTTTACTTCAGTCTTTCAATCTTTCTAAAAGCACGGCATATTTCACCACGGCACCTTCATTTTTCTAGATGGTGTTTAAGGATCTAAACTCTAAATGCTGCTTTAGAAATACCTGAAGTGTTTCTGCAGGGTTGTTTATACATCGTTTGCAATTAAACTACAGTCAGGTCCAGAGGGATTAAATACTGGACAACAGGCAAGTTCCTATTTTGTATTTTTGCAGGGCACAGCCTGGTTCACTTCTGCCCTACCAGGCATTGTTGTTCTCAAAGGACCTCTGAAGTCATCAGGACAGAGCGTGCAGCTCTGTGCCACTGCCTTAGATGTGGAAGAATTTGATTTGTGGAAAATGCAAACGTTATAAAGTACTTTCAGTAACAGTGAAGAGCGGTGACGTCTTAGGCTTTGCCGTCACTAACGTGGCAGTTTGCTCTGTCTCACTGCATTTTCCGTGCTTTTTTACTGTCACTACCATTGGTGGCATAAAGTCATGTAAGAGACAGAGAGGTCAGGATGTTCTCCAGATTCATGGCAGAAGTGCTCAATAAAAATAAAAAAAAAATGAAAAGCACTGACCCTTGCTGTTAATTCACTTAACCAAAGGGATTAAAAGGAAAATAAGACATCAGACTAGGTTTTACTACTAAGGCCACTTGTCATTATGCACATGGGCAGAGTAAAGGTTCCTATAGTCCAGTCAAAGGTGGTGGAATGAGTGTTCTGTATGACTCAACCTGCAGATGTCTGCAAATGGGGTGAAAATGGAAGGAACTGGAAATTTTGTTTGAAATAGGGCAGGCAAAAGATAGTTTCTACTTGCTTGCTGGCAAGGGCACATCACTGTTTCTAGAGTAAGAGTGTACAAATTAGAGTCGTATTTCTAAAAAAATGGTGTGCTTCACTCTCAAGTGAGTGATAGAACTTGATGGCTTAAGTGGCTTGTGCTTGTGTTGAGTTATTGTCAGCACCAAACAAATCCATTCCATCACCACATGGTAAATTGTTGTGTGGTTTTCTGAAATTTTGAGACACTCTGCAAAACTAGACTTACTGGAAGCTTTAAAGATCTTGTGAACCAATTTTTTTCATTGCGATCTATAGAAGAACGGTAACAGTTTTATAGATGATAATCTTCTGAAATAGCAAATTTGTTCCAGGTACTGCATCTAACTTAACCTTATTGAATCATAGAATTTGGTTTGGAAGGAATTTGGAAGGGACATTTTAAGGTCACCTAGTCCAACCCTCCCTCCATGGACAGGGACATTTGCAATCAGATCATGTTGCTCAGAGCCCTGTCCAACCTGGCTTTGAATGTTCTATCTAACACCTCTCTGGGCAACCTGTGTTTCACCCACCTCATTGTAAAAAATTCGTTCCTTGTATCTAAACTTGATGACAGAGTTTGGGATACAAGTAGAAGTGCCATCCTTCCATCACAGAAGCAGGTAATTATGCCAGACCCAAAGAAGATAACTCACTGAGGGTGATGTAGGAAGAACTAAAGAGAAATGATAGACTCTAGACTCCCTGTGTCTTATGTACCCCGAGGCCTGCGTGGAGTGCGGCTGCTGTTCAGCTCAGAGGAATCGCTGGGCTGGGGAACCAGAATCTACCTGCAGCTCTCCTGCTCATCAGCCACCTCCTCAGGCTTGCGTGAAAATTTGGTTTTAACTACTAAGATCACATTTGCAGTGTTCCAAGCATTGGTCCTTCCTCCTCTCCCCTTTCCACTTGTGCACATGGTGTCAAGGGAAAGGTGGTCGCTGCGGCCATGGCTGCTTGCACACACAGCTTTGGGGCTTAGGCATCTTTGGTGCCAAAAGGAAGGTGAGGACAGTCCCAGTCCTGCTTTGAGTCCTATTTATCAGAACTCTTATCAGATATTAATTCTTCACCTGTCAAGATGAGAATCCCACTGATCTACATTGTGTGACCCCAAAACCTGTGGTACAATTTTCCCTTTCCGTTCCTATGTGCAGCACATGTAGCAATAACTTCCTCTTGCAATTTGTTCTGTGAGAAGACATGCTTCTGCAGCAGTTAAATAGCATGTAACATAAGAAAGTCTGCCACATGGTGAGAACTTTTTCAAAGTTGTATTTAATATGATTGAGAATTAATAAATATAAAGAAATGAAAATAATAAGAGGAACAAAAAGGCAAGATAAGCACATGAGTAAAGCCCTCCTACAAGGAATACCACAGACTAGTAAAATTAGAACAGGTATAATTCCTGAGATGCTATACCCTATTTTATTTTTGTTTTCTGGTATTCACATCCATATTGCCAAAGTCTTACAATTTAATTCTCAATAAAGTTCACAGGTAATGTCTGAATATCATTTAGCTTGAAAATGAAAGCACTGGCATCCTGTTATTTTTCATGTGGGGAAAGAAAAAGCAAATATTTCAGAAGCTGTATGTTTGTTTTTGTGAATTTCCCTTAATTTATCATTAATCAAAATTAACATTCTTTCAGCTTTGAGGCAGTTGTACCTTTGTACTTAGAAAGAATAACACAATACTCCCATCAAAGTAATTCATAGACACATGCAAACATGAAAAAACACAGAAATACCACACTATGCACACTTCTAACACTTTGAATTAAAAGCCCACTAATCTGTGGGCTCATATTTCGGTTATAGTGAAATGCAGTTTGCCTCAGCGTAAGGTCCTAAGCATCTATCTTACTGTGAGGTTTCAGTAGAAATACTCCTTGTCCTGTCTATCTTTAGTACCACTCCTTACGAAAAGGATCAAGGCAGGCTCTTCTATTTCTGCCTTTGGTGGTACTTGAAATCCACGGTCTGAATACTGTCATTGTTAATGAAATAGAACACCCCTGCATATAAATAAAATTGAGTCATTTGGTCTCATATGCAGATAATGTAAAATATATCACAGCAGTGATTACCTTTAAATGCTAGGCATGGCATTCCAGGTTGCAGAATTTCTGAAAAAAGCCGTAGTCATAGTACTGCTTTCATGCTGCCAGCAAGGTTTAGCTGATCAAGTCGAGGAGCAGCCGGTCGAATGAGTGTGTTGTGAAGTTCACGCTGTCATGTAGAGCAGCATTTGCCAAACAGGCCACATACTTCCTCTCTGAGAAATAAGGAAGGCTCAAAGTGTTTGCAACAGATGAGGTTCCTATTGCAAGTCACTACTGAAGGCACTTTTTATCTATGGGCTGAGAAAAACAGGGAGGTTTTCAATGTATTGCATCAGGGCTGGTTTCAGCAGATATAAAAAATGAGGGAAATAACCCGGTTTACATTACTTACACAAAAAGGTTTATTTTTTCTTCTTCTTCTTCTGAATTTATTTATCCAGTAATGCTCATTCCCCAACTGTTTTCTTTTATGCAATTTTTCTGGTTTTTTTCTGACAGACAGGAAGAGGCACAAAACATTGTTTTCACTCTTACTGAGTCTGAATAGGAATGCAGCCTTTGCTGTATGCTTCACTCTGTACCCCAAAATACCTCTGTCTGCAAATAATTGAAGCTTAAGATCAGCAATGAAGAAATATGGATTGAAAGCCAGTCTGTGAAGCCTATTTTCACATTGGTTGTAAAAAGTTCAGAAGCCTCAGGACCTTCCTTATCTCAGTGTCTCAGATGGAGGAACCAAGATACTGGCCCGTTAAATAACCTGACTAAAGGCACTGAAGAATATTACACTGGGTATATGAATATAGAGGTCAAAGGGATTTATTAAAGTTTGCCCTCTGCTTTTATAATCAAGATGTGATCTGCAAAACTCATATCCCTAAAGTTGTATAGGAAACTATAAAAAAAACCCCTTGACAAACCCAAAGAAAACAAAATAACCCAACAAGTCCAGATTTCCTACTTCACACCAGAATAACTCCAAGTAGATGCTTATGTGGGAGCTGTTGTGTAACTGTTACTGAAACCAGGAAACACTGATCAAATCCCCAAAACTGTGCCAAAAGTAATTTGGTAATTTCAGGAGAATATTCTTTCTCTTTGATGGGCTGTACTAGTAGTCCTCAGTTTGAAGAGACAGGAAAGCACTAGGGAGCTTGATATGCTAATCAGTCTATAGCGCAGCTCCATGGTTACCCTGGCCAGTTATATTTTGATTGTTTAGGACCTTCTTGCTTTCTTCAAATCACAAGGATGTGACATGCATGTCCCTTGATGGCATTCACTGAATTGATGAACGGTGTCTCCAGAATTACTAAAATATCATGGGTTAGGGGATGCCTGCATGTAGGAATAGGCAGAGGCAGAGCCTTTTCCCGACCCCTCTCACCACCCTCTGCCTTAGGCTGCCTCAGACAGTCTTTGTGCCTGTACAAGAAGTAAGGTTACATCCTGAGATGCACTCGGGAATGGGGCAGGCCTCAGACTGGGCAGGAGAGATTGGTCACACTTAAGGAGAGGTTGGACTTGCTTGATAGAACATGGTTTGCTGGAAACGTAGTGAATCTTGGACACCGTTTGTATGGTGCTTGTAGAGGAACAGATGAGTTTGCAGTGGAGGGAGGTAAATAGAATTCTCCATTTCCGTGTCATTTCTGCGTGTTGCTGGTGGCTGTCTGCTCTTGGGCAATGATGAGAGCTGGTTTACCCTTTCAGTGCATTTAGCTAATACCTTGTTTCAAATAGGATAACTGATAAGGTAGTGTTTACATCTAAATGGAAGAAAGTGCTTGTATGAATTAAGTGGGGCTTTATATGTCATCTTAGAAGTATTCATATCCTGTTATTCAAGTCACTAACCTGACACAGGCACTCTGTGAGTCACACGTCAGAGGAACATTGTCCTTGCAGGGCTGCCTCTGATGTCAGCAAAGAGGGGTTTGCAAAGGCTGATATATGAAAAAGAAATCTTCCTTCAACAAGTTGTTTTTTTGGGTTTTTTTTTTTAATATAAGAGAGAGAACCCTTGCCTTCCCCCCATTTTTATATGGAAACTACAATCTAGTAGACAATTATGGAGGGAAAAACGTTTCTATCTCAGTCTCCCTTTCCATTGCTGGACTGACCTGCCAATTCCCTGTTACATTCCCTGTGCTGGTGTTTGCCAGGTGTCTGCCAAATGTCTTCTTAGCTGTGACAGAGACTCCCTGAGCTGGTCCCAAAGCTTTCTACTTCTCCAGGCTCTTGAAGCCAGACTTCTTGAAAGCCTGGAAAAATTACATTAATGTCATCACATAGAGCCATGCAACCTTGGTGTCTTGTAAGCACTTGTCACTATGCGGAATTGGATGTCTAAGGAAAAAAAGTGCAGGACACTGGAAAACAACCCTCCAAGAAAAAAGGAAATATGCTCCAAATTGAAAACAACTTCTGAAAATATTTTAAATCCAGTCTGTTAAAGAATAATCTCCTAAACTCTTTGGGAAAGTGAGTCAGTGGTCGCTTAGTTGCAGCTTGCTTAATTTTGCAAGGAGAAAAAAGAGGATTTAAAGAGTATCTTTAATCTGGCATTAACTGAAACTGAAGACACCCTCAAACAGAAATAAGGTGCTGTTTTCTGTCCGTGGAGTGATTATCTTTAGGCACAAACTGCCAAGGAGAAGGCTGCAGTATCCGTTTCTCTGTGTCTCTGAGCCCAGCTTAAATGCTTCATGCAAGATCAGGCTTTAGTCAAACACAAGCCATGTTTTAAGTGATAGGAAGCACTTGAGCTCAGCAGTCAGGAAATGGAAGAGCCTTGGCTATCCTGGAGGTCAAACCAGATGGTCTGACAGATACTTCTGGCTGGGAACTGTGTGCATCTGAGCCTGGAGAGTGCCTATTTTTAACAAATAAAATATTGCTGTACAGCTGGCTCTTTTGGGAAAGTAGAATTCTCAGGAAATTTCCTTGGTCTGACTGTTTGCATTAGATATCTTTTGATCTCGTTTTCGGGTGGTGTTACTGTAATTGCTGTTTGCATTGCCTGTAGCATGGATCAGGGCAGACAGAAAGCCTGCTTTGGTTGCAGCCATCAGAGAAACTGCATTCACTTGCAGGGAGTGCATGTGCTGAGGAGACAAATGTGGCTCAAGAAAGAATTTCATTTTCAAGTCAGTTTGGAAAATAACAAGAGGTTGTGGTGTGAGGAGAGGAAGCTGAGTTTGGGTTTGCAGAGTGAGGGTGATAAAATCTAGTTCCAGTGAAGTTTCTAATCATAAGATGTGTTCTGAATGATTTTTGAAAAATTTTGCAGAAGTGAGCTTCCAAACTAAATGAGGAATCAAAAGATATTCAGCGCTGCAGCTTATCTGG
The DNA here is from genome assembly GCA_013397845.1 of Melanocharis versteri. Classification (NCBI taxonomy): domain Eukaryota; kingdom Metazoa; phylum Chordata; class Aves; order Passeriformes; family Melanocharitidae; genus Melanocharis; species Melanocharis versteri. The sequence goes on along the minus strand of VZTG01004997.1, from coordinate 317,903 downwards.
CAATTGTCTTTTCCAGATATGTTGTGAGACAGAGGTACGCAGTACAGGGATGGTGCTGTGGTGGATTGACTCTGGCTGGACACCAGCTGCCCACTAAACCTGCTCTGTCACTGCCCTCCTCAGCTGGCAAGGGAGAGAAAATATAATGAAATTCTCATGGATCAAGATAAGTACAGGGAGAGATCACCCACTGCTTACCATCACAGACAGGGAAAGTAAACTAACTTATTTTAATTAGTTTAATTTATTACCAGTTAAACAGAGCAAGATAATGAGAAGTAAAGCATGATTATGACCCTCTGGGATTTTCCACTCTCACTCTTCCTCACAACACTGCAATTATTTCATTTAGACTCCCTCACTACCAAAACTTGGCCACACAAACCAAACACAGGTCCATATATTCTTTTTTATCATCTCATCAGAAGAGCAGCAAGAGCTTGTGGAAGAAGAATTGGGATGACCAGGATAGCACCAATGAAAGTCTGTTGAGCTATGATGTCCCAAAAGAGAAGTTTGCAGGAGGCACCAGGCCCAGCTCAGCTGGTCACAGCCTGATATCAAAGTGAGAATTCACTTTCACATAATACTGATTCATCAGCTTCTCACCATTGTGAACTGCAACATTCCCTGGTATCTGAATTTCTACTGTGTAGCTGAACCTCTGATACTGAAAAGAGAAATTAAGAAACGCTGACAATGCTCCTGGTCCCTGAACTAAATAGTACCGAAGGCCTTGCCTCCCATTTTCAATGCCATCACTTGTTGCAGTAGATGCTGTTGCTCAACATTGTAAAATTCCTATGAATTTCAGAGAGCAGTGTAACAATGCTGTTGTGGATTGTGTAACACAGCTGCAACTGCTTCTTCTTAGCACTTTTGAACACTTTAGTCTGGCAAAAATGTCATTGGAATTTCCTCTGTCTTCCTGTTCCCCTTGTTGTGGGTCCATCTGTAAGGACAGCTAAAACAAGAAGTGTGGTGGCTTCAGTTCCCTGTAAATCCCTTCTAAATGATACTGAGATAGGAAATTCCCAGTGATGACAAGGTGGCTAATGACTACAATTTTATTGTATATGTCTTTTTTTTTTTTTGAGGTTTGCTTTCAAAAAACAACTCTGCAGGCATATCTGAAGATTTCACTTGTTAACTTTAAAAGCGAATTTTTTAGCTCTTGTGTTCATAGGTACAGAAGAATTCCTGAAGAATTAAAAAACAGAAGACTAACAAAAAGAACACAGTGTTTGTTATTCTTGAGCTGATCTCATGATTTTTGGTTTTCTGATTCATGATTCTGTCATGTTGATGGTAATATGGGTGTCATGTAATGGAAATAAACAGGCCCTCCACTATTTCTGCTTCTGCCTAAATAGTCCTATTTTTTAAAGCACACAAGTCCTCCATTACTGGTTGCTGGGACTAATCACACAAATAAATCATAATTTTATAGGAAAAGAAGGAAATGCTGAGCGTAGCTCTGTTATTCTCCGTGTCCTGAGCCTACCTCTAATGTGGATTCAGTATTTAGGGAAGATTTCTGTTTAATGTGAAAACTGCAGGCTCAAAAAAGAAAGAAATTTAGTTCTGGGCAATGCCAGCTTCTGTTCTCACTTATTTGTTCCTGAAGGTTTTGGTTTTTTTGGGTTTTTTTGGGTTTTTTGGGCAATGATGAAGCAACAGTGACCCTGAATTTTGATGTGAATTTGAAAAGCAGAGAACTGGTACAGTTTTTCTTGCATAACTTCTGCCCTAAGAGCAGCCATGTTTCTAAAGCCTGGAACATACTTTGGATGCACCTGGGAAGGAAATATAATGGTATTGTTTTCAAATACTGTTTGAATGATGCCTCATGTTTCTCTATCACCTGCCTCCAGTCCTAGTGAAGATTAAACATGATTAAAAGTAGTAGATAGCACATCTCTTTCAAACCCCAAAGATTTGGTCTTTTTCAAACCCCAGATGCAAGACTTGCTTCCTGAATATGGGTGTTACCAAAAAAAGCAAACTGAGGAAGTGGCCATTAACATGAAAAATGGAAGAAAAAGTACAGAATAAAAAGCACATAAACCTGTTGTAACCACTCACAGAAAGAAGAGAAAATATCCACAGGCAGATTTAGGCTCCGTCGAGCTCTCCTCCCCTCAGAAATGTATTTGCAGTAGTTTGGGGGTTTTCTTTTACTCATCGAGCTTTGACTGGATCTACTCCTAGCCCTTACACATCCTGTGCTGTGACATGAAGATTTGCCTGCCCAGACTTTTAGTTCTGCCCCTATAATAGAGAGTTTGTGGGACACTTCTATCCAGAACCTTTTGGAGTCTTTGTTTTACTCAGTACATGACCTCAGGGCAATCTTTCGGGTTGTAGATATCTGAGACAGGGAAACTTTGCACAGCTTTTAAAATCTCCAGGAGGAAACGTGGTCCAAATCAAGCACACAATGAGGATGTTTTGCTTGGTCCCAGTGCATTTTTGGATTCCAGATATCATCTGATTTCAGTCCTCTTTCCCTACCAAACTTGGCCTTTTAATAGGGCAACTTCAGAATTTCCACAGAAACTGACACTTTCAAAATTTGTGAAACTTTTGGAATTCAGGAAACTGAAGCCCTTTAATTTTTTATGATTTTGTTTTGCTTTGTTTTAAATGAATGCCGTTTGGAGGTACTGGACACTTGATAAAGCATGCTGAGCACGTTCAGATCTGATGTGGAAGAAAATGTTCACCAAATTAGTGGGTAAAAATTGTGCAATCCTGGATTTAATTTTTCTGCTACATTGAGGGGGCTCATAATTCCCTACTCCAAATGAAATGCAAGGAAGCTCCTCTTCTGAGGGAAGCTGGCATGGTGTGTTATCCCTTTTCTAGTCTCATCGTAGCTCTGACGAACATGCTCTTCCAAAGGCCAGATTAAAGTACATGGTTCTTACTCCGTGTGCTGGGAACCCACCCACAGATAAGATACTCTCATCAAAGATACTTTTCTTTCTCTCTCCTGACCAGCTGAGTCAGTGCACCTAGTCAGCAGCTGGCAAATATCGTGCCTTACAAACACAAAGTAGGTCACTGCAAATCCCATGAGAGGATAAAGCCCATTGCTCACTTGAGTTCTCATCTAAATTGAGTGAGGAAGTGAGGAATAAGGCCAAGTGATGTTTATTTCTTCTTCTTTAGTTCTTCCACCTCTTAAAATTCAAGATGGCTCTTCTAGTGGCTCAGGTTAAAAATTAAGTTTTTCCTTTGCTTATCTGCAACCATCTGCATCTCAATCATTAATAGCGCTTGTTTTCCAGATCTGTTAAAAAAGAAGAGAAACATTTCAGGAAGGTAACAGCACTGGAAATTCTACATGCAGTGAACTAAAAATACAGTCTCTACACCCAAACAATAACCACTTTCTCATTATTTTTGGAAACAAATTTCTCCAGTTGTGAGCAGTGCTATCCTATCAGTATCAATGGCTCTGCTTGTTTGAAGTATAAAAAATGTTCTGGGTGCCAGCTAAGGCTTCACAAAGTTCTTTGGGCTCAGAGGTTTGAGACAATTTCAATTTAAGGATTCACTGTTTGTTTTCTGTTTCATTTTAAATTGCTTTTGCAGACTTGCAGTTATGCTTTGAGCAAATGCAGTAAGAAGTAAGTTAATCAGTTCAATAGATCGGGGTCTTTCATCTACTAGGGCATGGGGTTTTTTAGAGGCCAGAAGCTAATCTTAGCTGCTATTATAGTAAACTGATGCAAATCTTTGGAAATTAGTCATTTGAACCATGTCAGAGCTATTCCAACCTTTCTGTTCTAGGTCAGATCTTATCAGATTTAAGCTAATTTATCTGCATTTTTAACAAGTAGTTTTCATGTTTAGTCAAAAATGTTGTGCCATCCTTTCTTGTTAAGAACATTTTCTATATTGGCACAGCTGTAGGAAGAATATGAAGAGTCTGGGGTAGAGACTGGACTGTAGCCTGTGCTCTGGTTTTGATCTTCATGCTCTGGGTAATCTTCTGCAGTTTTCTTTAGTCTTTTGTTCCTACTTCCTCAGTTCATTGCACTTCCAAAACCTCACTGTTCCTTGTGTTAGTTATCTTTGGTTTCTAGCCAAAATTGATTTACACTCAATGTGAATACTTAGTGCTCATTTGTCCTTGTACACTAGCATTGTCCCAAGGTAGAAATAGCTCTTCTTCATGGACATCATGCCTGCTCTCAGTCCTTGTTATGACAGCTATGGTAAAACTTAATTTAGCCTCCTCTTTTAGGATAAGCTCTCCATTTCTCATGTGCCTCCCAGCACTTTATTTATATCTGCTCCTGTCTCAATGCTTCTCCTTCCAGCGAAGTTTTCAGAAAGATTTGTGATTTGGTTAGAGACATAATATAGACACTTCTCAGAGCTTTTCCAAAATAACTGTGGCAGAGCTGGAAATGGCCTAACAGACCCTTCACCCCATTGCTTTGATCTTTATAACTTGCTTATTTTGATTTAAAAGCCAGGTTTTACGTTCCGCAGGTGGGCAGATTTTGCTTTTCATGTTTTTTACCTGCACCAGGGAACCAGGTGTTCTGACAACCTATGTTGACTGATATTGTGGGTTTTTTTTTCCTAGGGAGGCTCAGCTTTTTCTCCAGCATCCATAATTACTACAAGGAGAGCACAGACCCAAGCAGCAGTGCTGGCTGAAGATGTGGGATGCCCTTCATCCACCAGTGAGGAAATTGTAGCCTGCCTTCGCCGGTTGCCTGCTCGTGTCCTCAATGATGCACAGACTAAGGTACAAGATAGCAAAATATATGCCATTGGCAAGAAATCAAAAAGTTTCCATTCACACAAAGCTGTGAGAAAGCTTAAGAAGTAATTTAGTCTGAATCCTTGTGAAAGAGGAACTGAACTATTTTTGGTGGAAGGAAGTTGTTGTCCATGACATCCAGCTCTGAGCTATGAATACTCACAGTTTGATTCTCCTTTAGACTAAATTCCTTTTACACTACTTTAATCATGTCTTCTAAAATAAATCTAAATATAGTTTTTTGCCTTCTTTCAGTTCCCTCTTGTCTGCCCCTGGATGTTAGTCTAGAGGAGAGTCAAATGTCAGTAAATTTAATAACAGAATTTATGCAGAAAACAAAGCAGGGTGGAATGTCAGTGTTCTGTATTTGAAGTGGGAGGCTTGTGAAAGCTGCAGTATAAATAATTCTAGAGATGGATCCTTTACCCACAAATTAAAACACCCACCGACAATAAATTTTCTGATGAGGACCAGCATAGAGTCAATCCCTAATTTAAAGCAACATTTTTATTACTATAAGACCATCATTTCTCTAGGCCTCTTCAGTTTGTTTCACCTACTGAGATTCTCAGCAAAATCATTGTTTCCTGCCAGTCATGAGTTTGCACTTATACTACCTGGTCACTTGTTCACTTGAAGGGTGTCAGATCAGTTGAATTAAGCATAAATAAAATAGAATTTAAAGGGTAAAGCAAAATTAACAGCATAATTCTTGCGCTTTTTTTGCCAACATAGCTGCTAGCTATAAGTGGCCCATTCCAGTACTGGGGTCCAGTGGTGGATGGAATTTACCTCCAGGAACCTTTGGCTAAAGCCCTGCAGCGCCCTTGGCTTCGGAAAGTAGATCTGCTCATTGGAAGTGCTCAACAAGATGGGCTCATCAGCAGAGCCAAGGCAATCAAGGTAGGAAGACACTCACTGTTAATGAACTGATGGTATCACTGTGATTACAGTGATGACAGCAATCATATGCAGCCTGGAGAGATGCTTTTTGATTTCTACAAACTGTGAATTATGTTCCATGGAAATATGCAAATGCATTGTCCTTCTCTGGCCAGTCTTGGTCAGGATGACTAATGGCATAATAATATTTGTTGATTAATAGTTCTGTGGGAGATACGAAAAGGTAAGAGATCAGAAGTGATTTACTCTCTTTAAAATCCTATTTATATTTCAAATTCAGTAGTATCTCACAAAGAAGAAAGCAACTTGATTATAAATTTCTTCACTGTGCAGCAGGACTAAGTCAGCATTTTGAGGTTTTGTTTAGCAACCTTTTCCTCTGTTGTCTCCTGGAAGTACATTTTCTTGTAAGGGTGATTCTGAGTATGGACTAGATGTAAAAAAGAACAGCATTGGCCTGATGTGTGGTCTAAGGTTTCCGGACATAAACTGGTGAAAACAAAAAGAATTGCATCCATGCTGTACTGTCGGTTGCTATCTTGCAATAACTCTGTGGATTTCATCTCTTAGAAGGCAGTGAAATGTCAGTCCCAGCTTCACTTTGCCAATAGCACATAGATTAATTTAATCCAGAATTAATGGCCCACCTAAATTAAGTTCATATTACTTGTTTACTCTCTATCATAACATTCCTGCTCTTATTTAATGTATTTTTGTCTTTTGGAATCCAATGCAAGAGAAAGTCATAGGAGAAAGGCACAGAAGATATAATGTGATGCTGGAGGCCTGCAGATAATGATCCAGACCCTGTGAGAGGGGAATAAACCTCAGTGACCTCATTACAAGTCCTGTGATGAAGACTAGGAAGTGAAATTCTTTCCTTTACCACTGTTTCTGCATATGACAGTTGTCTGCCAAATTGAGATGAAATTCCATGATGTATTAAAAATTTTGTGACAAATCGTGGTGTTGATGAAAGGCACAAATGCTAAATCCCAGCACTGTCAGGATGAAATGAAAAGAAAAAAACACTTGCAACTGAGAGTTCAGCAGAAAAATGTTGCCTGTCCAAAAATAAAATCTGAAATGTCTTTTTTATTTAGAGGCTTGCAGAAAATAAGGTTAGAAGGGAACTCAGAAAGTTGGTGCAACTCAAGCATGAGAAAGGGTCATATCTACTGATGATTTTTTTAATGCACATTTTCCTCTCTTTCTATTTTCCTGTGGCTTCAGATTTTTAGGACTTGAGGGAATATGAATGCTTTGACCAGTCTGTTTTCTGTCTGGGTTGTTTTCTTAAAGACCTGCTGCAAGGTTGAAGTTTCCTGGTTTCTCCCTTGTCGACACAGTTAGTGTATTAACTGCTGGGAAGCTGTAGTGCTCCTTCCATCACTGAGCTATTTAAGAACATGCATTCTCCAGGCCCTCAGCAGCATTTCTGTGTGCTAGCCATGACCATGTATGGTTGCAGTCAATCTGATGATGAAGTCCTGAATAAACCACAGGCATATTTAGCTACAGTGACAAAAACTAGTGCAAATGGTGGTTGTTACCTGGAAGTCTGTGCCCCATTTCCTCTGTAATAAATGTCATAACAGATTTTTAACCTGTACTAAATGTCCTCTCCCCACAATAGACCTCAAAGAAGGATTCGAGATGATCCACACCATATCCCACTCATCTACATTATTAATTTTAAGGGTTCCTTTGAGGTACATCTGACTTGCACCTCTCTAGGAATACCCAAAGCTGGTTTTACTGGTACACTAAGGAGTGTGGGAAGACTTAGCTGGTGGACAGAGCAGTGAACTGAACTTGGAGAACCAAGGCATAATTTCTAGTTGGCATTTGACTACAACCAAAGTACTTCATGTGTTCTAAAAAGAGGGAACCAAACCTCCCTGGGGTGAAAATCTGCCTGTGGCTGTGTTCCTGCTCTGCAGAGAGAAGATCTGTGCATGTATTTCAGTAGACAAACACAGCTAAAAGGTGCTCTGGTAAGTGTATGGAACTGGCAAAGTCCTACTTTCCATCTTCTTTAGGATGGCTGATTTCAGTGTAGACAGTGCAGAGAGTGAGGGGTAAAAACATTTAACCCCTACTGACTTGCCCCACTGGTTGCTAGGGATAACTGTGCTGGACAATTCAGCAAGGACTTGGTCTATTAATCCTGATTTCTCCTAGTACTGATCCTGTAAATGGTAAGGAGACACTTTTAGCCATTTGGATGTAAGCAATCTTGAGACGTGATGCAAATCTTATCACGTTAGACTGGAGTTGCATGCAAGTGTTATAAACTCTTCGCACTCATAGAAGTGAGAGTGAAACCTCTAGACTGCAACCAGACCAGAAGGTGGAAAATCCAGTTGGCACCATGTTGTTCTGTGGGATCTTACTGGCCTTGGGTTGCGCTGGGTGTCTCTGTACTCCCACTGCAACACTGAGTTTTGCCTATTAAGGTCTTTGCTATTAAAAAGGAAACAGAAAGGCAGAAAGCACCACTTATGTGCTAGCAAAACATTTACGTTCGCTTTGCTTACAATTAAAGGCTGAGGTCTCTCAGTGATGTTTGCAGCAGAGAGTATGCCCATGAAAAGTCCATTTTATGGCATTCACTGAAATGCTTATTCATGTGAACTGAGACAGATTCATCGCTTCCTGGAGCACTTCCTACTTATCCCCAGTGCCACCATCAGATGGTTGAAACTAAGTGAGAAACAAAGCAGAGTTTGTTAAGGGAATGGCAAGTGGTACCATAATGCACTATTATGTGGCAAATGGAGTGGTTACGCCTGAACCCATTCCCTGCAATTCCCATGGCAGACCTTCAGGGAATATTAGCTTTGAGCAGTCATAGATTAGGGCAGCTGAGCAGAAACCTCTACAAATGTTGATTTCAATTCCCAACTGAACAAAATTTTATCCCTGTCCTATATGTGATGCTCAGGTGGGAGGACCTAATGGCATTAAATTTATGGATTCACTCATGCTGCTCTATATCTGGGTTTATCTGCATATGCATGTAGGTCAGTATAGCCCAGGCTGTATCCTCCATATGTTAAATGCCTACTATGTAATCTCCACACTGCAAGGATTTAGTTGAAGGACTAAGGTTGTACTTCATGTGTTTTCTATCTTTTTCATTCCCTCCTTAGTACAATCTAGTTGGATGCAGAACCCAAATCCAGGACATAGGGGAGTGGGTAGATAGAAATCTAGTTTATTTACCTCATGGAAGCAACTAGATCTCTGCAGAACAGAACTTCCATCCTGCACTATATTACAGTATGTTAATTTATTTATGGAAAAAGGTATTCAGCAATATACAACATGTGGCAGATATGTGTATATTTATTGTAATGACCGGGGGAGAAATGTCCACATAAATGCCATCAGTGAGGAGAATGGGCTGAAAACAACTCTTTACTTCATATTGAAACTAGTTGGAATTCTTGGAAGACTCTGCTGAATGGTGACAAGTCTTTCACCATCTTTTGTAACAGTATTTGTAAAAAGCCATTTAAGGCCTAAGATCTGTACATACACTGTTAGAGTTATCACTATTTCAGTTTGTCAGAAAAGTACATTTTGCCCCTTGGAAGATGTAATTATTTGGTCTACCTACTGCTGTAATTTCTTTTTAAGTAAAACTTGGCCAGATTCACTCATATGGTCCATAAGCTATCCTGCAGCAACAAGAACAGTGAGAATTATTTAACTCATTATTTAGGCAATGTTTATGATGTTTTTGAATCATCAGAATAGTAGAAAGGGGTGCACCTGCTGCCTTTAATTATTTTCTTAAATACTTTCTTAGAAAACCCCACTGTAAATCTGAGGCCAAATTATCAAAATGTATATTATTTTCCATAATGTGCAGCTGTTTCTATTAATCTGGTAGCAGCTGTTGTATCTACTGTGATTTGAAAATTGTTCCTTGGTCATATATTTTCTAATGGAAACATATGTTGGACATGGACAATTGGTCGAATTGAATCAGTTTCTGAGAAGTTAAAATATGTTGTCTTTTTAATATTTAATGAATTTTATTTTGAGCATATTGCTTTGGTTTTGGCAATCATATTTAAGTCAGATGTTTAAATTATGCTGTAGCCAAAGCAACACTTGAAAAATTGATTCAGGTTGTGCTATTTTAGTGCTGTTTGAGGGATGAAAATTCTTACCATCTCTTACAAATGCTAGTTCTGTTTATCATCCATCTCTGCCTGTTGAGCCTTCTTTCATCTGACTCAATATGTCTGGGGAGCCCCACAATATTATAAATTATTGCTGAGAAAACTGTGAAAATTTCAGAGTTTTGGGGGTGTTTTGAAGACCACAGAATCCAGTACATAGGCACAGTGAATCATAGAATCACAGAACAGAATCATAGAATATGCTGAGTTGGAAGGGACCCTCGAGATCACTGAGTCCAGCTTGTGTCCCTGCACAGGACAGCCCAAGAATTCCAAGAATCCCACCCTGTGCCTGAGAACATTGTCCAAACCCTTCTTGAAATCAGAGTGGCTTGGTGCTATGCCCACTTCCTTGGGAAGCCTATTCCAGTGCCTGACCTGGAAACCTTTTCCTGAAATTTAACCTAAACCTTCACTGGCACAACCTCAGGTCATTCTCTTGGCTTCTGTTACCGTTCATGAGAGTGACCAGTGCCTGCTGCTCCACTTCCCCTCACAGGGAAGTTGTAACTGCAGTGAGGTTTCCCCTCAGTCTCCTCTTCTCCAGGCAGAACAGACTGAGTGAACGCAGCTGCTCCTCATATGCCTTCTCCTCCAGACCCTTCACCATCCTTGTGGTCCTTCTTTGAATGCTCTCTAGAAGCTTAATGTCTTTTTTATATTGTGGTGCCCAGAACTGCACAAAGTTCTTGAGGTGAGGCCACTGCAGTGCAGAGCAGGACAATCCCCTCCCTTGCCCGTCTGGTGATGCTGTGCTGATTTAGTGGCATCAGCAAACTTCCTTCGAGTTCTGTGCCCAGGTCATTAATGAAGATGGTGAAAAGAACTGGGCCGAGGATGGAGCCCTGTGGAAGCCCATGAGGGACCAGTCACCCCCCTGATGTCACCCCATCCATACACCCCTGGCTGCCCCACCTATGAGTCAGTTGCTCACCGATCTTCTATCACAGTTATTCAGGTAAAAGGTGGACATTTCGTCCAGAAGGATTGNCCTAAACCTTCACTGGCACAACCTCAGGTCATTCTCTTGGCTTCTGTTACCGTTCATGAGAGTGACCAGTGCCTGCTGCCTCCTCTCCCCTCACAGGGAAGTTGTAACTTCCNACTTCCCCTCACAGGGAAGTTGTAACTTCCGTGAGGTTTCCCCTCAGTCTCCTCTTCTCCAGGCAGAACAGACTGAGTGAACGCAGCTGCTCCTCATATGCCTTCTCCTCCAGACCCTTCACCATCCTTGTGGTCCTTCTTTGAATGCTCTCTAGAAGCTTAATGTCTTTTTTATATTGTGGTGCCCAGAACTGCACAAAGTTCTTGAGGTGAGGCCACTGCAGTGCAGAGCAGGACAATCCCCTCCCTTGCCCGTCTGGTGATGCTGTGCTGATTTAGTGGCATCAGCAAACTTCCTTCGAGTTCTGTGCCCAGGTCATTAATGAAGATGGTGAAAAGAACTGGGCCGAGGATGGAGCCCTGTGGAAGCCCATGAGGGACCAGTCACCACCCTGATGTCACCCCATCCATACACCCCTGGCTGCCCCACCTAAGAGTCAGTTGCTCACCGATCATCTATCACAGTTATTCAGGTAAAAGGTGGACATTTCGTCCAGAAGGATCGTGTGAGAGACAGTATCAAAAGCTTTGCTGAAATCCAAAGAGATTACATCTACTGGCTTTCCCAGATCAACTAGGTGGGTTACCTTGTCATAAAAGGAAGTCACGTTTGATATGCAGGACTTTCTCCTCATGAAACTGTGCTGGCTGAGACCAATGACTGCACTGTCTTTCAGGTGGCTTTCAGTACCTCCCAGAATAATCCCCTCCATAACTTTACCAGGTACTGAAGTGAGACTGACAGGCCTGTAGTTTCTAGGGTCCTTCTTGTCCTTCTTGAAAATTGGGACAATATTCACCAACTTCCAGTGAGCTGGGGCCTCTCCTAATTCCCAAGACAGCTCAAAAATCATCGAGAGAGGCTTTGGAATAACATCAGCCATTTCTTTGAGGATTCTCAGGTGAATCACATCAGACCCCATAGATTTGTAGGGATCCAGCTGGAGCAGCAGATCCCACACAATTTCAGAGTCAACTGAGAGTTGATCATTCTCACAGTCATGGTCTTCCAGCTCAGGGCGCTGAGACCCCCTTTGTCCATCATCAGTGCTGAAGACAGAGGCAAAGAATGTATTGAACATCTCTGCCTTGTCCATGTCCCTGTGTGGGAAGTGACCATCTTTACTCTGTTAAGGGTCAGTGTTATTTCTGCACTGCCTTTTTTCATTAACATGTTTGAAAAAACTTTTTATTGCCCCCCACATTTCTGGCAGCTTCACCTCCACTTGAGGTTTGGCCAAATGAATTCTCTCCCTATAGCAGCAAGCAGCATCTCTGTATTCTTCCCATGTCACCTGACCTTGCTTCAACTGGGCATACACTTTCCTTTTTTGCCTTATTTCCACGAGAAGATCCCTGTCCAGCAAAGCCAGCCTCCTGCCTCTTCTCCTTGACTTCTGACATGAAATACCTAAGGCTGACCACACTGAGTCAGATCAAAGGGCTGTTCAGCACAAAATGCTGTTTTCAGCAGTGGTTAAAAGAGGCTGTTTGTAAGAATAGGGTAAGCAAATCTGATACTTCTGGTAAACGCTCTCCAAACCTCTAGCACTTTACAGCTCAGGGACTTCCTATCCTGAATTGATCTTTCTGTATTTAATAACTACCAAATGATTTTATTTTTTAGGTTTTTTTTTTTTTTTAATTCAAAAACTCATGAAACTGAAAAATTCATGAAACTTCATTTTCACCATTTTTTGACATTTACAAGAACATTTGGCAGGGAGTTCGTCAGCTTAACCATGTGTTGGTATAGGATGATCCATCTCCTTTTCTGTGGTTTTCAACCATAACCCTTATTTGATACTTGACCATTGATGAGACAGTGATGGATCAGTTCCTGGGTTACATAATTAATGCCCTAAGGTGTTTTTCACTTTGTTTCTCTCTGGTTTAAGTATCCATGACAAGTGGAGAATAAGTTAACAAATCCTTTTAAAAAAGCCAACAAAATGAAAGCATTGCATGAAAGTTGCTTGTGTGGGTTGATTTATACACAAGAGATTGGGCTTTGCACTGCCATGGAAAAGCATATTTTCTTACCCACAACTGCTAATCCCAGTCCCCAAATGAGAGATTCTTAACTAGACACGGCAGTGCTTCTGCTGGTTAGTAGGAACCTGAACTGATGTGTGCTGAAGCTGTGATGGAAAAATTGCTTTTGAATTCAGTGAACTTGCAGTCAAGTCTTCAGTGATCATTTCTATTTCCTGCAGAAGAATATACGTGTTCTTGCTGGTTTTAAGCTGAATGATTCTGCAGGCAAGAGTGCTGTGAAGTTTCATATGTGGCATTTGTGCACATGAAGTGACGTGTCAGGAGCTCACTCCCCATCTTTTTCAAAGTACAGCTGTACTACTAAAGCTGGCACCAGATGACTCTTTCACATTGCATGGGCCAAAATCTAGCAAAAGAAGAATCTATTACAAATACAAGGAAAATTGCCAAGATCTTCTTGGACCTTGGGATACTTGGTAGAGTTTTCAAATCCCTTAAAGTCACTTAATCAAAATGCGCAGAGCATTAGAATACTAAGGACAAACCTCAGCCTCAGCACATGGGAACTTATTTTCCATCTTTCATTTCTGTGAATCTACTGAAAACTTATTATTCCATTTGTACTTTCTGTATAGGGTTGTGGAAAGACGTTCTAGCAGCATGATGAAAAACAGCTGTGGGCCATCAAAATAATATATTAAGTAAAGCATCTACAGTAAGTAAAATGGGCAGACACTGGCCTAGTTTGCATCAGACTGACTGCCCAAAATAATAGAGGTGGTTTGTTAGATCTTTTTCTCTGGGGTTCTTATCCAAGTTTCAACCAATATGCACCTGTATAGTGCCCTCTTTAGAAAGGACCTGATGCACAGGAAAGTTCAGGTAGAACTATCAGGTAGATTTTTTTTTTTTTTCATGAAATTGTTCTGTTTCTGAAATTGAAAAAAAAAATTAAGAAATGAAAAGTTTGAATTGATAACATAAAATACTTCATCAAAGAAAGATGTGTTGAAAAATTCCAGCAGTCTTTAGCTTTGGTAAAAATATGTTTGGATACACAGTTTGGCATAGACAGTGGTCCCTGTGACATTGGCACTTTGCTCTGGGCAACCTGTCTTTATGTTAGGAAAGGTTTCAGAGCAGAGATCTCAGGACAAGGGCATTTCACTGTTGGTTTCTCTGAAAGGCCCAAAGGGTTATGAAGTTTGAAGATCATGGCTGTTCCCTCCACTGGGATTTGCAGGAATGGAATTTCTCTTCCAGGTCTAAGGCAGATATTATTCCAGAAAGGCCCTAAATACAGAACTTAGAGCAGCCATGTTTCTTTGTAGGTGTTCCCAGAAGAGGTAGAATGACATAGCCATGAAATGGCTAAACGACATGTTTGCTTTCTGGAATTTTCAAAGGAAAAGAACAATATCTCTCTCTCTCCCCTCTAGTTTTCCTTCATGGAGGTCATCAGAAAGACAGCAATAGACACATGCAGTGGAGGACTGTTCTGGGAAACCACTTCTGTGAGAACCAGCTGGATTTCTGTACTATTAGAGATCCATTGGCACAGCTTGGTACCTATGATTTGGACTTACTAGATCAGGGTTTCTGTCCTATAGTATGTCCAGAGGAAACCAATATTTCTGGTTGGTGACAGTTTTGTGAAAGATGAAGTAGGACTGTCCCTTCAATCCCCTAGGAATCAGAGATCACAGCAGAGAGGACTTGTTCCAGCAGAGGGAGATCTGAGCCTACATTGTTCCACTAAAAAAATTATCTTTTGGTTCTGTTTCTGAATTCCATGTATGCACTTTTTTCTCAGAAATTTGAAGAAAGCCAAGGAAGAGCCAACAGCAAAACAGCCTTTTATCAGGCTCTGCAAAATTCTCTAGGAGGAGAAGAGTCCAACTCGTTCATTGAAGATGCAGCTACGTGGTATTACTCTCTGGAACACTCAACTGATGATTATTCAACCTTTTCCAGGGCGTTGGAAAATGCCACCCGGTAAGAAATTCATCCTAGTACAACTGTGTATTTAGGGCTGAACAAGGTTTGTTTTGCTTATCTCAAATGTTCATTTATATTCTGAAAAACTTGAGAAATTCTTATGCAAATGAACAGAAAATAAGGAATATGATTTCGTTTTCTGTGAGGTTTCCAATGTCTTTGGTAAACAGAAATTAAACTGATTTTTATGCCTTGTGAAAAATTTGACATGTTTTTCTAGAATTGTATATTGAGTTCAGACTACTAATGCTTCTTTTTGCATTTTCATGTCATAGATGTCTGGGTTGCTTGCACATTATTCATCAACTGTCCCTTGAGTTGTCTCATCCATGTGACAGTAGAATTAATAGACTGCTTTTTATTCCAAGTACCCTAATTATACAGTCAGGTACTTTTTCTTGGTGGTCAGATTTGAAAATTTTGATTTCAGCAATTAATTTTTTTTTTAATTATTAAACTTAAAAAGTACATTTCCTCACAATGTCAGGCATGACTTGAAGCAATTTCCTCTTGCTTGTTACTTGAGAGAAGAAACTAATCCTCATCTCACTACAACCTCCTTTCAGGCAGTTGTAGAGAGCAATAAAGTTCCCCCTGAGCCTCTTTTTCTCCAGGCTAAACACCCCGAGCTTCTTTAGCTGCTCCTCATCAGACTTGTGCTCCAGAACCTTCCCCACTCCATTGCCCTGCTCTGGACATGCTCCAGCCCCTCATGCATGTCAGCAGAGGAATGAGCAATTTGCCTCCAGGAAATGCACTCCCATCTTTTGCACTGAAACATTGCATGGGCCTTTGGGGGCTGGAGGTTGAGCCGTGGGTCGTGTTCACACCAGCAGCGTGTGTGCATGGCTCCAGCCCCTGACTGGGTGTGGCATCAGGGTCCAGCAGTTCTGGACAAGTCAGTCTGCAGAATCCATTGTCCATTGAACTAGGACTCCACTGCAGTCTTGACACCTGTGGTCAGCCACAGAGCCTGGTGGATGTCCTTAGCTTGGGTTACACGCTGGTTTGGTCTCCAGAGAAGACTGGAGTTTGCTGTCTTCCCTGAGGGCAGCCAGTTTGCTTCAGCCAGTTACAGATCTTAAACTGGGGAAGTGGTCCTGTTTTTCTGAAAGGAGGTAAACTGAGGAGAAATTTTCTTACTTCCTGTTTTCTGCCTCTGAGCAAATTCAGAGACTGAATGTTTAAGCGGAACAGATTTTCCAGAAATGAATCAAAAAACTATTTCCCTATTCCTGTCTCTGCTTCATGAGCAAATTCATTATGAAAACTCTTTACTTTTCTAATGTGATGTGGGTTATAAACTGGTGGCTTGAATCCTAATGGGCCTGTCCAAGATGTTTCACCTCTGTTCTGAACTGAGACTTCATAGCTACAGGCTCCTGGTATCTGCACTCTCAGTGTTAAAGTTTTCTGTCCCACCGTAAGTCTCTCCACAACACCTCAGAGACAGGATTTTCCTTTTATTCCTCCATCAGAGTTGCAGAACATTGCTCTGGGGGAGCCTCAGGGAGCAGGAGATGAACAGGAGCCAAGATTCTCTTGGAAACATCTGACTCAAAAAGTGGACAGCAGTTTCTGGGTGGTCCAGGTGTGCTGGTGCACTGAGGTCATGGAGGAAACAAGCCAGAGCGTTGTGGGCTGAACTTTGTGCCATTTATCAACTCACACATCTTGCCACATTTGTCCTCCCCTGTAGCCTGTCCCAGGGATGGGCCTGCCATCACCATGACATCTGGGGCCATTGCCTGCAGTACAGGTGGAAGCACTGTGGTTCATGGGCATCAAAGCCAGAACTTGTCTTCAGTCTCCTTCCATCACCACTGCTACCCATGGGGGGTAATTCTTTAGATCAGTGAGGTTTTAAGCCATAATAAACCACTGTAGGACTTACATTTTAACCATTCTTCCCATCCAGAGATCCTCCTATAAGGAGCTGTTATAACACAGGGCTGTCACATTTGATCGCTGGCATTCAGCCTGGGGCTCAGTGTGGTGCAAACACTGACTTTTGCAAAGCTGCAAGGGCTGGTACACCACACATTTTGAGCAGGAATGGGATAAACCAACAGCTCCTCAGGCTCGGCAGCCTCCTGGGCACAGGGATTACCTGCTCCTTTCCGACATGAGGCAAATGCGTTGGCTAGGGAAAGGAGTGAATGGCTTATTCTTGAGCAAGCTGAAGGATGAGTAGTGAAACCAGGGCATCTGCTGATAATACTTTGCTTTAAACACTTTGGAAATTACTCCAGCTACAGCAGAAAGTGAGAGAAAAGAGTAGGTACAGAATGAGAGTCACTTATATCAGCATCACATATATGGTGTAGAAAGCAGGGGATTGGTTCTGGGTTTTTTGATGTTTGGTTTGTTGGTTTGGTTTTGGTTTTTTTCTCCTTAGTTTTGTTTTTTTTTAGCAAAAAACTTACTACCAGCATAGATGTGTAAGCCAAGAAAAGTTTTATTTCAGGAATTGATTGCTAAAGTTTTAACGGGATTACAAAGTGTGATAAAGCAACATAAGTGGTTGTTATAAGCTACATACATTGTGCATATTTTGTGGTTTTAAAATAATTCTACTTAATTCTACTTTTAAATTTGTTTTAGCTGCAATTTTCTGGTATTTTTTCCCAAGTGTAAAATTAGTTTCATTTTCTTTTTTTTTTTTTTTTTTTGACTCTGGTATTCCATGCCTGTAAGAGACAGCCATTTCATTTTTGCGGTTACTATATATTTAGGTTTTTTTCCTACTTCCTCAGAATAGCTGACGTTTTCCCCCCATAGCAAAAACTGAGAATCCATTTTGAATGGTGAAATGTATCTCAAAGCATTTCTTGAGAGCTATTGCTTCCCTAGACTCCCTAGTTTTCAAAGACCATCTGCTCCTCTAAAGCCCCATGCTGGTAGGCATGTGAAAAGCAGTAATTTTTGTTTCATATGGGTGTTGTCAACCATAACTGTCAAAGAGCCCTGTGGTCAGTCAGCCCAAAGCTTGTGGTCTCACAGATGAGCTTAAAATAAACTCTGCTGAACCAAGATAGATACCCAAACAGTGCCTTTCATAACCATACCAGTTAAAAATAGCAACGTGTTTTTATGCTTCTCTGACGCTGTTCGTTCTTGCATCAGTCTTTTCTTTTTCAACCTACCAAGTCTGAAGAAGAAGCTGCTCTTTCAGATTCACTAAACTGAGAATTGAAACCTCCCACTTCCTCAGCAGATATGTTTGTGTGCACCCATCTAGGTAAAGGTATATAAATGCCCAAAGCACGTGCTGAGTCCTCCGGCACAGGAAGAATGCGTGATGCGTGTGTATATAATATTGCCTTGAGGAATCATAGCGAGATATATTGAAGTAAGCTCTCCTCTCTTGTACCTACACCTCTTGAACAGCTTGTGTTTCTTTTAGCTACTGCTCACCCCACCTTCCAGCCCCCCTGCTTGGGGCAAAGAAAGGCAGGAAGGTTTGAATACATTTGCTTCACTTGTACCTTTTAGACTTGGTGTTAAATTGATCATTTGACTATCTCATTGCACTCTTACTGGTTAATCTTTCTCTCCCAGACACATTGCACTAGAACTTCCATATTGATGAGCCCTGCAGGTTATCTTCAAAAGTGGTCTCTTACCTCTTCCAGCTCTGGAAACTCTACCCAAGAAATCACACAGATACAAATTCAGAAATTATATTATTGATCCTTAACCCAGGAAATATATAAGACCTCTTATTAGATACCATCACAACCTAGTGGTGCCAGAAAGAACTTTAAACTATTAAAAGCATGAGCCCTTATAAACCTGACTAAAGTGGGATTGGGTTTTTTTGCCAGGATATTTCTTATGTGTCAGATCTGGTTGGTTTACTATCATTGTTCAACACTCCATAAAACAGCACTTCTAGTGAATTCTAAGTAGTACTTGTCTCATATGGGGTGAATGTGGTTTCCTTCAGTCGATTTGAAGACAGAGATATGAGCTGGTTTGGAAAATTAAAGAAAACTATCAAGATAGAGAGAGGTCTGTTGCTTGTGGGGGTTCTTCCCTTTTTTCCTTTACGCAACTGTCTGTTCTCTGCTCCTCCTTTTTTATCAGTGACCAGTTTATCACATGTCCCATCATAAATATGGCGAGTCACTGGGCGGCTGCGTCTCGAGGAAATGTCTTCATGTACCATGTACCTGAGAGCTCCTCACAGAGCAGGTAAAGAGATGGATTTTATTATGTTTTTGGATATAAAGTTTGTAAAACCAGGGCTGACTGCTTCAGCATGCTGTGGAATAAATGAATAGCTGTAGGTAAACAGTTCAGATGAGCAAAGGAGGGATTGATCTCTAATAAATTCTTTAACTATGCAGGAATGCTTTTTTTGAACTGAGGCACTTCCCATTAAATGTCTAAATTGAGTTTCCCCTTTCCAACTTACCTACCTTGACCAGTTCCAAAGTTAGCCATTCTGATTCCTACTCTGCATCTGGTAAACCTCCCACAAAGAATCAGAATGTGGTCCAAGTAATCAGGAGTCCACAGCTCTCAAGATAAATAGGGTATCATTTTCTAATTACTCAACATTAATTTAACACTGCCCTTTTTTGAGGTCAGTGAAGTTGTACCCCAGTTGTACTGACTGGCCTTCAGTGTGGATGAGCTCTGGGATTTATTCCTTCCTGCTCCAGCACTGTGACTGGTGTTCCGCCGACAGACTGTCTCATGGGAAGACAAATATTTTTGCACACAAGCATTTGTGGACTCAGGCTCTGCGTCATCCTTCATTTTAGAAGCTTACTTGAAAGGTTGTCAGCAGGACAAGCTGTATTATATTTTAGGCAGAAAGGCCTAAATGGCTGTGGGAGATGCAATGTCCTGTTGGGCACAGAACAATCTGGCAGGCAGAGGCCTTTAGGGTGGCCTTCCCTGGCTTTGTCCTAGACCCAGCCCCTTGCAGAAGTCAGGAGGAGGCTTTGGTGTTTGCAGGCAGTGGTCAGCACGTTGGGCTGCCCTGTGACTCACCATCCCTGCTCCTAAGGGCTCAGTGATCAGAACCTGCAGTGACAGTCCCCCCTCCTGCTCCCTGAATCCACCAGCACGGCAGCAAAGCACGCAGGGATGCTCGTCCTCACACTGTTTCCTTATGAGGAAGCCGTGCTTGTTCCCTGCCGCCTGGACTGCCCCTCACCTCTCTCCAGGAGGGATTTTTAAGACCTTTTCCTTTTTCTCAGGCTTCCTCCAAAAGGGCTCGGGAGGGAACGGTGGGTTCCTACTGGCACCATTTGATCCTGTGAAGTTCCCTGCAAACTGCACGGGTTTTTTCCCTTCCTGAGAGCATAGTGAAAAAGCATTTGAAAGAAGCCAGCCAGATCTAGGTTACAGATGAAGGCCATTATGCTGTGGTAACACAGGCTCGCTTTCTTTTCAACTGAGAAGTTAATCCTCAGGGAGCCGTTATTTCTCTGGCAGCTCCAGCGGGAATGTTCACAGTGCTCCATTTGGCTACTGATAGGCCCAGATAAGTGATTTTTACAAGGCTCCAAACAGGGCTGAGCTATGGTATGCCAAAAATCCAGCCGCACAAAAAGAAAAGATGTGTTCTCAAATGAACTAGCAAGTTTTCTCTTGCTTTGGAGAATGATAGTGACCCAGTCATCTACGATTAGATCTAATTTGTAAGTAGATTAAATAGTACTTATACAGCGTAGACTCACTGGCTTTGAGGCAGTGATTCTGAATTGATAAGGATTTTCTCTTCTATCAAGCCCTATTTAAGATTTCTCTTGTGCTCATGTTATTTAGGTCTCCTCACACTCTCTCATGCAGCAATAGTTTACATGGCATGTAGCTACACATTTTAATCATATTTATGTTTACACTGGTGTTCTAAGCTAATGACTTTAACTTTAGTGCAAAAGTTATTAGTTTGCTTTTCCATAACCCTCTTTAAAAGAGCAAAGAAAGCCAGAATGCTGTTGGAAACTTGCAGGACTGTGAGGCGAAGGCTCAATTACCTTAAGTTAAGCAAGGAGAAATGGCCCAACTTGGTATGCTGCATGACATTCTTACTACTTTTGTCTTTATTTATCCTTAAGTGCCATTAAAATAAATGCTGTATAGGTTGAAAAGCAAGCACTTAAACAGAAGTTTCAGAATTCAGCTTGTCTGTGTATGGGAGGATCTCATGTGACACTACAACGTGGCTATTTATGAAGTGGTACCCTCGTTTTCCCAAGGGACTCCACACTAGGTGCTCTGCTGAATACACTGCGAGTATTTTGTTTAAATATTGTTATTCATTCCTTCATTCATTCATTCATTCATCCCTAAATGAATCTTCCTTTATTCTTCATCCCAGTTTTGCCGTGTCACCCTCCCTTAGAGCAATCCCCCCTCCATGCAGTGAAGGTGCATTGCAGCCTCACTCATGCCAGTGCTGTGGTGCTGTTGAGGGAAGGAGCTTCACATAGGAGAGTGGCTTTAACTCCTAAAAATGGGAAACCATCAAGAATCAAACAAACAGTTCTTGGGAATATTATTGGCAATTTGTCTTACCAGATTAAAACCAATGATACCCATGAAACAGCCTTCATGTAGAGTATATAAACTAATCTTGGGGAAAGATCTGGCAACCATGTCCCCAGCTTCCAAGGGACTTCTGTAACCACTGGAATTGCATCCTGACAGTTCTACAGTTCTTCTTTGAAAACTGTGACTCCTAGGAAGGGGAGCAGAGGCACATACTCTCCCAGATTACCCACAGCTTAGGCTGGAAGGCAGGATGTGTGGGTTTGAACTTGCTCAGCAAAAGTGAGAATTGAACCCTGCAAACATTCTATTAAAGGCCTGGATAGAAGAACCCTGTTACAGCCATTTCTTTGTGTTAATGAATGCGATAGCCAAAGTATGATTTGCACATTGTAGTCATGAACAGGATATTTTGTGAGTGCACACACTAAATCAGATCCCTCTCATGCTTTTTGTAGCTGGAGGAAAACCTCATTAGACATTCCTGATCACTCATAAGCTTTTGATAGAATAATGATTTCTCAACCAGTTTGCTGAGATATAAATCTTCACTTGTAAAAATGGAAATTTTTATAGTATTATGTCTATGGGGTAACATAAAAGATAAAATAATGAGAGTTTTTTACTTTGGTGTCTAAATTGTTCCTAAGAAGTCTGTTTACACAGGAGATAGACCTTTCCCTCTCTGTGTTTGCAATCTGTATCATAACGATGATAATATAATTATATATAATCTATAATAGTTGCTAATGGCTACCTCACAGGAGTATTGGAAAGAACACATTAAAACAATGTTCAGATAACTATAACAACGGAAGACTATTTACTCTTGGACAAAATATTCTGTCTGGAGAAATAGCCATTCACTAATTAAGATAAGGCACTGTATAGCAACACATTTCTACTTTGTCACCTCTCTCCTACTTTATGCGTCTCCCAAAATGCGTAACAGAAAAGAGAGTTGAAGTGTAGGGATGAAAAAGTACAGTATTTCCTCTTGTTTCACTTAATAACTAACAGCAAGATAAACAAGAGAGAGGGAGACATCAGCCAGTAAAGACTCAACCACAATGATGCAAAGTAGACAAAAAATTATTAAACAGGGAGAAATTTTTGCCAGTAAAAGTCCATTAGCCAAAGTTTGTCTCTCAGCTGGATGTTTCTAAAATGTATAGGCATACACACACACATTCAAGCATGCGTAGATGCAAGGGTAGGGTTAAAAAGCCTGCTCTCAGTTGATGTCTATGACATGTGGAAAATCACATAAAACCATGCACTGACAGTTTTTGTGTAGATGAATGGATCTTGCAGAGAGCAAAATAATATCTCCTTCCACGTGGTAGCATTCTCCTGAGCTTGGCATGACACCATGTCTGCTTTAGTCTTCAGTTCCCATTTGAATGAGGAGCCAACTCCCACATTAATAATCTGTGGTAAAAATATATACATGACCCAGCTGCCATTTTCTCACTCTCTCTTTGAGAACACTTAGGCCTTGGAGTAAACATTTATTCTAAACAATGCAGGAGGAATGTGACTGCTCAGCACTGCTTAGGATTAGTGGGGAGGGCTGGAGGATAGCTTTAGTTATGGTAAAGAAATGTGTGATAGGAGAAGTATGTTTTGACAAGGATAATATTATGAACTGTACGAAGATTTACCTTGTTAACCCTTCAAGAGGTTTCTGGGTGATTTTTGCATATTATATGAAGAAGCACTGCTTGCCATGCCAGCACAGTTTCCAAGTCATACTGTGGTGCCAAATGCTCTGTCTTAAAAGATGATGGTTAAAAATCAGTGCTCTGCCCACTGAGGGGGCCTGATCATCAGCTGCAGCAGGATGGAAAAGCATCAAACTGAGACTTAATGAGGCTTTATCTTCTAATCATTAACATGACCATAATAATTGTCATAAAACCTTTTCTTAATTGTGCATGGGACAGATTCACCCAGAATTAATGAGCTGCTGTCTTTTTTGAGTAATTTTAGTTGGGGCTGTCTTTACCTCCTGACTATGCAGTCTGGTGTAGGTTGGTGTGAGTTGTTAAAAGGCTGCTGTGTGCCAAGGCTCACATAGTTGGCTGGGTTTTAGTGACACATCTTAAGATTCCTGTAACTGAAGGCGAGAACTCCTGACTGATAAAACAAAAAATGTTTGTGTATAAACCCATTCAACTATGTGAAGTATTCTTGGTTTCTATTTATTATGGATGCTGCAGGAATTCTGGCTATACTTAATATCTCTTTAATTAATGGAGATTTTTCTACTCTTTTCATTTCACTACAATAATATCATATCCCTGTCCTTTAATCCATCCACCACTTGCTGTCCCCTTGATGCTCTCCTCCTGTCTGTAGCTGCTAGTCCATGAGTACCAGCACCCCATAGGTTGGGTGACACAGTCTAAACTGCTGTGCAGGCAGACAGGAGATTGCCTCTGGGCATCAAAGAAAATGATCGAAACACAGAGGGCAAATAAATTATCAGCGGGATGGTGACAAGATGCATGTTGTTCCATAGCTGGGCAAGCACCACAATTGCCTTAGGTAGTTATGTCCACTTGCTGCAACAACAACTTGTCATTGTGCTCTATAATGCTCTACTCCCAGTCATCTCCTAAAAGTTGTTTCGGAAGTGCCTCTCATTCCACTGGCCTTATCCATTGCTTTGTGCCAGCTGCAGCTATGAAAACACTGTCCCACTGGTACAGACACATCATGCCATTCTCAACTCTTTGCAGAATTTCTCTGCTTCTAAAGGCTTGGGGTCTGGACAATTTGTTTTTTCTTCCCATGAAGTAGTTTAGAGACCTTTGTGATTCAGTAGATTTTCCAGATCTTGTAAATTAGCCATAAATATGCAAAGACAAAGTAGCAAGCTCAGAAAAAGCAGAAAACAGCTTTAAATGAACCAAAACTCAGCTGAAAGACTCAGAAAAGGACAAAGCAACTTTGGAGTTGCGTGTGCTGCACTGGCAGTTCCCATGAAATGTAATTTACAAGATAAGCACAAAGTTGATGCATATTGAGCACCATGTTTTCCTTGGTGCTCTGGGGTCTTTAGATGAACATATCACCTTTTTCTGGAAATTCATCCATTCATTCAGGTTAGGAGTAGCCATACTGAACAAATCCATGAATTTCTGTCTCTCAAAAGTCCAATCAAGTGTCAACATGCCATTACTAGATCTTAAATACAGTAATTCCCCGACAGAATTGTGTCATCTGTGTTATTTAGGAGTTCTGACAAGTTGATAAAAGTGCTTTCTTTCTTCTTCCCTTAAGACCTATGACTTTTTTTTTCAATTAATGTGAGCTTTCAGGCTCTTGAATTTACTATCTGCTATTTCAGTTGTATTTTCTTTAATTGGCACAGATATAATGCAAAGTGGAACACTGTGTGTATTGGGAGTAATTCAAGTGGAAAAGACACAGAAAACTCCAGAATACTTTCACAAGTCACATGTATCTATAGGGCTTTTTTGGTACAAAGGTGGATAAACTTGGCAGTTTAATCCTGTTAGGAGTTAAGCTTTTTCCATATGTCCTGATTTTCCTGAAAAGAAGAAAGCAAAATGTTCATCTGTTTTTCACATCCTTTTCTCCATTTGTTTGGCAGGAGTTCATAATGAGAGGAGACAGAAAAAGCCAAATGCATCTCTAGGACTGCAGAGGTCACACCAGGCCTCACATTGGCTCACTGAATTTCTATAAATATCCAGCTATCCTTTGATTATTTTTTTTTCTCCCTGCAATCACATACCATTTCCTTTCATAAAACGTGTGGCTGTGTATAATTTTTTTAAATTATTTTTTCTTGGCATTAAAATGAACGTTTCAGTTCAGGCAAAGTGCAGGGTTGGTAGGCTGCTCCTCTCCCATGACATGGATAAGACGATGCCTGTTCAGGATACTGGATCTACAAATATACACTAGAAAAATCTGCTGGTATTAACATGAAGATAATGCAGATGGGTGCAAATAAGCACATTTAATATTTCCAATAATTCTTGGAAAAAAAAAACCCATTTATGGAAAGAAACACAGTGTAGGGGCAGAAGAGCACGCAGGCAGTGGCACATTTTATGTAAATCATATATATCATATATCATATCATATCATATCATAGGGTTGTTACAAAATCCTATTTCAACTCAAATCAGCAGGAGATTTATCAGCAACCTATAGGTCTGGGTTTCACCTGGGCTGTTCAACTCACTCAGCATGTACATAACCTGTTCTCACCAAAGCCAAGTGACACTGAAGAGGTGGAGTTTTCACTTTCCCAGTGATAGGTCTGTCCTTGTCAATGGGATACTGAACAGGGCCCTGATTATGAGGCTGGGAACTCAAAGCCATGATCTCTTCTTTAACAAAAAATCTTTCACAGTTGTTAGAATGAGCAGTTATTCTCACAAAAGTTTATGTTAAAGGATAAATGATTTTCTTATCTCACCACTTTGTCACAGATTGCCAACATCTGCTTGGTTTGGTTACTGACACGAGTTTGAGTACAATATTTCTTCTCCATTTCTTAAATGATTACTGGTAATTCTGGCTGAACTCTAGCTAGTTATATTTTTTCTTGTTATTTTAAAATAGAAATGATTGAATAGCAATGGAAGTTTGGTGTTTTGGTATCATATAGGATATCATTAGAATTTTGAGCTAATTTACATTGGCTTCTATCTCTGTGTAGAGGTTTAAAAAAGACCCAAAAACTACATTAAGGCCACTAAGAATAGAAGCTGTGACTCAAAATACTTTGAGATTAATTGAAATTAGTTGGAACGGAGAGTAAGGACTATTTTTAAATGAAAGGAAAAGGAGAAATATTAGGCTAGAGTAAGTCATTAATCATCAAAATGAGTTTCCAGTATGAAATAATCAGCCAGACGTAGAATAAGGACAAAGTTCAAAATGAGATCTATGTCCTAATTTACGAGGCTCTCACTGTGAGGTCCCTGCAGCCTCTGAGTTGTGCATTCTGTCCTAACATAGAATAGCATGGTAGTCTGCCAGATCATATTCTTCTGTTTGGACTGCCCTGATTATGGATTGCCAGTAATGGCAATTCCATTTTGCAAACAAAATTTTTGAGGATTTCTGAGTTGGGGTGGTGGTGATGAGGCAGTTTGGTTTGGGGGTTTTGTCTGGTTTTGTTTGTTAGTTGTTGTTGATTTGGCTTGTTTGTTTTCTGTTCCAAAAGCTTGTGATTAAGATGTTAACTTCAGCTCTTGGACATGGGGACTTACATCTATGCTCTGGTTGATTTGGAACCAGAATTTAAACCAAATCAACCATAACCGAGGTGGTTTTGTTCTAAATTCTGATCTACTCATCTTTTACTCTTCCCTGTTGAAGCTGTCCTTTGTATGTGAAAGTAGCTACATCTCTGTAGAGAGAGCAGTGGAGTATCTGATGCCTAAGTAATCTCTTTCTGTCTTTCCTACTTGGAAATTTAAATGGAAAATCCATCTTAGTTTTAAGGGAAATTTTCTCAGAACCTATACCTTCCCAATTAAATGGCTTGGCACTGCATAATAAAAATTCTGAGCAAATTATATTTCAGGGTCTGCTGCTAAATCGTTGGTTATGAATGTCACAAAGTTTCTGATTTTACCATCTGTTTTTCTGTAAAATGAGCTCCAGTGGCTCCTCCTTCTAAGGTGAAGTAAGAATTCCCCATGGAGAGCTCATTTTAGTGTGAACAAAGTTGTAGGATCTGGCTTCTAACTTCCCCATGGCTCAATGTACTGGTGTGCCAAATAAAAAGAGCTGTGAATCTGTTTTTAAAAATATTGACATCTTAAAAAGCAAAGCTATACAGAGAAGATCTGAAGAGCCACCTTTGCACAAAGTACTACTCCTGTGAAGTCACCAAAGCCAAGATTTCATCCTTACACATAATTACATTCACTGCTGTCATTAAAATAACAGTAAGTTCCTTGAAAAGGGACTTCTGTAGAGGAAGTTAGTTGCTATTTGGTTTCTTTAAAAACTCCTTTTTCCCTTGTCTCTGCAGTCCTCCCTTTTATCAAACTATCCTCTGAAGTCCAACAGTTGTGGGGCCTTCATAGCCCCATTTAGAGCTGCTGCTGTTGAGCACATGCATGGTATGCCGGGAGTGCAGTTTGGAGCAGCTCAGGAAATAAAAACCTCCCTTCAGAGCTGGCAGTGTACAACAGCAAAGCTACAATTTCTCTCTCCTTTCTTCCTCTCACTCCACTTTTCTTCCAGTGAAAACAGTGTCACTACCTGGTGACACTACCAGTGTTACCTTAAGTATGCTCAGAGCTCCTACAAGACTCCAAAATCCTTGTTTGGGTATTTCTGGGCATTTTGCACTTCCCTCTAGTCCCTTCTGACCTGAGCCATTCTATGGTCCTGTGATTCTAGGATTGTGTGATTCTATGAGTCCATGATTCTATGATTCTATGATCAGAGTTTGAGGAAGGAGACAGAAATATTCTCCTGATATTTTCCATCCAGCTGCCATCTAGATGTTTCCCAGTCTTCTTTCCTGCTCTTCTGTGCATTTATATATGTGCCCCTCTCCCCTCTTAAGCTTAGCGGGTTTTTTTCTCATCCTCATGTTTTCTTTCTCATCAACCAGAAATATTGAAAGCAGCCTGTGGGGTTTCTCGTAGGGTTTTCTACCACTTTATGTCTCTATATCAAACCATGTACAGTCATACAAATAATTTCAAATCAGATAAATTCTCTATTTATGAGATTGCTGAATTTTTAGTCTGGGCTGTGACCTTAACAGTTTTCACCTCTAAAAATACGAGGGCTGAGAACAAAATCTCATTTGGGGGGAAATCCTCAGTCCCAGCTTACTTGTTTTAGCTTCACAGATAAGTTTGCCTCTGCTATGCAGTCCCTAAATGAGTACATTTGTCTCTTCATTGCACCTCAACTAATTTCATGTCCTCTAATCTAATCAAAATTGACTGTACTTTGCCAAGAAAATTCCCTCTTTAAGTATATCGTACCTTTGCTGCAATACTGACAACTAGAAATTGCTGTTATATACTGGGCCAAGCAAATTATTTTTAAGGCAAAATTATTAAACTATGATCTTGCTTAATCCTTCTATAAACATTTGGGGAGGAAAAATATGCTTTAATCTTGTTTCAGTTCTACATTTTTTTGGTGAATAATCTGTGAATAATTCACTTTCCAGATGCAAAGTATTACTGAGGTATTATGATAAGACTAAGGAAAACACAGCCAAAGATGTATTTCATTTAGAGGGCTGTGTGTTTGCTTTTCAAAATAGAGGCTTTGGTGCCACCACTCATAAAATGTAAAGCAGTCATCTTGCTTTGAGACCACCTGCCCATAATGGTTTGAACTACACTCCTTGTTCCATTGGAAGCAGTATCAGGGTCATACCAGTGCTGCTGCATTTCATGTCCAAAGATAAAATCGTTTCAGTTGTGCTACCTTTTGACAAATGCCACTGCAGATGAAATCTTGTTGAGTGGATCTGGGATTTGTTTATTCTTGCCTCACAGACATCTGTTCCTTCTCTCAGGTCCCCTGATGCTGTCTGCCTTCATTCAGCATGAAACCAAGTCAATAAGACTTTTGTCCAAATGTGGGATATGGAAAATGCAATTGAACCAGGCCAGAAATATCTCCTCCTGAGCTGTGGTTCAAAGCTATGTGTAGAATATAATTTAGTTATAATTTTATCAGTAGAAGTTGGCCACTGTTTTTCTGCAGGACTAGACGATGTTGAGGTGTGTAACCTTTGCTCTTAGGTCCTGCAAGTCTTAACTGGCCAGTCTTGTCTCTGAATTGTTGAAATATTCCTTAAAATATGTGATAAGTATTACATGGAACTACACAGCAGGTGTTCTTTCTTAAGTATTATCTAGGTGATTATCTCAAGCTGTTTTGACTTGTCTGCCATATAAAACTTGGGGAGAACAGAGTGTATGAACCAAAACCACCCAGCCAGCAGAGAAATTAGATTAAAACTATGTCTAAGAGAAATCTTCATAAACATCTCCTATTACATCTTTTCTTATCCAGAATCCTGGCCACAATGAAGTCAATGGAAAAACTCCAATTGCTGCTAAGAAAGGCCAGAATTTTATTCCAAGTCTGTGAAATAAGCCATAATTAACCTTCCGTTGTGGCTGCCAGAATCCATGTCACCACTTGCTTCCATTTTCTGAATTTAATTTTAGTGAAAATCTGTCCAAAACTTAAGAGGTATTTAAGGAATAGCCAAGTGACTTTCTCCCTCTATCACTCTCTCATATACACCCAGTTAATTTAGAAAATGTGCCCTAATGCCTTCCACAGTTTTCTTTTGTAACAAATGTTAAAGACCCTGCATTAACATAATGGAAAATTCTCCTTGTTAGTGCTTGCTCTTCTTTAATGTTTTGGATTGAAAAAGTCCCACAGCTCACCACACTCTAATTAATGGTCATTAATTATTTACAACTTTGCTTTATTCTCTGAATTCATTTATTTCCCTTTCTTCCACAAATAAATAAATTATGGTTTTAATTATCTTTCTATAAATATTTGGTTTAGCTCAGGTCAGGAGCTCCTGCTGGATGTTCAGTATGCATTTGGTCTACCATTTTACCCGAAGTATGAAGTACAATTTACTGAGGAAGAAAAGGGCCTTTCCTTGCAAATTATGCAGTATATCGCCAATTTCATAAACTCTGGGTAAGTGTGGGATATTTAAGAATTGCTGTGACGAGGGAGATGGTGAGAAGTAGAGGGAGTGTAGTCAGTCCAGGCAGTGTAGAGTCCTGCCCTCACTCAGTCATTCTCCCTTTCCTCTACAGTTTGTAAGCCTACAGTGGGATTTGTTCCACACAGTTGGAAAGCCATGGCCAAGTTATCAAGCAGAGCAGCCATCAAAGATTTGTAATATGAGACTTAGCTGGGAGGAATAGACATTTTTATCTCCATTGACCAGCTGCAAATGCTACTAAAGTACATGCAGGCTTCAAAGGCCTTGGTGTTGTTTCCAGAGCTTAGTTCTAGGACCCCAGTTCTGAAACCTCTTGGCTAAGGGTTCTCTGTTTCCCAGAAGAAAAGGGAAAGCACAAGAAGACACAGTGCACCCTTTACCAACTACTCGGTGAACATCCTTCTGTGCTACTGTGCTGTGGCCATCTTGATAATGAGGAGTATCTCTGGAAACCTAGTGTGGGAATGGTGGGAACAGTGATTTAATGTGCTTTTTACAGGATCTTGGGTTAGGCTGGGATCAAGGGCTGTTGAGGGTGTTCATAGGCCTGTGTCTACACAGGTTCTGTGTACCTGTGCCTTAGGAAGTGAACCAAACTAAAAAAGTACTGTCAGATGAGGCACCGTGAATGATTCACCAATCTGGACTGAATGTGAACCCTGCTGGTCAAAGGGACTGGATACACACTTCCCTGACCTAGCCAGTCTTCTTATCATTTTCCTGTTCATGTCATTCTTTTTAATAATAATTTCTCCCACTCCCTTAGAAATCCAAACTACCTCCACAGTTTCTCGAGAAGAATGTTGGGGGTGATGCCCGCCTGGCCCATGTATCTGTCAAGTGATGGTGGTGATAACTACAAGGAATTCACTGTTTCTTTGCCAACTCTTAAAGGACTGAAAAGAGCAGACTGTTCCTTTTGGTCTGATTATATCAGAAGGCTGAAAGCATCCACAGGTGAGAAGAGTGTTTTTGGACATTAAATAAACCCTAAATTCTCTGCTTAATATTTTCATCTGACTGTAGTGCTGTTACGTTACTGTGGAAAAACACTTTTCACAAATTTAACATCTTGCACTATCTGGGGCTTATAGTTAAGACTGTTTTGAG
This sequence comes from Melanocharis versteri, assembly GCA_013397845.1. Taxonomy (NCBI): domain Eukaryota; kingdom Metazoa; phylum Chordata; class Aves; order Passeriformes; family Melanocharitidae; genus Melanocharis; species Melanocharis versteri. The sequence goes on along the minus strand of VZTG01004997.1, from coordinate 286,567 downwards.
GCTAAAAGGATGTAACATTAAACAAATTTACTTTATAGCAGGTAGTGTGTTATAAAATTTACTTGTTCTGCTGTTAGAGCCATTTTCCTGTAATGATGATAGAAGATATGGCAAAGCCATATCTTCTAATAGTTTGCTCTGTATTTACAGTCATAATAGAGACTCTGGGTAAACTAGAAGGCTGTGTATTCAGGCCTCTTCTGTCTACTGGAAGCACCTAACATGAGAATGTTGAGATTCCTATGGCTTAGGAGGAGCACAAATCATTTCCATCCACTGCAAAGTTGCAGCTGAGGCTTTATATCTTATTATGGTTCCGGCATGCTTTGACTTCTCACTAGATTAGTTTCTTCAACTTTTTTTATAGCTGTGGTGGTTATGCCCCTTGCATGTCTCCTTTTATATTTGCCATAAATTTCAATGCAACTATGAGAGCCCTTCATTCTTTTCTTACTGCTTAGGTCAGTAAAAACAACTCTGCTGAGATTTCAATCTACTGCCTGTCCTGAATTTATTCTAGTAAATAAACTCCCCTTCATATCTGTGTATCTTGTAAATAAATATGGATAGCCTCAAGCAAAGCAAACAAAACCATCCCTTTTTGGCAGGCAGAGACGTTTTGAATTGTTCTTGGAGGCCTGCAAGCTTGCATGTGTTTTTTATGTCGTAAGGATTCATCTTCACAGTGAACAAAATTCAGGCTCTCTCTGCTTTTGGGGCTGTTGAATTTCTGAGAACAAAATGTACTTTCCAAGACACTAAGCTACCCAGGCTATCTATGCCTGACACAAGACCTCAAATGGGCTGAGGTTGATTATTTGAGTGACACAACACTAAAATGTCTCAGGACCATCAAGTTGGTGGTTCTGATGCAAACACAGGGCATCAATTCTCTCATTCAATAGACAGCCTCAATCTTTACTCATGGTCTTTCTTCCAAAGTGGAGTCAACGTCTCCGTCTTTTGTGCTGATTGAGATATTGCTAATTTTCAAAGCTTGATTCTGATGTTTAAAAAGTCCTGGCAATAACTTCTAGATCTTTTCAGACCTCATCTCACAGCACTGTGGCTGCGTACTGCCAGACTGGGCTCAAGTCACAGCTCTGGTAGAATGGCTGCTGACCGAGCACCACGGACAGAGACTATTCCCAGCACCTGTAGAAATTCCCCCAAAAGGTGGGAAAATATCCACCAGGGCATATTGTTTTTGATTAAACACTATCCAAACTGGCATAAGAAGACAAAATTAATGTGTGGGATAGTCCAATGATCTGTCTAGCTCAATATCCTGCTCTTGTCAGTGGCCAAAGCCAAATACTTGAATCTTAAACATGAAAATACAGGGAGGGAGAGAAAAACACACTTGACGAGTTCACAAGGTTGAGTAAAATTTTTGAAAATAAGCCATAAAGTGTGAAATTTATGGAGTATGGATTGTCAAGAAAAGGTTTAAAAAGTACATATCAAAAGTACATGTTAATCTTCAAGCTGAACAGAGTACACCCAGCTGGCTCTTTAAGCCAGTGTTTGCTTGGCCTCAGCACCATGGTAATGCAGTGACACAGCTGACTTCTGCTAAATTCCATCTCACAGCAATGTTGGCTTGACACTTTGCTTTGATAGTAATTTTTAATCTGTTCTCACCCTGGAATACTAAAATTTCTCATACAATTTAAACAGACATCACATCAAACCCCTTTCTGCTTCAGACCCCTTAGCCTGGGATGGTAACTTATAGAGACACTATTTTTATCAAGAGAGCCACAGTATCTCTATAAGTTTGTTGTTGTGCTGAAATTCATGCCAAAGCAGTGCCAGTCCATCAGTACAAGTTCATCACTTGCATTGCTCCCAAAAATTAAATTCTGCAGGAATTGAGTCCCTATGCATCATGTAGTTACCTCGTTGATGTGTGTCCTTGCACCCGAGGTAGTTTGCTGTACCTCCCTTCAGAACTGAAGCCCTGCACCTCTGTTGTTCCCTGACTGCTCCAGGAGTAGTCAGGCTGTCCTGTGGGACCTTGGCATATGTTGAACACCAGATTTGAGAGAACAATGCTGCAAACCATTTTTGGATGTCGTACCTTGTACTCCTTCCTGAAGGGAGTATATTTGTCTGCCAGCTACCCTGAGATCCAATCTAACACTTTTCTCCCTGTCAAAAATTATAAATGTTCATGATAGTGTTCTTGGATTGTTATTGTGGGTTGCAATTTGTGTCCTCACACCAAGTAGATGGAATTCACAAGTGTGCCAGCGAGAAGCACAGATAATGACACATTCCAGTCTTCACATCTAAGTACAAAGGTGCACAGGAACTAGTATGATGCAATCTCAACCAGCTGTGATGAATCCTGTTTTGTCCATCTCGTCTTTTCCTTGAAATCAATATTTTTCCAGCTTCATGTATCATCTGGGATCTATAAGCAAAAAAATCTCCAATATATTTCAATAACGTGCAGAAGAACTGGAGAAACCAGTGATCATAAAATATAACTGGAACTGGCATTTCAAAAATTTTTCTTGATCCTTTGTCTACTGCCATGGGAAATGTCTTGACTTGGAAATGTCAAATTAGGGATGACTAAAGGCTCAAAGCTCAATATCTCCGTCCAACAGAAAACTGAGGTATTCCTTGCTGTGGTTTAAACCAAACTCATAAATTTCAGTTTGTGGAATAAAACCTCTTATATTAAGAATCTGAGATGTCTTTTAGGTCATGCACTGCTGGATCTAGAAGCTGTTGTTTGTACATCCATCTTACTGGTTACTTGTAATTTTCTTTCCATCTAGTAAAAAATATTGTCCAAGTTGGTGTTTCATTTTGTGATCAGACCACAATATTTAATGGAGAGTGTATCATTCATCCCTGTTACATAATTGGAATGTATGTTGTTGTATTTGAAGATAATTTAAACAAATTCATATCAGAAATGCAATGATTCATCATAATGTTTGCTGGCAGTGCCATTACAAACTATGGAGAGAACCTGGAATCTGTTTCATTGCAGATGTACTAAAAATCTCTTGAAGTTTTGTTTAAGACCAGTTTGTAAAGTTGACATTTTGGGGAGCAGTTTACTTGGGGAATTATGAAAGTGATGGTGCTTGAAGAGGTTTGGATTTAGTAAATGGAGTTCCCATGGCTGCATTTCAAAGAGATGCTTTATATTTTGAATTATGACGGTTTCCATGGGAAACATCAAAATGAGAAACAAGAAGAGTGGCAATTTTGGAAAAAAAAGAGCTGTGGATGGCTTTTTCCAGGGAATGTGTTAATAACTTGAAATTCAGTTAGAAACAGGAGCTCCAGAATGTTTATGTATACTGAGACAGATGTCTGAATGCTAACATTCCCCTTACACAGAGTGGTGGATGGTGTGCCTAACAGTGAGTCCCTTTATAAGGGGCCTCTCCCTGCATCCCAAGCAGGTGGAGTTGGATCCAGTCTACATCTCTTTCTCCTCTAGCTGGTATCTAAACAGAACCAGTCCTCCCAAAGTTAGTGCCTCTGTAAGCAGTCTTGCAGCTGGGGAGAAAGAGATACATTTAGTGTCTCACTGTGAAATCTTGTCTGCCTAACTCATGTGCCTAAATTTTGACTTTCTAGGCATATTTTACATGCTGCAGTTAGCCAGACTGGACTCTTATCTGTAGAAAATTCAACAAGTAGCATTGCTGGAGCCTTCTCCATGAGCTCTGGGATGTTTAGCCAAACAAGAGTCCAAATAAAGTAAGAGAGTTCACAGTTCAAACTTGAATCAAAACTGGATCAGGAATGTTGTGGTTAGCATTCATCTTTTATCCTTTCTATTCACACCTTCTTTTTGGAAATCTCAAGTAGAAAACAGATTCCTTTAGTATGAGGGACATCTGTGCAGCAATGAGAGCACTCTGGCTATGAAACATTAAATAAACACCCTCAGTACCACTTTCTTGACACAGTTTGGTGATGTTGAGGCAACTGCATCACTGAAATAGGGTTGAAGACTGAAATCATAGAAGGTAAAAGATAACAATGAAAAGATCAGTTGGAGGTGGGTGCTTGGGCTTTTTGTATTACAGATAAATAAAAAATTAATGTTCCCTGCACTTCCTACCTGGTAGGGAATTATCAGGAGATAATAGAAAAATAAAGTCTTGCATGAGTGGAGAAAAAACTATTATGTATTTCAATGGCAGTTATTTAAAGCACAATACTTAATTACCATGAGGTGTTCTGCCATAACTCTAAAGCAGTTTGCAAATGGACTGCCAACTGAGAAAAATAGCTTCCCGAGCATTTGTAGCCGCAGAAAATGTTTTTAGGTGTCATTGACAAAGTGTGTACCTTGTAGCTTGCTGCCTCGAAGATAAGACATCTATTTTAATCTTACTTGTGTTGTCTTTTCAGGAAGTGCAAGTGGTGGAGAGCCATCTGCAGGAAACAGCCCTGGTGAAGCTCCCAGTGAAGTCACCTCCCTGGAGAGCCAGCCCCTGAGGGATGAGGTGGTTTACAGCAGATAGGGAATCACAGGGCTGTGCCGTGGCTTTGTCACACAATTGTGCATGTGTGTGGTGCACATTTTTGGCTTTGTCACACAATTGTGTGGCTTTGTCACACAATTGTGTGTGTGTGTGATGCACACAACCATCTCACACCAGATGAACAACACTTCCTTTAGTTAACTTTCTCAACAAGTAGACCTCTCAGTAAAGTAGTTTTCAAGTAAATTGGTGAATATGGCAAAAAACAAGCACCACAGCTATTGTTTTAAGTCAAAAGTGATTGTAATTTGAAAAATAAAGTATCATCAATAAAAAGTGCAAAACCAAAACAAATATACTTGGTCCTTACTTCTTGCAACAACAAAAATGCCAGCATATACCACCAGCCGGAAAAGGACATACATTAAAACACTCAGAAGCCCCTCACTGATGAGGCTCAGATTCGTTAAATGTCATATCTGTCTTGTCTTTTTTTATTACTCATCCTATCACAAGCTGCTGATAGGAGAGAGCCTGGTTTGGCATTCTGGAGAAAACTAAAGAACTCTAAAATGGGAAGGAAGAACAATTTAAGAAGGGAATCAAGAGTGTGCATTGAGTGTGTTCACAAGAAGTCAGGCACATGTTATATTCATTAGCCCCTGTGAAATTATGTATAAGACTATCTGGATAAAGCAGAGCACACAGAAGAGATAATGCAAAGAATATGTTAATTAAAGCTTAAATCATGCCATCCTTGGAACATTTATCTTTTTTAAGAAGAAAGTGAGATACGCAATAGTTCTGGAAGTGTAGGGAAAATCATAGGATACCTCTAATGGCTCTGAAGGTATTTTGGATTAGGTTGTTAATTCATTGCTGGGATCATTTGGCAACAGATAGTCTTCAGTTGACAGTATATCACACACATGTCCATGAAACTTCACAAAAGGTAAAATCAAGGTTGCCCCGTAGGACACAAATTTCTTGTGCAGTGCTGAAATGATTTAGTAAAACAACTCATAAGGTTTTGTTTTTGAGCCCTTTGCCAGTACATGAGCAGTTCCTGCTGTCTGCCATGTATCCAGGTTCCCAAAGGTTTTACCAAGATAGAAGAAAAACTGTGTAATACTCCTAGTTCTTATACTACCATCCTCTTCAATAAACAGTAAAAGGATTGGAAGAATCAAGAAACTTGTTAACTGGCTAAATATAAAAGAGTGAAGATGGAGAAAAACTCTGTTTTCCATCATTAACTTTACCTAAACTAGCTGACTGGTAAAGAGGGAAAAAAAAAACAAACTATTTAAGAGTTTTTTAAAAAGCTCAGATCTTAAACATGTATCTCAACAGAGGATGCTTTCTTTGCAGTAACTATAGATACAGAAGCTCTGATTCCTTGGGCAAGACTGGGTTTATTTTTGCCCTGTTTGAGAGCTAATTGTTGGTCACAGCAACTCCAGTATTATTCTGCTGCCCTGGTAAACAGAGTCCAGATTTAAAAGGATTTAGTATTGACTCATGTTAATGAAAGCCAAATATATAATCTTTTCCCACTCACTATTCAGCTCCATCTTGAGCCCAGAGATGTCTCAGGAATTCGAGAAAAGGTCTCCATTTTGAGCTAGGAATGCAGCAACTTAGCCTTCTAGCCTCCTAATTACAGTCTTGGCCATCTAGTAGGATTAGTAGATAGGCAGGTCTGACTGGGCTTTTTGGTCACCCCTCCTGAGATATGCAGCTTGACTGTCAGTTTGGTAAAAGAGTCTTTTTAAGTGTGGAATTTTTGTAAAACATCTTTATTTCATGACTGACTGCCCCCCCACACACTGTTACAGTGGATGCAGCTGTTTAGACTGGTTTGTGTCTCCAGGTTTCCTAGAAGCCTTTTCTAGAAGCCTCTTTTCTATAGCCCAGTGTTGGTTTCCTCCTTTAAAAAAGCATGAATATATTCTTCCCCAGTTCTCTGCACTCTCTTCTTCCCTTCTGCTAGTCCTGCTCACTCTCCATGCCTCTTTAAACTTGCTTCTGTCAAGGCACATTTTGATGCAGACAAATTCATTCTCATGATCCCTTGTGTTCCTGCAATTCCACATTTCTTCATCTTCCCACATCTTCCATCCTGTGTCCTTAAGCTCAAACATCTTTGAATTTTGCGATAACTTTTGCAGCAGCACAAATGATTCAGTCTTTTTGGCTGTGAGTCTCATCACCTTCCTGACTGTATTCCTCTTTCTTATGGGGAACCACGCTGTTAGAAATATCCTGGTCAAATCCAACAGGAGATTTAATTAGAAAAGCATACATGTGGACTGACTGACAGAGGTCAGGAAACTTTAGCCTTAGTGATACTGAGAGGCCAAGTCTGCTCCCACATATCATTCCTAGTAAGAAAAATACATTCCCAGACTATTTAGGTCATTGCACTTTAAACTGAAATACCAACGACTGCAGTGATCTGGTACTGAAGCAATGCACAGAAGCACTATGACTAGAGCCATGCTTTCCTCCTTCCTACTGGAAATGGCTATAATTTTTTTTTTAAAGTGAAGCATTCTTTGGAAATTCCTGTGAGCACACACACAGACCACTCAAGTTAATGTCATTTAAGTTATTTAATCTTAACTTTTTGAAAGATGAGCTGTTAGAACCTTTCTGTATGTGTTGCTTTTAATACTTGAATATTTAACCTACAGTATTTTGTGTGATTCTTTTGCACAGGAGATATTAGGCAACAGAGAAAAAATGTGGAGTATTAGAAATATTTTGCCATGCAGAGTTGGAAAGAAAACAACTGACTAAATGGTAATGCTGTAACGTTGATTGTTTTCATAAGTACTTGACACATAGAGCTGGAACATCACAGTTGTCATCCTGCAATTACCCACATCATATAATTCCCTTGGCTAAAATTAAGGACTCAGTCTTTCACCATGGCAGCATCATAGCCTATGTTATGTGTTATATAAAGGCTCACCTTGTCTCTAACTTGCTCCAGCTAAACTCTATAGCAGTGGCTTATATAGTAGTAATTAGATATTTATGGACTGTTGTTCCTCCCTATGTGAAGCTAAAAAAAAAATAAACATGATCACAAAGCCAAAGATTCTCCACATGGTTCTCATTTGGTCTTTGAAACACAGACACCAGCCTGGCTGGGATTTTATATAAGTTTCAGGTGTGAGAGAATTTGGTTAATCGGAAGTGTTATAGTCGGGGCTTTCAACTTTTTCTATTTTTTCTGGTTTTATATGAGGTTAATCTGGCCCAAAGCTGAGGGGTTGCTACTTCCTGCCCCTGCAGATGTGGATCCTCTAGCATAGCCTTTGGTCATGATGATGTTTGGTCCTTCTCCTAGTTTTCCATCTGCCCAGGGAAGACCCTTTGATTCTGGCACTGGCTAAAACTCAGTAAGAGCTCATGTGCCCTCAAGGACGATTAAGACACGTTTGCATCAGGATTCCTGACAAATCTACTCACTCCTTGAGAGGCTGGTGTGTGACTGGGTGTGGAGAATGCTGTGTTGCACAGCACAGATTTTGAACCTTTACAAAAGCTGTTATTATTTTGAGGAGACCTCCTATTCCCTCCTGTTGCTATTCCTCATATATTCTGCTATTATGGCATGAGAGGCAATGCCCCAGGAGTTTATCTTTCCTGCTTCTTACACAATCACTCTACAGAGAATCTGGTGAGCACAAGTCAATATAACCGATGGTATCTTCTAGGCCTCTGATCGAAGTCAGATGGGACTGGATATTTTTAAACATTACATCTGTTTTTCAAAGCTGACTGAGGAACTCTGTAAATCAGACCCCGCTAACCTGTAGGGAATTTGGATGCCGGGTTCCCATTACGGCTTTGAAAACCCCACCCAACATCTGTGCAATGGTCAGTGCTCGTTTAGGAGCCTTTTCCCTTTCATGATGAGTGGATGGCCACAGACAAAAGCACCATTGCAATTGGCAGCAGTTCATTGACTCACAAAGGGAGAATTTAGCTTGTTGTTTAGCTTCCCTGGTTAAGATTGAGATCTTTAGCAAGACAGACTAAAAAAAGCTTGCTTTTTTTTTTTGTTTCATATGAATAAGACAGTGGCCAGTTTTCTGGGGCAGCCAACACTTTTCATGACCATCATTAGCATACAGGTACTGTCTCGCACACAGAAGTAATGAACACCTCCAAAGGTGTATATATCCCTGTTTTAAATTCAGGAAAGAATTCAGAGGAGTCACAATCAGTTCACAGCAGCATTTTATGCGTACCACTGAAAACAGTGATCTGCTCTGCATGTGTCAGTTTAAGTGAAATGAGAGCCTAAGTTCAAGAGCAAAGAGACTGGATGTTCTTTTATATTATGCAATCACAATTGCTCAGATATGTCAATTTTATATAATAAAAGGATGATTTTTCAATGAAAAGTTTTTTGTTTAAAAGATTTTGGCTGGATACCTCAAAAACAGGATACTTAGGTAAGGCAAGGATTTATCCCGGCTCTGAAGAGTTTACTCAGTACTTGTATTCTAAAACACAGGGAGTACAAGTCTGAATTGATAGCTGCTCTTTGGAGTGGCAGTTCAAAAGTTAATGGCTGGATGCTGGCTACCGGGGAGATTTAGCTCTGAAGTAAAGCCCATGTTCAGGTGGAAGATCACTCAAATAACTAACAACGGACTGCTTGGTTTATTGTAGGAAGAGGCCAAAGCAGCATCACCTAAATTCGGCATCTCAGATCAGCCTAAAGTGCAAAACAATTAATGATGGGTGTTTTTTATTCAAATGCTACTTTGTAGCAGAGTAAGGCATAGAGCAGTTACGCAAGTCAGATCCTGTTTCACAGGGTGTAGATCAGCCTGGGGTGGTGACCAACAGCACTTTGTTCAGAAGTAGTAGAGGTGTTTCCAGCAATGCTTACAGCAAAGGAACCTCTGTAAGGACCTCAACCTGCCTCTTCCTTTCATCCAAAAAAGAGGCAGCCACTTCCCACCATGTGCTGAAGAGAGCCCTATGTCATCTCCCCATTTTATCCAAATTCACAAAGCTGTTTAGGCACCTAACTTAGCAGCCTGGGAGCAAAGCCTAACACCTGCTGTCCTATCCTTCATTCTTGTCGGTAACTCCTACAAGATGTGGGTATGGAACAAGATTTTCAAAACTAGCCAGAGTTGTGCCTGAGAGCCTGCTTTCTGTGACTCCAAAGCTCTGTTTTTTCACAGTTTTTGTTGCAGGCTCCTGGGCTGTCAGAACTTGTGGCTGAAATATGAAGGTTGAATCCCCTGGACATGATGATGCAAGGGCTGCATGCCCACCTAAGGGAATCCTCGAGGACAAGCACTCTCAGCAGACAGGCTCCCATGGAGCCAGTTAAAGGATCATCCTGAAAAACTGTTTCTGGCCCAGCCAACATGGTCAAAAACCCCGTCACAAGCCTGACTGCTTTCGAAGACAGCAGCTGGCTGGCAGGAGAGAAGGCAAACTCTGACAGACGTGTTTGCTTCAGGTCACTTACATGGCAGTTTGCTCCTTTCATGCCTGGTAATAAACACCTGAAAAAGGGCTGAAGCTCTTGAATTTGGCAGTGATCATTCTCTCAAAAGCCCTGGGCCTGCCTTTCAGCTGAAGTCAAAAATGTCATCAGAGCCAGAGGCTGCAAGCTGCACTGATTCAGAGCAGTGGCACTCAGAGTGGTGACTGTGTTTATGAGGGAATGGATTATTCCTTTGCCAAGATGCCACAAGTGCTCCAAAAGGAGCACTCTCTCTAAGAAGCCATTTTTCATCAACCCCCTCCCCACAAGCTTCCACCCTGGAGTCCAGCTGCAGATTTACACCCTTTTTATCCACTTTGTTGAATATTTTAGCATGCTAAAAAATACCCCTTTGGGCTATGCTTAGCTCTCAGTAAGGCCATTGTCTCACAGACTGGAGCTCAATGAAGCTTGATGGAAGACTAGAAAACTAAATATTGAGTATGATTCCCAAGGATAAAGTGCTTGGGATCTGCCCAGACAAATCTAACCTACTCCTTTAATCCACCACCTTTTATTTTGGGTGCAATTTGCCTTTCCTGTTATCCTGTCCCTTGCATGCAGTTCTCTACAGCTGACCAGGCTGGTTCTGGTGGAGGATCTCATGCTTCTTTTGTGTGTACCTGTCAGTGACCCAAAGCTGGTGATGGTGGTTTAGCTTCGTTTCAGCTCCAATGAAAGGCTGGCTGTTCCAGTGTAAGCCCCCAAACACATCCACATGGGTTTCTTTTATTGTTTGCTTGAATCCTCCTTTTCTGTCACCTTGTGAGGGCTGCAGGACAGGAGTGGAGTGGAAGGCAGGTAGATTTTAAGGTACAGCAATGTAAGAAATTACCCTCAGAAAAACGTAAATTAGAGGAGACCATATTCCTACCCTGCTCATGATGCTGCCATAGGTCAGGTTTGTGTGAGAAAAATATCCTGTTTGTGAGGACTCTGGAACTGGGGTAGTTATTCCAGACAGCTCCTTCTGCACAAATCAGTTTGTACTAGTGGAGGAGCAGTCCTATTGCTTGTGAAACTCCAAAAAAGGGGCACTTTTCATCTACAATGGTGGTGCTTTTGCCAGCACAGAAGTGTATCAAGAAATCCACATTCCCCAACTGATTTTGATTTCATCACAGCCCCTGAGCCAACAGGAAATACTGTCCTGGAAGAGTCCTGCTCCATATCCGCAACCCTTCCTGGGCTGCTGAGCCTGAGCTTGCCAGCACTCAGCCTCCCTCCTGCCCCCTCTTCCTCCTGCCCTCTGCAGCTGCTTTTGCTCTTCTCTTTAACCCCTAATTATTTATCTCACTCTATCCCATTTGTTCTCACTGTCCATATTCATTTCATACAACTCTTCTCCCTCACCTTCAAGCTGAGTCTCTGAGGCAGAGCCAACAGCTGGGGTGCACTGCAGAGTCCCAGCAAGGATTTGCTCTGCTCTCCAGGTGAGAGTCCTCACTTAGCAAGGGCTCCAGTCCCTGCCCATTTTGGTTTCTGTGCTGTGATTCTGTCCTTATCTGCAGCAAACTCTAACAGATTTTTTTTACCTGCTGTGGGTAGAAGCTTGTTGTGCTTCTGCTGTGGGGAACTCAGACCTATTCCACTTCCACTTTTCCTGAGATTTAATTCACATTTCATGATGACTTTTAATAAAAAATAAAATAGAGGGAGGAAAAAAAATCAAATTAATATAGTGTTTTTAATGTTAAAAGGTGCTTGGGGAGTTAGTTTAGTGCTGATTAAAGGAATGGAGCTCTGCAGAAAGTAGATGATTCACAGCCTCTAAGAGCAACATTTAGAGGTAGTAGATAAAATCTAATGGTAATAGTATAAAGGAAAAAAAATAAACAAATTCAAACTGCACTGCAGTGCTGCCTGAGACACAACATTTTTAATTCTCACTCAGCATTTTCACTCAACCACCACAGTAAATAGGTCTGTGAATGAAAGTCTGCTGAGATAAAAGAACCTGCATAACAGCTGACATCAAAAGAAAGGCCCTTTTTTTGCCTAATACATTTGAGATGTTGTTTGAGAACAATTCATCCAAGTGAAATTCTGGCCTCTTGTACCGCAGCCAGATCAGGAACCTCTCCTGCAACTGGCCAAAAAAGCGTCTGGCCCTGGAAGCAGACTGAAGTTCTTAGTACTTTGGAAGAAAACAGAAAGTCAAATAGAGCTGAGGTTTCCTCCCACTGAAGCCCACAGCTAAAATCTCTCTGGCTTCAAATCTGTCTTCCCTGATGAGAGCAATGGACAGGGAAGAGCAAAACAAACTTGCTGACACTGCAAGACCACCAAGCCTTGGAAAGGGGGAGTGCTGCAGGGCTGAGCCTGGTCCATGGCTAATTTAGAAACAACTGGGGCAAAATTCCAACCCTCCCAATGCCCTGTGGGCTGCAGTGCAGACAGAACCAGGGCAGAGGTAAAAACATCAAGCATCAGATCATGATATTTGATAACTAACTTGGGTGTTGACTTTTTTGCAAGAAGGACCAGAGATCTGCAGGGACAATGAGAGGGGGACAGATGTCCACACCCAGGGAATGAGTAGAGCACGTGTCAGACCATCAGCTGGTGGTGCTGGGGAGGAGGAGGAGAAGGAGGGCCAGGGTTAAACAGGGTGAACAGTTGAACACAAAATGCTCCCTGTCAGTGCAAGTCTCCTTCCAGAGGTGTGCATCATGAGACAAGCCAGAGACTCAATGCAACTGAAATATTGCTATGATTACACAGGGAGATATGAATAATTAGCTATTCGCCAAGTCTCCCTCCAAGTGCAATGTGCAACAGGCATGTTCCATGCCACTTGTTAGTATCTGTTAAACAAAAGCCCGAGGCAGACCATTTTCAGCAATTCCTGGGCAGGAACAGTGTGCTAGTCTCTGTTAGGAAACAGTGCCTTTTATATATACACACATACCCACAATATTTTGTCACCCTATTAAGATACATTGTTAATTGGTCCCCATGACTGTGAAGTCTTTAGACTACTTTTAAAAGCCCAGCTAACAGCCCAGAAACACCCTGAAGGCTTTCTCTTCTGCATCACCATCTCCTCATCCTTCACAATGCGAGATCATAAAATTTACTCTCATGTATTTGTTTTGCCCCAGTGTTTGCAGCCTTCACTGGGCACTATTCTTTCTGGCTCTGGTCTGAACCTGTAGAGTCAGTGGCATGTGAGGGACATTAATTTTTATTACAGCTCTGGGTCAATCCCTTCAGACAGGCAGAAAATATGATGAATACAGAAATAAGTTGCAGATGCTAAGAGCTGCATCAAGACTTCTTATCCTAAATTCCCAAAATACAGAGTACCATTCATAGCTAAAGGGAAACTTTAAAAGCATTTAGCAGTGGCAGGTTTCTCTGTCACTCTTCTAGACAGCACTACTCTACTTGCTTATGCCTGCAGAAATTGCAGATGCCACAGAGATCCACGGATCCACAGCAAAGTCCCAGTGAAGGAACTGGGAGGCTCTGCACAAGTACTGGGGTGAGTTAAGGGCTACAGAGCCAGACACCCCTCCACAGACAACTGCTGAGTTTTCTTATTACCCTCCAGAGTCTTCTTGTGAACAACTTTATTAAATGAAATGTCGTCTGTAGAAACAGTGTTAAGTGACATAAAAATAATCAACAGAGTCCTGACTAAAGCCTGGACAGACGAGGTTGTTGGCAGTCTCAAAAAAGCATGTATCATCTCAGTTATTAATGGCCAAAACTGTCAGGAGAGTTTAAAACTTTCCGGATTTTCATCCAGTAGCTGGTGAGTCAGACACAATCTTCAGATGAAGAGCTGAAGTTTTCTTTCATTTTTCTTCTCTGCTGAAGGAATCCAAACATTCAAAACTCTGAAAAGGCTCAGGCTACCATTCAGAGTTCCTTTGGGATTAAAGGTTGATTCTCAATGAAGAAAAATGAAGTGTTGATAGAACCAACTGCTGCACAAAATGCAGGAAAGAGAAAAAAGAGGAAGGATATGGCAGTGTATTCCTTCTTGCATAAGCCCTTGGCTGTTTGGGGAGATTTTGTTGTGGAGGATGCAGTCACTCTTCCACCACAAAGACCAAGGCAGAAATTTTCAGTCTTCAGACTGTTAATTTGAAATAGCAGAATATTTTCTGTATCTGGTTCCAAAGAGTAAAAAGCACAATAGAAAATGTGAGTTTCTTTTTTTTTTTTTCTCTTTAATTGTCTGGGGGAAAATATCTGTCCACCAAACAGGAGTCCCTGTATCTTTCGCTTTTGCAAGCTACTCAAAAGTCCTCATTTCATCATCCCTCAAGACATCACCAGCAATCTGGAGCCAGGTGTTTCACTACTGCTCCAACTGTCTGGATTACTTCAATCCTTTCTGATCTTCATCTACACAGTAATTTGAAATGTTTTATCCTGACAAAAAAATACTTTTTTAGAGAACACAGTCTCTTCCTGTGTTCCCTGATATTATTTATTGTCCCTCAGAACTAACCATTCCGAAAGTGAGGATGATGTGAAGTGATAGTGACGACCCAGGGCCAGGAAACACAGGAGAAATTGCCTGCCTTGCACAGAGGATTCATCAGGGTAGGAGGTCAGAGATAAGTTCCAGCTTTATTTAATTCACTAATACTGCTGTAGCTGCTATAGATAACGGAAAGAAGTAAACTACAGAAAACTACATTTTCTAATATTTACTAACAAAGTCTCTCTTTTTTTCCCTATAATTTACAAAATGCTGGGACTAAGTTTTTCTGGAGCCTTTTGAAGGAGATGCCCACCCACAGGTGTTGGCAGAGGATGTGCCTCCAGCTGGGCAGGTTCCTTTGCAAGAGAGACAGAGCAGCCTAGGACATAGACTGAGGACTTCTTCCAGGGCTGATGCACCTCATGGATCTGGTGTTCCATGGCCTAAAAAGTCTAACATCTGACTACCAGCTACTAATGGATTCTTGTGAGACACCCCAGTCTGGCTTGAGGAGTCTCACATGATCCTAAAATGTTCCCGTGAGCAGGAGACTTCCCAGTTCAGATTGTCTCTCTTTTAGGATGAATTATCAAAGTGAAATCCTGACAGTCCCATCTGCTGTAAGGACTGTCTACATGCCAGCCAAAATGTTACCTATCTCCACTCCCCCTTCCTTCACCCATCCTGAGTACAGAGATTTGAATGCATATTGAATAAAAATTTGAACTGATGGGTTTATCAGGATGTGATTTTTTCATCTTAGTCTTTTTTTTTTTAATATGAAGAGTAATTTTTCCTTTGAGCTGTTTCTGAATGTCTTTGTCTGAGACAGACAAGGAGCTAGGAAAGGGGCAAGGAATTATAGAAAACACAGCTGAAAGATACATTTCCAACCCAGGCTTTCTCTTGAAAGTCAGTTTTGGGGCCTCTTCTTCAGAATGAAGATTCTCCATTACCTGACTACTCTAGAGATCACCAACATCAGCCAGTTATGAATGCATGATATCAAGGAGTTCTTGTTTTGTTTAGTTAATCTCTGACTGTTTTCTGTTGTGGTCCCTTTGAGAGGAGCCCTGGTTCCACTTCATTCTCACCAGCACTGTAGCCTGACCTGCTCTCTGAGCAGCCTCTCTGACCTCTCTCAGCCTGAAGACGTTCCTTGCCACAAGCATCCCAAAAACTCTCTCCTCATCTAATGTGCTCACACCAGGATTCCTGGCTTGAGACATTTGGCTCAATCGCAGCTGCTAGGATTTCTTGGAAATTCAACCACAGTTTCATAATTCCAAGGCTTGCGTTCATTTTTTCTTTCGTGTTGAGATGTGAAAACATGGGTTTCTTGTCTGCTGTGATGGAAATTCCATCATGCCGATGGCCATGTGTTCCTTTTGTTCCCTAATCCTGAAAATGCTGGATGCTTTGTGGGCTTCTCATGTGATAAACACAGATGTATTCTCAATTATGTTCAGTGCCTGCATTAATGAAAAGTTTTTCATTTCTACCAGAGTTAAATTTGTATTTTTGCAAGGAGGCATTTTGTTTCTTAGTGTTACTGATTCCAGTGTGACTAACATAACCTGGAAATCTGGAAGCTGAACACTCCCTTTACTCCAATTTTTCACACAGCCAAGTTCAGAGAAGCTTTTAGTAAAAAAGCAATCAACTCTTGGATGTTTCCCCTTGTCATCACATCACCAGTGTTGATGGCTGTACCCAGTTACCTTTGGTAACAGGCGAGACACCAGTAATCCCATCCTGGCTGCAAAACCTTTCAGAACCTCGTGCTGCTGTCAGATGTATTTAGTTGAGTGAATTGATAAACAGTGCTCAGATTTGTCAGGGCAAAGAGTTTTGGAACTGAATAACAATTACGCTTTTGAGGCTGAAGACAAAATGGTCAGCCCTCCTTACTAAAGACTGAAGAATTTTAAGACAGGCTTTCATTTTGGTTTAACACGTTCCATTCATTACTTCTGTCTGAAATCAATTAATCAATAAAAATGATCCTACACATGTTTTAGGCATTTTAATTGCAGCTAGGAGGCTCAACAACACTTTTGAAATTGGATGCTTTTGAAACCCTCCTAATGAAAAGCTTACTGTCCTTAAACACTTAATGTCTAATCACGCAACCTTGGCTACAGTGCCTTCTTCCAGGCTTAGAAGGAAAATTAAATGGGATTTGTGACTGACTGCAGCGCATTAATTGACCTGTTTAAAAATGCTCTTCTAAAAAAGTGTGCAGTTCTGGGTGCTGCAATGTAGGAGGGATACAGGGCTACTAGAGAGTATCCAAAGGGCTGTGAGGGTGGTGAAGGGTCTGGAGGAGAAGCCATAGGAGAGGCAGCTGAGGTCTTGGTTTGCTCAGCCTGAAGGAGACTGTGGGGAGACCTCATTGCAGTCTGCAGCTTCCTCAGGAGAGGAAGCAGAGAGGCAGGCCCTGATCTCTTCTCTCTGGTGATCAGCGACAGGACCCAAGGGAACGGCCTGAAGAAAAGTCAGGGGAGGTTTAGGTTGGATATCAGGAACAGTTTTTTCACCCAGAGGTTGATTGAGCACTGGAACAGGATCCCCAGGGAAGTGGTCGCAGCCCCAAACCTGACAGAGTTCAAGAAGTGTTTGGACAATGCTCTCAGGCACACGATGGGATTGTCAGGATGTTCTGTGCAGGGCCAGGACTTTAATGGCCCTTGTGTGTCCCTTCCAACTCAAGATATGATTCTATGGTCCTATAAAAAGTGCTTCCATTCCCCAAGGTCCCAGTGAACAGGTCCAATGATGATATCTCTGCTACACCTTTTTTTTTTCTTCTGGGACAGCTTGCTGAGGATAGTTTACATGCCACTGCTGACCCATATGGAAAGACACATTTCTGATAGATTGACAGACACTCTCTTCATTCATTTATGCCCTCTAAGATATTATTTTTTGCATTTAAACTTTCTAAACAACATAATTTCCATTTATAATTCAAATGTAGTATATCAGTTATAGGATCTAAACCATCAAGTAAACTATGGTTTCAGGATGCCTGATAATTACCAAGGATCCAAGAAGGCTCAGCTCACTTTGCTACTGCTGAAAAACCCCCAGGAAATTAAACTTTGGACACATTTAAATGACTTCAAGTTATTATTCATACATTTTCTTTAGTTCAGAACCTAGAGTTTTATGGCAATCACTATTTACAAGTTATGAATATGAAGTCTGTAGCTATGTCTGCATATTTGAATGATCCTTCATGAGGGGGAAGGGGAAGAACTCCTGCAAAAAAGATGAGACATGTAGAGAGGAATTACAAGTTCCCCACTTGCAGAAAGAAGGGCACCTGGCATACTGTTCTTCAAAGCCTTTTCTAAGCTCTGAAATATAGAATCAGTGACATGATGAAAAATATGAAACAAGTGTCTGCAAGAACCAGTCTGAACTTGGACTCACTTCAATTTCATATCTCAGTTATAAAACAATCTTTATTTTCCAGGTTGTGCTTAGACAAATATACTTTCACAAGGTCCATTTGCTGTCTTTACTCTTCTTGAATTTCCACCCACCTTGTTTGCGTTACGGATTTTGTTTATAATCTCTTTGTCCAGCCAACATTTCTTTTTTCTCTGTCAATGTACACATGGAGGATCTGCTTTCCTGGTGATTCATGAGCTCTGGGACCCAGTGCCTGGAGATTGCCACTGGATCCTGTCCAAGGGCTGTCTTCGAGCTATGTCTGCAAACACGGGTCAGAGTTCATGTTCATTTTGCAGGACTATAATTAGCACAGCAGGTTTAGACAGGAAACTGCTCCCTCTAGACCCAATTTCAAGGCAATTAGGGTTGTGCTTTTTCACCATGGTGCTTCTGAGCTAGACCCTGTCTGTCCCACAGCAAGAAAAACACGGGAAGCACCCATTACTGTGTGTTGTTGTGGCTTGGCATGAGGAAAGAAAGCACATGTTCTATTTATACCTCAGCATCAGACCAGGGGACATTGTGGTGAAGATTTTCAGTAAGTTTCTGTTTTCCAAAGATATTAGCATGTATAGGTACTGCAAGTAGCAATCTCTTGCACAGGGAAGAAAATCAACCCTCAGTTTTAGGAGATGTTTCCATTGTGGATATACTGCCCTTCCAGTACTGCTCCAGCACTGGGTTCTTTTAAGATGACCACGTGTGTTATAAGAGCTAATTTCACAAGTGAAATATTTTAACCTCATTATCAGATCCCAGAGGGCTTTAATATCCAAAATTCAGGAACAGGACAGGAATGAGATGATGGAATTTGTCCTTGCACAGAGGACACACATTGTTTATGCCCACTTCAATGCTATTTTGGAGCACTCTTTCATGTGTGGTGTCCGCTCTGGCCTTTTGCAAAGGTTGGTATTTTCTCAGAACATTTTTATGCTGAAAGGCACTCCATGACTTGTGGGGGCTCTGTTGAGGGCATATAGAATATAATTAAGGTCACCTATAATAATTAGATTATCATCTGTTATGCCTGTATTCCAAATGGTGAGCTAGACTCCATCTTCAGTAAATCCCAGGGGGAAATTGTTCTCATACTAAGATGGGTGTTTAAAATAAATTGGCTCAATCCCCAATCCCTGTCTTCTGGTGACTGGAATGTCGACACAGGATGATTCTCTCAACTCAGACATCTTAAATTTCATGGAGCCAAATTGATGAACTCTGCCTTGATCTCCATTCTATGTTGTATTCAGCAAGTGTGGCAGGACCAGACTGTCAAACTGGTAAGAATAGACCTGGAAGAAGAATGATATCATTAAAAGACCCATTATTTTTGTTTTTCTTCAAAAGACAGCTTTGAGGTCATGTGATTTTGCAAGACTTTGCCTGTTCTTTTAAATAAAAGTATAATTCTAACCCTCATGGTTTGGTTGAAAAGGCAAATTTGTTTGTGTAAAAATGTGGCTGGCAAATGAAAACAGTTCCAAATTCTGAGTGTGGAGCAATACTAATGTTAGCCTTGTCCTGTAGTTTTTGAATCAGTGATGGAACTGGGATTGCTGGGGAAGAACTAGCAGAAAAAAATCTGTTTACTGTAACATGCTCGTTGTCCATGCCATGACTGAGATACTGTGTTATTAAAGATACTGTGTACAGCACTTGGAGCACGGACAACAATGCAGACTGCAGTCATATCTTCTTTTATTTTTTGGCTATATGTGATATTTAGCTGAGGGTGATTTTATTCCTAGTTCCTGAGCAAATAATTGTGATTAACAAATATTCAGTAACAAGAGTTGTGAGGTTCTGGATTGGTTTTCTTTAGGAAAAAATTATATTCACCACACAGTAAAGAAGACAAAAGAAATACAGAAAATGCCTTCTAGAACAACATGTTTATGACATTAAAGCAAATATAATTAGTCACAGATGAGTAACTTGCCCAAATAAATTCAAATCCAAGAACAATGAATCATAGAATCATATATAAAACCTCTCCATCCTATTCTCTATAAACAATGATCCAGAAACAAAAATAAAAGGTGGACACAAAAGGTTTGCCCTTAGCTAGTCTTATAATGACAAAAAAGAGAAACTTTTACTAAAGGAGAGATCGACCCTTGGATGTTTCCCCTTGTCATCATGTCTGATGATTAGATCTTTCATGGTTTCCGTCTATGATGGACTTGTCATCCCTTGACTGGGTTTGTGCCTTATTTTGGAAGACATGAACTGCTTTGGTTCCAGTAAACCCCTGTAGTTTTGTCTCAGAAATGCAAGTTGGCAACACAGGTTCTACTTTCGAACTTCAAGTCTGTATTTCATTTCAGGATGAAAGCTTCTTTCAGCCATCGTGTGGCTTCAGTTGAGTAAAAAAACATTGCCTGCCTTCCCACCCTTGCTAAACACTTCCTAATTATTCATAGGTTAATTTTTTATTACATCCTGCCCTAAAAGAAGAGACATTCTAAATCCCAGAGTGCAAAATATTTCAGCATCACAGTCTTTGTTATGTGTTCCCTCTGCAGGGACAGAGGGCATCTAATGTAAGGAGCAGCTGCTAAACATTTAAAGATGACAACTTACATAAAAGTTACACTCCACACATCAATATTTACCCAGCACAGTCCCCTACTTCAGTGCAACAGACATTCCATCTTCCCACTAAGCATCCCAAACAGTGCTTTTACTTTTTTTTTTTTGTTTTTGAAGGAGGAAAGAGAAGGAAATATTTTGTAATCATGGAAGGACAGTTAGCTGTGGAAGGGGAACATAAATTATCTGTGCTGCTGCAGAACAGTCTTAGCTTTTTGTCTTGTGAGACATCTGTGATACATATATGCAGTGGGAATGAACACATCCATTCCTGGCAAACTGACCTCTCTTTGTCTTATGTCCTGTAAAAATGTGAGCCTCAACTTCCATGAAATAACACTGTGTCATGAAATAACATGAGGTCTTAATAAAGTACGACCCTCTGGAATTTTTAGTATCTATGTTAACTTGCAGGCATTCATCAGGATTAGGGACATCAAGCTGGATTCAGACTTGTTTGTGTGGCTACAGCTGTAGTGTTAGAATAGGGGAATAGGCCTAAATGTGCTGTGGTTATACTTAAAGTTTAATTGCCAGCACCAAAGCTGTTCCAGTTTTGTCCCATGCCAACCAGCCCTCCCCTTCAGGTGTTAGTAGCAGCTTGTTGATGGCCTAGGGGTAGGCTGGTTTATCCGCCTTGGAGAACAAATCCACATTAAAACTCTGGGCTGTTTCTCCTTGTCCTAGTCAGTTTAAAGCATATCTTAGTAACTACAGGCTATGTGGTTGTCACTTGATGTAGACATAGCTTACAGACCCCTTCAAAATGGAAATTAGCTTCAAAATTGAAATTAGTTTCTAGACTAAGTAGATCTGTGGCAGGAAAAGTCACTCACTGAGGAAGTTGCCAGAACCAAGATATGATAACTTGGTTATAATAATAGTTTATTACATTGGGTTCACTTAGGGCACAAACTTCTCCTAGCAAAATGTGTACTCTCTGTACAAAGATGCCCCTGGTTTTGGGAACCCTCACAAGCAGAGTGGTTTTCCCCTAAGCAGTCTGTCTACAGCTCTGCAGCTTGGCTGGATGTGCTTAGGGTTTTAGCAGTCTGGATATAGAAGAGTTAATCCGCTGTCTCTCTGTCTCTCTCTGTCTCTCTCTCTCTCTCTTAGTCACGTTGCAAGACATGGGAAAAGAAAAACACTGTCCCTGTAAAAATAAATACAATTGTCAATAAAAGCTAAAATAGCAGTGAAGCAACTTTACAAAGCCAAACATTTCACATTTAGATGGTATTCAATTTGCTATAAACTTTGCTATTAAAGAAGTGTGTGTGTGGTAAATACCAATTTACAATGAGCAGCAGGATGTCAGTGGGTAAATTGTAATCTTGGATAAGGCCAGATGAACCAGGCACTAACAAGAACAGCAACAGCAAAGCTTCAGCTCTTCTTCAACTGATCTGCTGTGCTTCTCTGGGATATACTGTTCACCAGAGCAATGTCAGAGTCAGGCTGGTCATCATGGACTCATAGATCAGTTTGAGGCAGAACGGAACAGAAGGATCTTCTTGTTCCAGCCCCTCCTGCCTCGGGCAGGGACACCTCCCGCTAGACCAGGTAGGCCCTGTCCAATATGGTGTCAAACACCTCCAGGGATGGGGCATCCACGACTTCCCTGGACAACCTGCCTCACCACTCTCACAGTAAAGAGTTTCTTCCTAATATCTAATCTAAATTTACCCTCTTTCAGTTTAAACTGGTCTGAGCGATCACCCTTTGAAAGTAATGCACACAGGCCAGGGAAAAGCGTGCCCTCTGTGGGAGTTCCAGGATCATATGCACATCATATCCTACTGACAGGACTTGCATTGGAGCAGCAGAACTACTCTGGATGCAGCATCTCTTGATCCCTAGGGAATATTTTCTGCAATGTTCCCCATTACACAAAGGTAACTGTTTACCAGGTACAGATCTGCTGCCTGGAGACATATGCCCAAATATCTTTTATTTAGTTTACTTCCTGGACTGAACATCCTCAAGCAGGAAAACAGCTGGCAAAGGTTTCCTGCAACTTTCAAAGAGGTTGGTCACCTGGACAATCCTCATTACTGTGTAATGAGCTCCTCTCTGAAAGCTTCTACTATTTTTTTTACTTTCTCTGTCTTTCTCATCCTTTGACAATGTAGGTAGCCTCAAATCAAAGTTAGTCAAGCTAAATTTGGACCTAAGTGATAGTTCAAAGTCACCTGGAGACCTTGTAAGACAGTCCTGTTTCCTAAGACCTTTTAGTGCTTTATCTTTGTATGTTGTAGTGGTAGAAGGGGAAAAAAAAATCATGTAGTAACCTTTAACAGCTTTGCTAATAACATTGCCATATTTAGGCTGCCCTTGAATTATTTGAATGTTATTGTAAAAGCCAGAGTCTACTACCCAGACTGCAGTATTCAAATAACATTAAAGATCACTCAGAGCTGATGAAATACTTTCTGATTGACCCAAACTGCCTGGGTGTGGAGGGACTCTTCGGTCCCTGAGGGATCTCACTGTAAACACAACGTGAGACATATGCTGTAATACTTGAGTAATGTGGAGTGAATTAGGGGTAAACTGGAAACCTCAATTAGGCATTTTCATTACGGTCATGGGCTGCAGCCAGGCCTACAATGTTATTTAAACATAAGGTTTGTGGGTTTCATTTCCATGACCCTTTTCCAAGGGAAATGATGGGATTCAAGTAACAGAGGATGCTTCTTGCAGTGTGTAAGGAGTATGATGCATCTCAAATAGCATTCCCATTACACATTGTGAAAATAAGTCTTTTTTTTGTTGTTGTTTGGATGGCTGTTGGGGATTCCAGGGTTCTTTCACCATTTATGGATACTGGTATATTCTATACTACTGGAGGTGGCTGCTTAGTGACAGATCAAGTGGATTATTCATGTGTGTTAGACATGGATTAAAATATGTTGTTTGGTTATTTCAACTTTTAAAATGTTTACTATGAATAATTTATGAGGAATGGAGAGAGTAAATCTCTCTTAAGCCTAGAGAAGTAGACACAGAAGATTCAAATGGGAAGACTTCATAAGTTGCATGGGCAAGAAAATTTCAGGCTGCATGTATATTAAATGTGTCTATTATAGCCATTCAAGGGGGAATATGGCCCCACAGTCAAATTGTGCAGAAACCTTGTGCCCACATCATTCAGTGCTGGCACTGCTGGTTGTCACACGGCACAGCGCTTGGCACTGGTGTTTTCCTGGCATCAGGGGCTCTGTGCCTCTGATATATCACCCCCAACTTATGTGCATCAGCCCTGCTTCAGCTGTTCAAAGCAGTTTGTGGACCACTCTGGACGAGGGGTGTTTTGATGGAATGGGCCATCAGGGTACATGACCTGCCTTGGAGGACTGCTTGTGTTGGAGGATGCAGGGCTGGAGGGTTGGTGTGAGGCTTGGAGCCACGGACATTGCAGACTTACTCGTCCTGTTTAGTGGGAAGAGCCTTTAAACTGAATTGTGCCCCATGACAGGTTTTGTGCTGCAGGAAGAGATAGTTCACTCCAAAAGAAAGCACAAGTTACAATCAGTTTTAAGTCAAAGTGAATGTTCAAGAGAGCAGACTTGAAAGTATATTTTGGGTGGTGTTATCTGACAGAGGGAATGTATCCCCCAGTATTCACAAGGAAAAGTGGAAACAGGCAAACACATCACTCATAGATTGGTGTCAACCCATAGGTCATGTGACTTTTGCTGGTGTCATTCTTATTTTCCATAGTGCAAGCTAAAATCATCAAAACAAGAACTTAAGTGTGGGACTAGTAAGTGGCCTCAGCAAAAAACCAGAGAAACAAACACAGAAACATGCTGTTTGCGGCTCTTCAAGAGAATTTCCAATAAAAATTTCCAGTGTTTTCCAGCATCTTCAGAACAAGACCTATTTAAAAAAAAATCTGAGGACAGTAAGGAAATACAGCCATGAGTTTAAGTTTCCTATACAAATGTTCAATCTGTAATTGATTTGAATGACTACAAAATCACATTTTCCAGTAGTTTCCTAAAAAGTGTTCCAGAGTAGAAGATCACAGCTGGTGGCACTCAGCCCTTGAAAGATCAGCCAGTGATGGCCTTATGCAGAGGAACATGCCCTGCCAGGAGTAATCCCATCATCTGAAAGAAATCCTCCACAGATTTCAATAGCCTCCCCTGCTCCCTGTGTCTCCTGCACTGCCTTCACTGCTGATAGGTTAAACGTGCCCAGCAACAGCCCCAGTAGTGATGCACCATAAGAGTTGAGCAACACAAATATTTAACCTAACCCCATCATAGCACAGGGAGGAATTATAGAGACATTTGTCAGACTTCCTGCACTATTCTAATCTTTCTGAAAAATGCAAGAAGAGTCTTTCTGTCTGCTGGCCTTAAAATATTCACTGTAAGGAAGGCTAGGGTTAAGAAATTTGCCTTTTTCTTTTATTGTGTGGAATTCCAGATGTATTCACCTGACCTGCACTTTAGTCATAAAACCAGCATTTTTCTGTCACAGGTGGTTCTCAAGAAAATTCTGTGAGCCTGTTAAAGCTGGAACATGGCAGTGTGGCCACATATATTCATGTTTTACACAGCACAGCCTAAGTCAGTAAGTACAGACACATAAAAGCAGGAGGAAAACAAGACAAGATCTCTCTGTAAACTCACCTGTGCCCACCACATCAGGCTCAGCAGCACAGCACTGCTCAACACCTGCAGGCTGTGGCTCAGAGGTTTCCTGCAAGGGCTTCAGACCAGCTCTGTCTCTGCTCTGGAGCTCGAGACATGGCTCAAGCTGTGCTGCTGCTGCTGAGTGTGGAGACTGATGCAAAAACATTGTGGGATTCTTCCCTTACCACAAAAAAAGGAGAAATCCATGAGAGCAGCATATCAGAAAACCAAGCAAACAAACAGCAGTGTATGAAAAGAAAGCTGCTTTCTTCCTTCAGTAAAAAAAAACAAATTCCTGGGAAACTGCATATTAAAACAGCAAACAAACAAGAGGAAATATGCAGATGAAAACTTTTTCATTGCAAGTTAAGTCTTCAGACAGTTAAGAACGTCAGATTTATGACTGCATCTGCAGCCTTCCCTGAACTCTTCTTAAACATAGATATTTATTATACAGTTTATTTAAAGTTATCTGTTCATTTTCAAAGGACAAATGCAGAGAAAAAGTTGACAGTGGTCACAGAACCAGGCAGTGGCAGAGGTCAGCCAGTGGCTTAATTATCCCAATAATCAATCCTGTGCACTGCTCTGATGCCTTCAGGTATATGCTTTAACAAAATCACCAATAGACTGCTTGTACTGATTTACACTTTTTAGTTATTATTTTTGGATGTTCCATGTGTCTGTATGCTGGGAGCCTCCTCCTGAAGTTTCAAACTCTTTTTATCACTTGTTCAGCATTTCTCATAGCAGAAATGGAAGCAGTGAGGTTTGCCCATAAACTCGAGAATTGCAACTAAAAATATAGTAAAAGAAAGAAAAGTAAGAGTCATGAGGGATAGCAGTTGGACTTTATTGATAAAAAAAGTGTCAACACACCAGAAAAGAAAAAAAAAAAAGCACACTAATTTTAGTTGGCGGTAAAATTGGCAAGTAAAAGCAATGAGTGTAAACAATTTGAAAATAAGATAATATTACAAATGAAAAGGTTGGGAATATGTTTTGGAATTTCTCTCTAATTAGGTGGTCTAGTGGAAGATGTCCCTGCCCATGGTAGAGGAGTTGGAACTTGATGATTTTTGAGGTCCCTTCCAACCCAAACCATTCTATGATTCTATGGCTGTGATTCCATGGAGAACCAAGCAGTAGGGTCCATGGGGTTGAGGGGATGGCTCACCTTCAGAAGTCCACACTCGTGTGTGGGTGGATAAACTTACCCATGAACTCCACTGCCTCAACTGGCTGTGACTGCAGACCAGACAGGTCAGATGTGCCTCCTACCATGGCAGATGTTATGAATACACTTTTATTGGTCCTATAGATCTTCCCCATTGCTGAGGGTTCGATATGAGTACCATATAGGGCCAAACTGCATGCATTGCTCTGGCCTGTGTTGCAATTACTCTTATTTCATATGGTAAAGGGAAATAGATGTCTCTGCTATTTTAGGATACAGCCAAGAAAACGACTTCAACATATGTATAAACTGCACGCAAAGGACTTCATTCCACAGAAACTTTGACCAAATTGGGGGAAGATGGGTTTATATCTCTACCACTGTAAAACTGCCTCAGATGAAAAATTATTTTAAAAAACTGAACATTCTGCCTTGATGCAGCTCTACCTGTCACTTGTTTCTTTCCCCTTTTTTCTCTCATCTGATCCTGGAGTTAAGAACAGCTCCCAGAATTCTGGCCAACTGCACATGATAATGTGATGATGTAATATAATTTCCTCTCCATGGTCCATATGTGCTAAGACAGAGACTATGCAGATATGTCATATTTATAGGATAATGACAATATTTCCTAAAACAGTGCAATTTTTTTACTGCTGGTGCTGGGTTCCAAGTCATTACCGCATCTTTCAAGCAGTATTTCCTTAACCTCATGATTAGTAGGGTGAACACAAGGAAGTGCTGCAAGGAATTGCTAAAGATGAGAGTCATCTATACAAAAAAACTCTTTTTTTTTTCTGTTTACAAAGAGAGAATATGGCACTCACATAATCTAGGGTTGACCTCAGATCAACATGTGCAGAATGTCAGGGATATTCAGCTCTGGTGCACGTGCTCAAGCCCACTGGAAAGGCAGCTCTCAATGGGGCACTGCTGTCCACCAGCAGTGCAGCTGGAGGAAGGCTTGGCCTGGATCCCAAATGCAGGGTCACAGTCTTTCATAGGGTGACAAATTTGAGTCCTGGTTCAAGTGCCAGGGGCTCCTGGGAAAAGGGAGTTCTGCTGCTGTGCCCAGTGCTGGTTACTGTCAGCTGCTCTGCAGTGGGTGTGAAAACTGCACAGCAAACAGAAAGAGTAGGCTGAGGATTTGGTGTGCGAATCTCTTCTGAGACCTCAGCCACTCTGCATGGGCAGGCACAAAGCTGTCTCCAGACACATATTGTATAAACACCTTCAGTTCATAAAAAGGTGTAAGCAAACATCATCAGCTGTAACCTGCCTCTGACCTTGGGCCAACCTCAGTGTGAAAAGTTGGACTGCGTGATCTAAAATCCTTTTGAGCATTGTGTCTATGATTTTAAGAGTTGTGCCTTTCGTACAACAGAAACTAGTCTCTAAATGCTGGATTCTCCAGGGAGCTCCAAGTCTTTTATGCTGCTTTGGAGAAGCAAAGCAATTAACTGCTTTAGCTTGCTTTATAGTTGCTTTGTGTCCCTGGGGCACTGCAAACGGCTTTGATGCACTTTCTCCTGCAAAGCCCAGGGCATGCTAATGGTAGGTGTAAGGATAGACATTCTCACCTGGGACAAGGCAAAAGAAACAGTCATGCCTAAGAGCCTTCCAGAGACCTCAAACACACTGAAGGGCACTGAGCTTAGCATTAGCTGAGGAAGCAGGAGTATACATTTCATGGAGTTTTCCAAATAATTTGCCAAAAGTCTCACTTCCAGCTAAGAAATGGTACAGAAAATGCTGCTGGATGTGCAAGAACTAGCACGTGTGTGGTTTAAGGGATAAGCTGTGGAAAAAACTATATAATCGGGAGCTAGATTTGGGATTTATATGCCCATTACAACTCCTTGTTCCATGCTGTAATAATATTTGATTATCCCACCAGCCTGCAGCCCAAGATCATGAAAAGTTCATGCATAAGAAACATCTGTTTTATCATTCATGACAATAATTCAAACAGCAGATAATTTACTCCAGCACTTTCTTCACCATGCTTCTCCACAGGAACGCACAGTGGAAACAGCTATCCCTCAATAAGTACTTGCAGCTCCCAGGGGAGATGACACAAGAAATTTGGATTTGGGCTTGTTGGTGAGGATGCGTTGCCATTCTGACTTTTTCTAGAGCATAAGAGCAAATTTTAAGAAAAGGTAGGAGAGGATTCATGCAAAGGGATGTGAGTTTGAGATCATTCAATATCCTATTTCTCTTCAAAATTCCCATGTCCCAGTTTCCACGGGGAGTGTAAGAAACAGACATTTATAATTGCATACAGAGGGTTGACACCTCCTGCCGTTTGATGGCACAACTGTTTGTTAGGCACCTGCTTCTCGATCCAATGCAATACTGAGGTTTCTCTTTGCTCACAGAAGAGATGATCCTAGAATATTTCTTCTTAGAAACCTCATCCTGGTGGAAATGATTTGGTAGAGGATCCTCATTTACCCCAGTCTCCAGCTTGGAGGTGAATCACAGCCTACACTGGTCTTGACTGGCAATTTCATGCATCGGACAGATGCTCAATAAGGACATGCAAGAAATGGAAACTAGGTCAGTTTACTAAAGATGCCTATAAAAGAATTGGTGAAGCATGTAGGGACAAAATCATAAAGGCCAAAGCACAAAAGGAAACACAACTAGCAAGGGATGTGAAAGATAGCAAAGAGCTTCCTATTAATATTTCAGCAGGAGGAAGGTGAAGGAAGAAACTGGTCCTTCACTTAATGAGGAAGTAAAGCTAATAATGCCTGGAGGGCTGAAGTGGTTAATGCCTTTCACCTTTCAGCCTCCACTAAAACTGCAATGAGCCTGTAACTAACATGGTCATACCAGTGAGGGGGAGGAGCAATTCAATTGACAACAAGAAAAAGGCAGGCTAAGGGATTTCATTAAAAACACAGAGGTTTTTTGGTTCAAATTGCAAAACTGGCTAGCCACTCTCTTGAAGGATATGTAAGACTGAAGAGGGAGAGAAAAGGGCAGACATGGGTCTGATGTTCTGAAGGAAAGAAGAGCTAGGGAATTGTCAACCAATCTGCATACTGCCAACATCTAGAAAAAACATTGAAGCAAGTGGATTTTTGAACACTTTGAAAATCAAATCATTTTTTAAAGAACACCAGACTTTTAACAGATCTTGGAGATATGAGAGACAGAGTATGTAGTGTAGAAGGTGAAGTTGCTGAGGTGTGATTTCACCTTGACTGTAGGAAGGCTTTTGCCACTATTTCACATGAAATTTGCTCAACTGAGTTGGGAATCTAACCCAGATTCAATTCTGTAGTGTAGATGGCTATCTGGTAGGAGAGTTATCCTCAGTAGGGGTTATCTGTGCTGCTCTCTTGCTCTGGAGGAAAAGATGGAGTGGGGCTTTGGAATGTAGCCCGGGGTCTTTCAAAATCTTTCTGTCTTGAACAGCAGCACGTAGGGGCTACATCTGCTGATGGTTCAAGTCTAGGTTTGAAAATAAAAGATCCCATGGAGATCCTATGAAATAATTGTTTCATAAAGGCGTTCAGGACAATAGCAGGCATGCAGTTACCTCAGGCTCCTCAGTTGTATCAACCACACTGACAGCTATTTTCTCCAAGGATGCATTAACGGGATTCAAATTTATCGTATGAAAACTAACACAGGGGAAATACAAAGATGGGGAGAAAGTAAAGACCTGCAGGTTACTCATCCTGCCAGGGCATATCTGGGGGTGGCTGCTGATGCTGAGATTTTGTTGCTTTTGTCAACCATTTTATCCCAGCAGATTTAAGTGGTGTTGCAGAGATCCTCCCTCTTCCACTGCAGTGGTGACCAGACTGGCTCTCCCAGACGTGAACAACAGGGTCGTGGCTGTCCAGGTGAAGCCTGTTTTGGCTTGGCAGTCATTGACCTCAGAAGGAACAACCAGTACATTGGAAATAGGTGACTTCTTGCAGAAATAGCCTAGATCATGAAGAAGGAAGTGGGAAGTGAACTCTAGGAAGTCTAAAGAGGGGCTCTCTGTCTAGTCCCAGTGCTAGCTCTGGTTTGGGGCACCTCATAGGAAAAGAGAGAAGGCTGCAGTGGATATATATATGTTATTTTTAAAGTCATTAAATTCTGCAATGGAGATCAAAGAGAAGATTTTTTTTTTCCAGTGTGCCCAAGACGGAGCGGGCCTACGCTGTAGAAAGAGAGATTTCAGGGAGAGACTGGGCTTAACTCTCTGAGGAGAGGGAAGGCTTGGAACAGGTTGCTGCAGAGAGGGTAGAGGGAAGGAGCTGTGCTCACGACAGACAAGGTTTGGCAAGCATCTGTCAATAACAGTTTAGTTAATGCAGGTTGTGCCTTGGGGCAGGAGAGACATGAGAGGAACCCTTAGTCTCTTCCAGCCCTCTGACTGTGTACTCAGCTGTATTCCCTTGCCTCCCTCCCCCTCCCATTCTTCCTCTTCATCTCCAGAGTCTGCCTGCTAGAGGCAGGGGGCCTTGGCCCTGCTCTCAGCCCATATCCTTCCCTGCTCCAAAAAAATCTGGAGTCCTGAGGCAGGAGAGAGAGTGTGATGGCTCCCACCTGAGGAGTTCCCTTGCCAGGAGCTGTGCTCCATCACTGGTACCCTGATGGAAGCCAGGACTCTCCATAACCTATGTGGACACTTCCTCAGGCACATTTCAAGAACCCTGACCCAGCACACGGTGAATAAATAATGCCAAGAGGTTTTTAACACATGAAAGCTCTCCTAACTTGGCCACCTTACTTGTAATCTCAGCAGCTGCTTTAACCCTCAAATAGGTCAGAGATTTTTCTTCCTGAATTGCCTTTGGGAGGTGAGAGAAGATGAAGGCAACAGTCCCCACTGTGCAAAGAAAAGGGTCGTTTTCCTGGGGAAAAAAAAACCCAACCAACCAACCAAAAAACAGACACCACGCTGGCCACAATTTTAGCTCAATGTGAGGAATACAGGCTTTACGTTTTGTATATTTTTCTGTTTTTTATCTTCCTTGTCCAAATTTCTTTTTAGAAGCCTGTCCTGAACATGTGCAGCCCAGCAGTTCCTCAGGGATACAATAACTTTGGGTGAGATTAAAGGGAGAAGAACCAAAGCCATATTAAAGGGAAAGAAGTACTGCCAGAACCCAGGAAACCCTTTTTTTACTTGATGAAGAAGAAAAGCATTTGCTGGATCAAGGTAAACATCAACTGCACCAACCTTTTCCCTGAGCATGTGGGGTCAGTGCCTTGATCCAGCCTGTTCTTCTCCTTTTCCCCCAGGTTGAATACAAGTCTGTATCATGTCTTCTGCTCCAAAAGGGTGACAGGAGAAGAGAAGGAAAAATAAGTCCAGAGGGAAACAGTTATCACTGTGTGTGGTGCCCTCAGTCCAGGAGAAGGTGGAAAGTTTTATCACACTAGGCAGGGATGGAAAGTAGAACTAATGAGAAAGATCAGAGCTTAGGGCAGTGATTGTGCTCTGGCACTCCAGGTGTGATACGTCACCTCCCGTGCCCTGTTTCCTTTCTTTGCACTGGGATCATTGTGTTGGCAATGGTGTCCAAATGAAATTAGGAAACAAACACATAATGCTCCCAATTTTGTAAAACTGACATTGAATGCTGGCAGACATTGTGATGAACACCTTCCAGGGCACGGAAAAGTACTTTATTATCTTCATTATCATATTTTTTAAATGCTTCAAATACAATTATCAATGGTAATAAAAATGTGTATATTCCGAATGCTCTCAATTTTAGACCTCCTTCTGCTGAGAAGAGGTCTAAAAGAGCTCATATCATCAGACTCTCAATTTATTCATCTTCTTGAGGCAGAATCACTGTATATCTACTGGAAAGTGACTGTATCTTTGCACTTTGAAAGCATCCAGGCAGGAATTTGGAATGGACTTAGTATTTTACTTCCTAAGGTGGTAGTGTGAAAATGGATACCTTTGTTTTCAACTCTTTTGCTTTTATAACCAAGATCAAATTAAGGACAAATATTGGCATGGGGTAGGAGAAGAGGAAGTGTAAAGTTCTACTTGCAAGAAATAAAAAATAAAAATAGGAGAACTTGAGGGCATGTGGACTATGTGTGCCTAAAGTAGCAGCGTTTTTGTGAGCCCTACACCAATAAAGCCGCTTTCCCCACAGATTTGTGTCTGGTGGCTGACTGCAAACTCCAGCTGAAGCTGTTTTCCTGCAGTCTGAGAGGTCTCAGCTGTGTGGCTTCCCTGGCTCTAACAGCATGTGAGTAAACACCCCACTTTTCCCAAAGGTGTAATGCTCCAGTGGCCTCTCTTATCTTCCTTGGTGCCTCCTTTCACAAAGTGCAGGAATGCCATCCTCAGTGAGATACCCATCTTTCTGACAAAATTTGGCTTGGTTTTGCCCAAAAGGCTCAAAAATTACTGCAAAGGCACACAGACAGGCAGACATGAACACATACAAAGTGATTGCATAAGCTCTATTTCCCCTTACACAGACTGTAAGCAGCTCTGTTGAAAGGGAAACGTTTACTAACCAAATACCACAGGAAACTTTGAATAAAATGTTACCAGAGTTAGAATGCAAAATTTGGATGATTGGGCCATAGAGGGAAAATATTTAGTCCTCAAATATTTCATGTTTCAAACAGGTTTGATCTCTTGGGAATTTATTCATAACTTTTCTAAACATCTCACAAGGTTTCATTATTATTTTCTTTAATAAGAATAAAGTATGATTTGTCTGCATTTATTACCAAAATATTTTTAAAACAACACTTGGGCTAGAAGAGCAGACCTACTTTCCACCCAAAAAACGAGGCCGTCTCCAACAGGAGATGGTTCTGTTTTATAGACTTCAGTTACTTTTTGTATATTTAAGGCAGTTTCATGAGCTTGTTTGGTTGGGTTTTTTCTCAATCAAATATATGAAGGATCTAACCCAGTCTTGGAAATTCACAGACATATCTACAGTGCTGGGAAGCCTCTGTGTGTGACTGAAAAGTTAAAATCTGAGTCTAGTCTTCCCTAGACTAGAATTTCCAGGAGAACAGAGGAGATTTCCCTCCTTCCAACTCCATCCCAGAGACTGCAGAATATTGCAGCACTAGTAGAAATAAAAAGGGCCAGATTAATGTATAATTTTGCTGTTCTGTGATCACTGATCTAGAGAACAGAATTGCCAGCATGTGGACACTATGTGCAGTGGGTGACATCATTTTTTGGAGCATATAATAAAATTACTTGTCCGGGAGACCAGCTGACAAACCTACAAAGGGAGCAGGTTGTGCCACTTCAGGAATGTGTGCAATATTTGTTAGGATTCTTCATCCTTTCATAGTTTCTTAGCCAATATATTTTCCTCTCTTTTAATGGGCATCAAGAAAAAAATCTGCAGGAGGCAAGCCCAAAGATTAATTCCTCCCCTGCACTTCCTGCATTTGTTCAAATAGTTGAACTAATATTTATGAATAATGCATTGCACCCATGAATGCCATAAATCAATGCAACTCTAAGGACTTCATGCTTAAACCAGCTGAGGCTCAGACTCAATATGTATTATTAAGCCATCTTCTTTTATTGGTTAATACATATTTTGTAAATATTTATTTGCAGAAGACTACTTTGCTACAGCAAGGAATTATTAAGAGTTTGTTCACATTTCTGGCAGGTTCCTCACTCTTTATGGCCTGTTCACTTTGGTCATTAATTATTTTTAGAGCTTGGTATCTTACTTGTGTGATGGTTTTGGTTTTGATTTTTTTTTTTAGTTATTGTTATTAATTTTTATTCAAAGTTCTATTTGAAAGCTTTAATTAAGTAATTGGTAGGGGGTTGAGTGCAGATATTAAGACAGACAATTACTCAGGAAAAACACTGGATAACCAGGGTACTGTTGTTGTTGTTGTTACAAATGCCTGATAGTGGTTCAAAACCATCAGAGGATGTGTTTTGTCCACACAAATGTCCATCAGGAAATTATGAGAATTTAAGAATGGATGAACACAGTAGTGAGGCGATTGCTATTGAGGGCAATAAAGAAAATACAATGTTGCTGTCATCAGTAATTGGAAATCTAATGTAACACAGATTTGAAAATTGATATACAGTTCCATAATCTTTTAAATGGGAAACTAAAAAAAAAAAAAATAAAATTAATGACTTGTTTCTTAGCTGCTCTCATTGATGCCTGTACATTTTTGCTCACAGTGGAACAGCTCAGCTGCTGTCAGCCAGATTAGTACTGCTGAAATCAAAAGAGTCACACAGATTGACACCAGCTGAAGACTTGTCCTAATAAATCTGACTTTATTTATGGGGGATGAAACCACAGTCATGTCTCCTCAGAGGTAAGTCTCAGTCAAATGGTGGGAATAAATTGTTTTGGCTGCATGAATGAATTAAATACTGGATGTTTCATTTTTCAGACTTGGCTGCTGCCTCACCTAAATCAGTAGAGCTGATGTACACCAGCTCTTTGGAGAAATGACCAGTTGGTGCTGGAGTGCCAACAGTCAGGCTGGTTAACCTGGAACAGCTGATTTTCTATTTAGCAGCTGGGTGTGTGATCAGCCTCACAAATATTCTGGTGCGAGGAGTTTGAGCCACACAGCACGGTGCATATGTACTTAGTAATGGAAACCTGGGCTGAGTAACATTCCAAGGTAAATCCCTTCATCTGGCATTATCTAAAGGACTGAGGGAATTCAGTGCTGGATTTACCACCTTAGCTCCTGGTACCTTCTGAACCACTGTACCAGGGGAACACAAGGCTGAACAGGAGCAAAGGAGCATTTGGCTCGCTATCCACAGTGTGATTCCTGTCCATCCTCTTCTTTGGAAAGACCCTTTAGACAGCAAAAGAGTGAGTCTTCCTGCAGTAGCTGCCTCGTTCACTCAGGCATCAGGTCTCATCTGCAAAGGCCAGCAGCTCTGAAAATGAGATACTCACCTGTTCTGAAGTGGGGCTGGCTGAGTGTTCAGATGCTTGATCTTATCCAGAGTCAGCTAAAACAGATGTTTTCACACTCTTGTTTGTAAAGCTTCTTTGATATTTGAAAGGCCCAGGCTGATGTAACTCTCCTTCCTATCACCTAAGTAGTGACAATAACAACAACAATAATTGATGGTGCAGTTTGACTTCCCCACCTCCCTTTCCATTCCAGTATGTGCTTCCTGAATTCCAGCCTTCCTGCTGATTGAAAGGGATGTCACCTTCATCATCCTGGCATGGAGAAAAGCAGAAGAAAAAGCACCCTGATAGGAAACTAACACAGCTACTTGTTTGGCTCATTTAAAAGTCAGATTCATGACTCAGTCTTTACCTTTTATGAGTCAGGAAAGTCCAAGGTGTTCTTTTATTTTTTCCTTGGATTTGTAGGTGGACTCTGATCTCACTTATTTACAAAGTAAATCAGCTTCAGGCAAGGAGCTATTCCTGACACACATTTGTAAGAGAAAACAGCACTCATCCATCCTCCCTGAGCTCTTTTTCTGTTCTTAGTAGTCCCTGTGTTCTTTGGCTGGCTACAGCCTTCAGTAAAAGTGTCAGACACATCAAACAACATAAAATAAATCAATCTATTTCCCAGTTTATTTGTTCTAAGAAGACTGTAAAATGAAGTCAAATTGAGAAACCTGTTTATGTGGCTGAGAGGCATAAGGGATGTATTGAGGAAGAAGTGATATTAAAGTGTTAGCCTGACAGAATCAGAGCTAGCTTGAACTGGGACATGCTGCCTGTTTCCTGTTCACTGTGGATGGCTGTAGAGTGATGGATAGTGACATCAGCAGATAAAATGTCCACAGAAAGGGAAAGGTACAGAGATAAAAGCCATAAAACTATTACATTCAAGTTACAAAAAGCCAGTTTGACACTGAGAATTAAAAGCAATGTGGCTTCCTTTTTTTATTAAGGAGAAGAGTCAGCAATGATTTATGGAACCTTTGCATATTTATGTGTTGGAAGAAGGTGCTGAATTCTCATCAGCCAAGCAGACATTGGCAGAAAGATGAAACCACCAAACTCAGACTGAAATATGGCACAAATGTTTAATAGTGAGTGTAACTGAACTCATCAAAACATGACGTGGATTTTCCATCATTTGAAGATCTTAAATTGAAGTCTTTGAATTAGACAGAGAAATGTCTTTAGGACCTCCATTTACTGGGGTCAGTACAAGAGTCCCCAGGATTAAGCCAGGTGATGCAGGATGGCAGTGATCTCTTTTAGCATTGTCATCCTCTGAGGGACCTGAGAGCTCGCAGAAGCCCAGGTTTGAGCTATCCCTGCCATCCCTGAGTTCAACAAGAGCTGAGATGTCACTGTCATTTTGGATTGAATGAAACAACCTTACACCCAGGCACTCGTCTAAGTGCACCAGAGTGCCATATCCACACAGAATCACTATCAGAAAGGCTGCTCAGGCAGATGGATGTCCCAGCACCCCTGCCCTGGGGCTGCAGGCCCAGTCCTTGATCCCTGTCTCATCCAAGCTAAGACAGAGTGTCTGGTTTATGATCGCACATGACAAACTCTCACAACCCACGTGAGGTGGGCTGTGGAGCTTCAAACAGCCAGATGTCCACATCTCAATGCCTTCATCCTTGCTGACACGCTTGACCACAGCATTTGCTAAGGAATTCACTGAGGCAATGAAATATACTGAGGAAATAATCAAAGAGAGTGAGATAACCAAATGGTTTTTTTGGGAAAAAGCCCAAACCAACACAATGCCATTTTCATGTCATTTCTAAAGCGCTCTTTCCCTTGATGTTGTAGTCTGATAACACAGGAGCTTTGAACTCTTGTTCATCCTTCATTTGGAAAGTTATTTTTCCTAGACCTGATATTATGTCTCCTTCATCCCCAGGCCAGAAATCACAATTTGTATGAAATATTAGCTATCAGATTTACATCTGAGCCTTTTACTCTAGGCTAATCTAAATAGTTTCACTTTTTTTTTTAGAGGCCATTTCACCTAGGCCAGGGGAATTGCACTCTCAAAATGCTCCTTTCACTTCACAAAGTATTAGAGGTCTGGACCCCGAGGTCTGGACTCCAAAATCTGGCACTCAGCGGCCTCCACATGCAGATGAACACCACCTGGGTGACACAAAGATAGCAAGGTTTGTTCTACATTCCTCAGCAGAGAGAGAATCCCAGTGGCTGAATATAGACAATATACGAGGAAAGATGTGCTGGTGACAGCAGGGGGAAAGAGAAATATTGAAATAGAAAGAGGTGGAATAAATGAACAGAGGACAAAGTGACGAAAAAGAGGGATGGATATAGAGGAGGGAGAATAGACACAGTCCTGGAGGAACCTGACAGAAAACACAATCCTGAGCCTGGTCTTCAGGGTTTTAGTCCTGGGAAGGGGCTGTGGTAGGAGTGAAGATGCTGGAGGTGGAAGACAGCTCACGGAACTTCCTTCAGTTTGCATCTAATTCTAGTTGAATCATCTCACAGAACATCTGTCTGTCCAGACTGTCACACAAATAATCTGAGCTTCTAGAGCTCCCTGATCCAGCTGGTGTCAAACCATTAAACTGCCCGTGTCTTGTCACAGAGCATGAAGGGATAGAAGTTGCTGTGTGACCAGAAGTTACTGGAGCACAGATTTCTCACTCTCCCCACCCCACCCACTGTCAACCCTAGACTTGAGCATTCAGCTGTGCCAGCTCTGGGGAGCAAACCCCACACAGCACCAGATCCCCAGGAAGGCTGGGATAGAATAATAGAATAATTTGGGTAGGAAGAGACTTTAAAGGTCAGCTAGTTCCAACCCCCCTTCTGTGGACAGGGATAGCTTCCACTAGACCAGGTTGCTCAGAGCCCCATCCAAGACCAGTGTCCCTGGTCTTGAACACTTCCAGGGATGGGGAATTCACAGCTTCTCAGGACAACTTGTTCCAGTCTCTCACAATTCTCACAGGAAAGAATTTCTTCCTAATATCTAATCTAAATCTACCCTCTTTCAGCATAAAGCCATTCCTCCTTGTCCAATCACGACATGATGGCCGAAGGACCCTCCTCTGCTCTCTTGAAGCTCCTTTAGGTACTGGAAGGTGCTATAAGGTCTTGTTGGTGCCTTCTCTTCTCCAGGCGGAACAATTCCAACTCTCTCAGCCCCTCCTCACAGGAGAGGTGCTCCATCCCTCTGATCATCTTAGTGGCCTCCTCTGGACTCACTCCAACAGCTCCATGTCCTTCTTATGTTAGATGGCTGCTTAGAGTGAGAGGCTGGCTCATCCCAACCCAACCTGGCACACCTGAGTTCCAGGAGGTCACCAAAGCTGAGCAGAAGTTAAGGAAACATCTCAGTTCTAGTTTGGCCATCAGAGTGATTCACCCACTCATCATTGCCCAGCCTGTCACATCAAGCAGAAAGGTTTGCCTACTTTTAAATTAACCTTGACACTTATTTTAGCCCATAAGTAAACTCTTGCATTTAAGACCCATGAAGCTGTTTAACAGGGTTTTCCTTGCCTTTGCAAGTACTCATTTTCTTTATAATATTCTATTTCAGTTTAAGGACGAAAGAGACTTTAAATTCTTTCAAATTCAGATTTAGAATAGTTGGGCAGAATACTATACCTGTGCCTAGGTAAAAGGAAAATAATACATCAGAGGTGCCTCAGCTAAAATCAGGGCACACATTAGCACCGATACAGGTGATCAGAGAGTTTGTGGTGGGGTTTGAGTTCAGGGTGGGGTTTGCAATCCCATGTACCTGGACAATGTTTGTCATGTCCACTGCTGGCACAGGACAGAAGTGTAACTGGGCCCAGGGCTGAAGCACACTCCTAAACACTGAAATCATGGCAGGGGATCGTGTGATCTAGGGTTGCTCTGTAAAGAGGGAAGTCCCAAAGGAGTTGTCAGACTGCTTCCCACAGAGTGTGCTTGCAGGACAAATGTCCTTTTGCTCTTCAAATGAAGTCACTCTTTTTAAAAATCAAATAAATCAAACATCTGTGAATAATTGTATACGTGTCACATCATTGATTGTAACCAGTAAAGTCAGATCAAACGTTTCTTGCTGTGCCAGCTACATTGCAAGAGTCTGAACGCTATCAGCAACATGAGGGATGAGCCCTGAGCCTTTCGGAGCTGTGCTAAAATCGCAGCGTGTTGGACCCCGGCGCTGCAGCTTTCCCTTTAAGAGCCCTTTGGCTCACGGCGATGCACTGAAATGCAGGAGGTGGGACAACACCACACACAAAAATGAAGAAGTGAAGGCAGGAAAAGTTTCTCCAGAGGAAAAATGCAGGGCTTGTCCTTCACCGTGACGTCAGATCTGTCTTTAATAAAATCCCCAAAGAGCCAAGAGAAAAAGGCAGAGTGCCTAGGCTAGGTTGCCAGTTCAGGATTGCTCTGCATTCCCCAAAGTGGTGTTTTTGTTCAAAACGGCTCAAAATCTGGGTTCAATCAAATGTATTTAATCCCGGCTTCCAGGGATGAGGTGGCTTTTGCCCTGGATTCTAGCAGCAAGCAGCATTTTGCAGGTGAGTTTGGAAACTGCCGGGGAGACCTGTCTTCTGCAAACACTCTTGGGTTTCCTGCAGGGTGGGCTGGGAGAGCCGAGTGCGGTGCATGTGGGAGGGTGGGCACTGGAAAGATTTGGGGAGGTGGGAGCTGTGAGAGCAGGAAGGGAAAGGTGAGCTGGGTGGGGGAAAGGAAAAAGGAAAGGAAAGGAAAGGAAAGGAAAGGAAAGGAAAGGAAAGGAAAGGAAAGGAAAGGAAAGGAAAGGAAAGGAAAGGAAAGGAAAGGTCTCAGAGTTGAGCTCTTCTCAGCATCCAGGTGGATCAGCACAGAAAACTGTAGGGGTTTTTTTTTCTTTGTATTGTTACTATTTGTGCCGTGGGGCAAAAGAAGGATGAGGAATTTCCCCACTGCTGCCTGAAGCAGCACGGCTGAGGCTGTGAGGAGACCGGGCTGCAGGGGAAAGGGCAGGTTCCCGACGGGCGGCGGTGCCCAGGGGCGCCGGAACCGAGGCAGCCCCGGTGCCGGTACCGGGGCGGGGCGGGGCGAAGCCGTGCCGGGACCGGGAACGGGACCACGAACGGGACCGGGACCAGGAACGGGACCAGGACCGGGATCAGGAACGGGACCGGGACCAGGAACGGGACCTGGTCCCGGAGGTGCCGCCGGCCGCTGCTGCAGGTGGAGCCGCTCCCACTGCTGCCCCGGGCCGGCGAGGGAGGAGGGTTTGATCCCCCTCCCGAACTCCTGGAGCTGTGAGCGGCAGCAGCCGCTTTCCTCCACCCCCCCTGTTTGGAAAAACCGGTCCCGGGAAGCCGCTTATTTCCCAAAGTTTTGCTTTGCTTTTCCCAGCGCGTGCCCGTAGCTTGGGTAGAATTCCCGGGAGGAAGGGCTGGACTGAGAGCAGCCGTGGGAAGCGGTGAGGGTCCGACGGGAGAAGCAGCGCCGATCCCCGGAGGGAGAGCGGTCCCCTGCTCCCTTTCCCCGAGCCAGCGCCGGACTCGGGGCTCAGGGAGCCGCGGGGACCCCGGGCGTGAGGGGAATGGTGGGGACCTGTTTGGGCTACCCGGCTTGGGGTGGGGTGTTCCTTGAGCCAGACACGCGTAAGCTGTGTCTCCGTGTCCGAGCATCCCCGTGCCCGGAGCGGGGTGACATCCGCTGCTCTGCGCAGGGGATTCGGCGTGGCAGGGCTGCCGGCATCAGGGGCTGGCTCGTGTGTTGGGAGACACAGCGCCACTCGAAAGCAGGAAGGTCGCACTCTCGGTGCGGCACACCAGGCACACCTGTGTGACAGCAGATGGCACAGCGATAAGTCCTGCGTGGATGCCGAGACAGACTGGTAACAGGGCCTCTTCTAGAAAATAAAACACAACACAAAACTGACAACAAACAAACTGCACCTCTTGTGCTCCTGAGGAAAGTTGGTTCTTACCACAGCTGATTTTATTCAGCAAGGAAAAAATCAAACAGCGGGAAGTGCTCCCTGCCCCCCAAACACTGTCACTAGGGGGGATCTGTGTGAACCTTGTGAATTGTACAGTGGCTGTCCTGGGTTCTCTTGATATCAAAGATATTTGTAAAAATCCTGCCGCAGCATGAAAATATGTGTGAGTGTGTGAGTGCATGCAGGCACATGTGCTTGTTACGGGGGGAGGCAAGTGAGTGCAATCCAGATATTGCTAGCAGCATGCTTGGTCTAAAGAGTATCTAAAAAGAGTTCAAAATAGAATAAAAAATAGCCTAAAAAGTCTCCTGGCTCTCAACAGTTCCAGTTCAGGCTCTCCACTGAACAGTGCAGGTGAAGCTGCCCCCGGGAGCATTCAGGAACACTGTCACCTGCTGAATACACCCATGGGGTTGGACCTCGGAAGTCTATGCTTAGAAACCATTGAGTAGGGATAATTTCTCCCCAGTAATGAACTGGCTTTCTCTGGACCCTCTCCATGCCTGAACAGGGATGTGATGGGGGATTGGTAGGCTGACAAAAAGCAAGTTTCTGTTTGTCATATACAAGGAAGTGAGGAAACAGGGATGAAAAGAGTGCAGAGTGTGGATCAGTGAGAGAGGGTGCGGAGAGCATCTGGGAGGGAGTAGCAGCCTATGTAGTACTTAAAGGACTTTTGGGAGCAGAAACAGTTTGGTCTGATTAAGGGTGCTGTATGATGAAACAAGGAATATTGCAATTATTGTGGGATATTGTGAATATTTAGCTGGCATGGCCACCCTGTTCAAGAGATATTTTAGTTAAGTCATGAGAGTCATACCAGATGAGTCCTGGTAAAGCTCTGACACTGCCCCACCTCATCATCCCTAGTTTTATCTTTGCTGGCATCATCACAACAGTAATAAAGATCTTTCAACTCTGCAGAGGCATCCATGGAGTGGTAGCACCAGGCAGGTCGCTATGCACATTGTGCAAAGACCTGTGGTCTCCCTGGAGACTCGTCACTCTTCATGTGTAGGGAGAACTACGGACAGAAAAAGATGTTCCACTGGGAAAGAAGGGGGTTGACTCTCTGGGTTAGACATTGTTCCAGGGAGAAAGGCAGAGGAGATAATACGGGAAGGTCAGGCAGGTCCCAAAGGGCATTTCTGAAGGCAGCTCCTGGGTTCTGCACCCCCAGTACTGTTTGAAAATACAAGCAGTTATTGAGTTCTTAAAGAGTTTTTTCAACAGGAGCTTTTTTTTTAGGGCAAAACTGCACAGGTGATGGGCTTGTGGGCTGAGATTCCTCAGTGCCTGAGTCATTTTTGCAGCAAGGACTTTAAAACTGGATGTGTTGGCTCCTTTCAGTGTTGCACATTGAGGAGTCAGAGCCAGCATCTTCAGTCTCTAGTCCTGATGACTCAGAAGTGTGAGACCACTTGTTCAGAAAGGACAAAATGTCCTAAACCAGGGTGATGATTAAAGAAACTATTCTGCACTTTGTAGAAAATTAGTAAAGGAGCTTATGTAGGAAGAACAGCATTGGAGGTTTCTAAAACATTTGAAGTGGAGGAATGGGTGGTGTGTGCATCTGAAAATCTAAAATAAAAAAATAATAGAGTGAATGCAAACCTGCAGACTTCTCAAACAGAGAAGGAAAGCAAAGAATAAAGTTGTTCTTCATCACATCAGCTAATAGGCAGGTATGATTTAGTTGATGTGATGGCAGTCCTGGTACACAAACACAAAGCTTTTGGCTTTAATGGGTGGGAAGGAGGAGAGAGATGCTCAAAAATGGTTTTATTTGGCACCATCTCCTTTGTGGGCACCTATTTCATGACATAGTAACTGAAAATGACCCAGGCTCAGGGCTGCCTCAGGCATTGTGTTAAGAACCACAGTGTATTCTTTTTCCTTCTTTTATGAGATTTATCTGTACAGATATAAAGCCAAGAATTTAATCTTTAAAATACTTGAATTTGGTAGCAGGAAAAAATGATTAAATTTCTTTGGGCTCTTCCAGGAAAAAACACATTCTGACCAAACATAAACAAACAAACAAAAAACCTAAAGAAAGCAAAACAAAAACATAAAGAAAATGAAAAGTGACACCTTTATTCTTGCCTGCAAAAATCCCATGGCTCTCCAGGGAGGGTGATCTGAGGTTTACCTGTTAAGTTCTTAACAGAAGGCTCCAGGTTTGCACCATGGCTAATGATGCACAGATAATCTCAGGCAGCACAGGTTCAAAGTTGCTGTGCCTTGTCCCTCTAACCTTCCCACCACTCCCTCTTGCTTGACAACTTCTGGTTACCAGAGATAGACTGGATACACTTCTCTGTAGAAGGGCTCTTATCCTACACTTCCATCAATTGTAGATGTCAATTAAAATTGCTCTGGTTATAGCAGCTGAAGATTCAGCTATGAAAATTAGCACCTTGAGGCTTGGAGCTGGCAGACACAGCTCCCATGGGTATGGCTGCATCGTGCACAGGGCCTTCCCAAAGCTGATCTTTCATTTGGCAGTCCCCCCTCACACGTCCACTTGCAGAATGAAATCATTGCTAAGGCAACATCCTGAAGGTAGCACTGAATGTTCTTCACACAGATCAGAGGGCCACACCCAAGTCTGTTTCTGATGAAGATGCTTCCTAAGTACACACACACACACACACACACACACCCCAGAGCTGTGGACAGGGGACAGCTGCTTCCTCACCCTCCTCACAGTTGTGCCACTGCCTGTTTATGTCCCCTGGGGCAGGTCTTGTCCCCATTCCACACTGCAGCAGTCCTGCCCTCAGGTGAGGCTTCTCCAGGAGAAGGCATTAGTTAAAAGTGATAGCTGTGGATTTTAGCAAAAGGATGAGACTTATACGATGGTGCTGGTGTCTGTCCTTTCAAAGACTCATGCATGTTTGGTTTCTCCTACCTTCCCCAGGTGCTATGGTCAAAAATTTCAGAAGTTCTCCACACCCACACGGGACATTTGTCTTCTTTCTTCAGAAGATCTGGGCTCCCATGTTAGGATGTTAACAGTTGCTTTAGCATTTTGCCAGGGCTCAGCTTACTGAGAACTGTTCCTTTTGGATGTCTCAGTGTCCCAGAGGGGTCTTGAGCATTCCTGTCTGGACAGCCCTGGCTCTCATGCATGAGTGGAATTGAAGCCG
The DNA here is from genome assembly GCA_013397845.1 of Melanocharis versteri. Taxonomy (NCBI): domain Eukaryota; kingdom Metazoa; phylum Chordata; class Aves; order Passeriformes; family Melanocharitidae; genus Melanocharis; species Melanocharis versteri. Next base: position 242,206 of record VZTG01004997.1, on the reverse strand, counting down.
TTTATAAACCCCAGAAATAATATCATGTATGTGAACCTTGGCAGCTGTGGCCTGGCAAAAGCTGGACACCCACAGCTCCAGCTGAAGATACATTTGAGTATTGAACCTGACAGTGTCTCATGGCGTGGGCCAGAAAGCAGGGTGAGGTTTCCTCAGTCTTTCAGATTTGTCAGTAGGAAGTTTGGGTAGGTAACGCCGTGTGGGGTGGTCGATGGAGAAACTGCTGCTTGTCCCAAGGGGTACCCTTAGCTAGGGAACCCCCGGCGCTGGTTCTTGGCACCTCGCAGGCAGCCCTCTCACCCGTGCGATGGGAACACGCAGCCACGCTCACACTGAGCCGGCCAGCTCAGGTGACACTAGAGGTAAATGAGAAAGAGGCGGCCCCGCACGGACCACCGAGGGTTTATTGACCCTGATGGAGTCCAAGACGAGAAGGGCTGACTTCTGTTTGGGATACACTTATAAAGGGGTACAGGAGGGAGGCAGGGCATACAGGAACAACCAATGGGAATACAGAGGGGGGCTGGATTACATCCTATTAAGGGATATAAGGGGGCGTCTGGCTGCTGGCCAATCACACAGACCCAGTCTCCATAGGGTCACAAGATCAATGGAGGAGGCGTTTCTCACTGACATAAGGGTGTATCTTAGCCTTTGGAGCATGTCCACCAGCGGGCTCTGTATCTGGGCTCTTAGGTCCAGCAGCCTCAACAGCTGCTGGTTCAGGCGATGCAACAGGTAGGTACCCTGGATTACGGTGTTCCTCCCGCTTCCCCCTTTGCTTTCTTATAACATAGCTCAAGCATCCTCATTCTTATGGTCCTTATCCTAAAAGCACAATTTTCCCTTTCTGTTGAGTAGAAAAATTACTGGTCGCTGATAGGCCCAAAGAAATTCTACCCATTTGTTTCCTTCCTGTGTTCTGATGTCCACCAAGAATTTGGACCCATTTTCTTGGACTGGTCTTCCAGCACCCAATTTCCCCATCATTCCCTCTCCACGTGTTGTGCCACCCAGGGCTTGCTGCATCCTGAGGGGAGTTGTCTTCGGCTTCCCATTGCTGCAGGTTGGCAGGAGATCACAGATCCGATTTTTACGGATGTGTTGCAGGGCCAAGGGACTCTGACTGCTGCTTTAGGAGTTCTGTGCACGTATTCTCCAGTGCTGATCTGAGTTTCCCAGCTGTGGGTGAGGATCACAGGTTCTCCAGCAGCCTGGTGGTCTCCCAGCCTTGGGATGTACCTCTGCTGGTGCTCTTTTATTTATTGCATTCATACTGAAAGCTTTTGTGTGTTCTGGCATCCTGGGTGAAGTTTCTGGAGTCCTTTTAATCCCTTGTATCTTCTCATAGACTGCTGCTGGGCTTTGTAATCCTTGTATCTGGGCTAGGTGTGGGAAAGTAAAAGGGAAAAAAGGCATTTTTACCTCTATCGGTGCCAACCACCGGCTCTGTCCCACAAGTAAATATTCTTGTGGTTGGGGAAGGAAAGGAGAGCCTTTAGGCTGAAACAGCTGTGGAAGAAGATAACACTTAAGCTGAGCTTTGCGGCGCAACTTGAATAATGAATTTCTAATACTTGGGTTGGTAATGCATTCCAGGACTGTGTGGTCATCTCAGTTCCTCTTCTCTTTCTCAATAGCTCCCACGTTGTTCTTCTGTTTTATTAGTCTGGGTCTGTCATTCCACTTAACCTATAAAGCAAATGAGAGATGAGCAAGTTGGAAGGCCAAGTTTCATGAAATCCAGGATGGCACACAATGAGCCCAAAAGGAAACTTGAGAGGTATTTGCAGAAATAATTGTGGGCTCCTCCATGGAGGGTTATGAGTCACCTGGATCCTGATGTTGTTGGACATCTGCACAGTTTTGTCTTTGCTGCCATGAAGGAATTCCAGCACTGCAAAAGGACCTTATCCTAAGAGCTTGCCTTGCAAATTCACAGGATTTCATAGAAAAAAATGTCTCATGCTTGGTGATGGGATGGCACAGCAAGATCTCTTGGTCCAGCATTTAATTGACACTCAGATGTTCAGAACTCACAATACCTGTAGTGCTTTGGCTGCTTTTATACCTTTTGCTTAGAGCTGAAACAAACTCCTGCAACTCACCTTCAGGTAAACTTGCCCTTTCCCTTCCAAACATATTGAAATAATCTTCAGTGAAAGAATTCCAGGTGGATACAATGGATTGATTTTACTATTACATCCCTAACATGCAACTGTGTAGCTGGGCAGAGTTAGAATTTACATTAGATTCAGAAACATGTAAATATCATGTAGTCATAGAATTATATAATGGTTTGGGTTGGAAAGGACTTTTAAAGGTCATACTGTCCAACTCCCCTGCAATAAGCAGGGGCATCTTCAACTCCACCAGGTTGCTCAGAGCCATCCAACCTGACCTTCAGTATTTTCAGGGAGGGAGCATCCACCACCTTTCTGGGCAACCAGTGCCAGTGTTCCATCACCCTTCCAAAAATCTTCCTTATGCTTAATCCAAATTGACCCTCCTTCAGTTTAAGACCACTACCCTTTGAACCCTTGCAGTATCTGTATATAAGGAAAAGAACACAGTAAAGCCAGGAGTAGTAACCAAATTTGTAATTCTGTACAATAACTGACAGAAAATTAGCTATATGCCACCAGGAACAGTGCAGCCCACACAGGCTTCACAGCTTTGACCAAAATTGCTCTGAATGACTCACAGACTATCATTAGTAAACATTTCTTTTTTATTTTCATTACAAGGTAGCAATATTTTATAGCTACATGTGAACTATTGCACTTTCCCCTTTCTAGAATTTGTAAATGCAACTCACACTTTAATTTCTGAGTGACTTAAAAGTTTTAATTCCTTCCATGCTCTACCAGTTTTCCAGACTACCATCCTGCTTTTCCTTTTGTTATTTTCTTACTGAAGCTTTCTGAGTAACAAGTGATGGCAGAATGGGTGAGGGCTTGTTTTTTTCTCTTGCTGAAATTTCCTCTTCTCCAGACACATATCCTTGGTCCGTGAAAAGAAGAATATAAAGAAAAAAAATGGAGCATGGTTTTGCTGAAACACAGTTTGATGCCTTTTGGGGACAACACTAATCACCCAAAGCAATGACTCTGATGAACTTGTTTTATCCGTGTAGGGACCAGCCTTCCTGCACTGAGTGGACAACAATATACCAGAGCTCTGCAGAGAGACTGGGAACTTCCCCAGAAAGTGCCATGACTATCCTAGCTATAGGATATCTATAGCTATAGGAGCACATCTCCTGGCTGTGCTCTACATCCTGTGTCATTACCATTGCCATGCCTGATGTGTCCTTGGCGTTCTCATAGCTGTGGGTACATGAGGTCACTCTGTATCTGAGGTTTTTGGACTTGGAAATCCTTCTTTCTGCTTTTTCAAGTCCACCAGTATACTCCTGGATGTATGTGATAACCAAGCAGGCTATAGCTCACATTTATGGTCACCAACTTGTATCAGCTGTGACAAAGAGAACTCTCTGTATCTGGGCTGAAAAGCAGGAAAAGACATTGAAATCCATATGGGGAGAATTAAGTTCTCCTCTGAAAGGCTGGCACATGCTCCTGGCTGCCCCCAGGCTACCAGTTCCCTGCGTTTAGAGTAACAGCTGGGTCATTTTAGCTGTTTAGCAAGGAAGGACCAAACCGCAAAAACTGCAGCCAGTGCTAAGAATCTGCAAGTGGATTACGCTATAAAACTCTTTGGTTACATTTTAATGACGGGGAAAAAAAGTGTGGAAAACAAAAATTAACCCAGAAAATATCCAGGTTCCATTAACTAGTTCAGCCATGCAGCAGGTGATTTAGTGATAAGTACTGCTGGCCATATTTCATGCCGGATCTTGGGCTTACAGGACTGGGTCATACCCACAGCATCTGTGTGTGGGCTGATAAACACTGATGTAAGAGAATGAGGGCAAATTCAGTTGGCTCCTTTCTGTGAGTTTTATTCCCACATTTGACTCTAGCAGTTAAATATAAAATGCCATCCCTTCTATTTAACACTGCAGTTCATTTATGCAGACCGTTCACTATTAATTTTCACTGTTTTAGTAGAGTCACAAGGATACATTTTTAAAATTACATTTATTCGAACATTTCTATAAGGCACAGCAGTCCGTGAGCCTGAAAAAGGGGTCATAGGTAGTGGAATTCTGGAGGTTGCTTGACTTATATTTCCAGATTTTGCATCAAAACCTGTGCTAATTTTGCTCAGTGCACTGGGGTTCCCCACAGAGGTGGTGTGATCCTGCTCATGAAGGCTGGTGAATTCCTTGCCCACCAAAGCTGTCTGGGTGTGGGTGAGCTCCTGGGTTTGCGGTGGAACAATGTATTGCATGCCTAGTTTCAGGCTCAAATAAGACGTTTCTGCTTTTTAAAGATGATATGCTTAATTCTGTGTGGTTTACATATGTGTGTATATATATGCATATATTCACCCCCCACTCCCTTTGTGTTTTTTTGATTTGTGTCAATTCTTTCATACATATCACACAGAGAGTCTGCTAGCACTTGAGGAGATGTTTGTGCCATACTTTTCACTGTTTCTCCCAACTATATTAAAATGCTTGCCAGAATATCCTCTGGGAGACTGGAGTACTTGATTAGAGGAGTAAATGGATATCACAGCAGCAAAGTTGAGATTCCTTTTAAACCTCTGCATCCTTGATAAGTGTAACATTTTTTGGAGAAATTATTAAATAATTCAATTTGTTTCATTCCCATGTGACTATATGACTGTAAAGGGGTTGATCATGGTTTCATTGTTCACCCTCTAATATACAAGGGAAACTTCCTCAGGAAAACTGCTTCTGCAGTGGGAGCTGAGAGGATATAAATATCATTGCTTAACACTTCCCGCCCCCTCCCCATACGCTTCTCAAGTGTGGTTTTTCTGGTACAAATGGTGTCTGTGGAGCAGCCTTGGCCCTGGGGGATGCTCGGGAGAAGCAGGGAGGTGCTCGGGAGAGCACCATTTGTGCACCAACACTGCCCTCGCGTGTCGGGGGTGTGGGAGACCAAAATGTCAGCAACCACATAATTAGCAATTAATTTTCATCCTCCGAGAGACAAACCACACAGCTGGTGTCCTCCTCTATGGGTGGAAGCAGCAGCGTTAACTGTTTAAGGGCTGAGATGTTGCCACTTTCCAGGCTGGCATTGTTTGGGATGAGGAAGTGGCAGCAATACCCTGGCCTGAGCAAGGTTGTATTTTGTTTTGCTTTGTTTTGTTCTAAGTTATGCAATCCACAGCGTCAGCAGGTCTCTGGATCACAAACGGGAATTTTGCCACCTTCTTGGTTTAGCCCTGGGCCCCAGCAGTACCACAGCTGCCTGCAAGCAAGAGGGAATCCTGTGTGAAAGACCCATTTCATCACTTTGCACAGATCCATCAAGTGAAACTGCTGATCATCACTGATGTGTGGGATTTGAAGGTGTTGGAGAGGTGAAAGAGTTCTGCCCATTTCGCAGGCATCAGGTGCATGTGAGGGTTGAAAGCCAAACACTAACCTGGCTTTGCTGAGCTGACAGCGCCTGAGCGTCAGCTCAGTGGAACGATTTCTTTTTTGCATCCAGTAAGAACTCAGTGACTTAGTTTATTAGCTGTATGTAGGAGGAGGGATCATGGTGTGGTTACAGTGTAGGAACAAGAAACCTGAGTGCTATTTCTGCCACAGACATCCTGTCTGCCTTTGGGACAGTCACTTTACCTATGGGCCCCAGATTAAAACAACAACTCATGAAAGTTGCTTCTTTCCACCTTGAGTAATCCCTCCTAGGATCAGAATGTGACATGCTCTTCCTGCTTGTGCATCTGACTGAATGTGTATGCATTCCCAGTTGGAGAGCTGATACTTTTAATTATACCAGCCTTCATATTTAATTCTTGCATCAGTTTTTCAGGTTCATTCTCTGATGTCTCTTTTCACCAAAGCCCTGAATTTCAGTTCTGTTTCCACTGACCTTGGGAGCCAGGGGATTAATTCTCTGGCTCAATTAATCCTTTTTCTATACTTATGATTTTAATCCTTTTCTTTTTTTTCCTTAATGAATTTGTGCCAGGAAGTGTACTCTTTTCCTTACTTGTAGTTTCCACTGTATTTAAATTCAAATTCCAATTCGAAAGCTATGGTTTTGCCCCCAAAGTCTTGTAAAAGTCAAGGCCTCTCTCTACTTTCTTTCTTCCCCATTTGCAACATGTCAGCTTTTGTTAGGGGTGATAGGGAAGGTACAGCTGCTTTTTGGGGCTTTCTGTTGTGTATTAAAAGAGGATCTGAGCTTCAAGCATATCTGGAATAAAGGCTGTAGTGCAAAGCCCAGGCTGGCTCAAGAGCTGGCTCTGACTTCTTCTAAGCCCCCTCGTTCCCACTGCACTTTTTGCTGTTTCTGGCCCAGATCCTCAGGAACAGCCTGTTCTCCCTGTTCAGAGACCCATCACCCCCTCCTCCTTCTCTTTCATAGCACATGGGACAAGATGCTGCCCGTAGTCATCACTCTGCTGACTGCTCCTCCATGGCAGATCTCACTAAAAAGAAAAAAATACCCCTTAGAAAAATTGTTTGGATCAGCCCATCTCCCAGGCCTCACATGGGAGGCTCACCTGGGTGATCTTCTCTCCAAGCTCCCTCTGGCTGTGTCTCCCTGCTGGTTTCTCATCCTTGGTGCTCTGCTCAGCTGCTGCTCTGGGCAGCCAGAACGTGGCTGAGAGAACGCCGTGGTGTTGTCCTGTCCGCACCAAGGACTCGGTACCTCCCAGGGCCACGGGGCAGATAAACACAGAGAAACCCCCACTGGTGACCTGGGGGCCTGGGCACCCACAGCCCCGGGTGGCCTCACCTCGCGTGGGGCTCCAGGGGAGGAGCACACGCCTGGTTCACAGCTGTGTCACAATGCAACGGCCCTGGAGCCGACACCAGGGCTTAACCAGCTCTATCCAAGCCTTGCACACCAAATATTCTCAGCCAAGTGCTGCTGGTTTTCGGAAAGGGAAAGAATTCTTTTCCTAGCCATGAGCTAGCAGACAAGAGAAGGAGCTTTGCTGTGCCAGGTCTGTAGGATTTCAAATGTGAGCTCTGTGGAAATCCAGACCAACACGGAGCAGATGTGGAGAAATTGCCCCTGACAAAGTAAGGAAACTTTACAAATCTGAGAGAACACCCAGGTGAAAATTTTGAATCTGAAGTTAAGGTTTTCTTTAAAGAATGCTATCACGTAGCCAAACTATTAAAAAGATATTTCCTTAAACCTGAGCTGCAGAGACAATCTCAGGACATCTGTTGATGGCAACTTCCTCATGAACCCCAGTTCAGTGCTGAGGAAACACTGTTTTGGAACAAAATCTTTTTTTTATTCCCTTCTCGTGAATGTTGAATAAATCTTTCTGAGGTATTTGAATAGCAGTCATTCCGAATTATATTAATGTTATGAACTTACCTGCTGCCTCCTGGCAGTTGCCCTGGATTTTCAGCCCCTGCCCATGGAAATCCACAGTGGTTTTTAGTATTTTTTTTAATCTCATAATATTTTGTGATCATCTTCTTTCCTTTTGATGCTATTAAAGTGTAAGATAGTAAGATAGGTTTTGCCTTTTTTTTTTTTCTTTAAGAATTTTTTTAAGAATTTTTTTTTTGGTTCATTAATGTGGATTATTTGATGCTGTTGAAATCTATGGCATGAAATGATAGATCAGCATTTACCCTGAGTTGAGTAATTACCTGAAATAAAACCCCCAAACAAGCAGGATATGGATCTAAATCCTTCTTAATGATTGAAAATTAGGTAAAAATATAGCAGTGTGAATGTAAAACCCAGGCATCCTCTCTCCACAGCCACCACCAAGAAGGCAGTATCTGTTTTCTCATCTGATTTGGGGGGTTGTTGTGGCCTCTGTGAACATGGGGAGTGGGACCCTAGTCCCTAAGGGTCAGCTTTAAACTCCCCTCAACCACCATGCAGTTTGTAGCAGTCTTGAAATTATTAGTTCTTGGCTTACAAAATGAGTGTATTTGGGGAAAAAAAAATGTTGTTCCTTCTCATTTTGCATCAGTCTCTTTGTAACAGGTTGGCTTGCTTGTCTGTGGTTTGTTTTTTCTAATAAAAGAGACTGAGTAGGAAGAATACTCCAAGTGCTGTGCAACAAAATTTGTAGGTTTTTTACTCACCTGATAAAAATGCAAATGCATTTCCTGCCATTTTTGTAGAGTTCTGATGAACTGTGTCAGAAAAGAGGGGTGGAGGGAGAGGAGGAAGTGGAAGAAAAGTCCTTTTGTATTACAATTAAAATGCTGAATTCAACTGTTTTCTTGGAAAGCTAATGGGAGCTCTGTGGAGGGGCAGGAACCCGAGACGGATCCACACCAATGTTCTAACATCTCTTTATTTTTCTCTACTTTGTATTTTATATTGAAACCAGTGAGATTTGGACACTCCTCCAAGGCTGGGAGCTTGCCTGAAGGAATTGAGAAATAGGAAATTGAAATTATAACTTCTTAAGACTGTTCAGCCACAGAGAGTAGGGGAGAGAGGAGACAAGTGGCCTGGAGACCAAGAAAACTGTGGGGGTGTATGTTGAGATATGGACAGTCACGGAGGTCTGGTCCACAGCACTTTGGCTGCTTCTGCCTCAGCTCGACCTAAGGGCCTGTCAGTCATCCTCATGTCAGTGAATTCCCATCATGTGAGACTGCACTGAGCCTTGAATAGGCTTTATGTCTTCATGGTGGGCTGGAAAGTGGATGCTACTGCCGATAAGTGCTGTGCCAGCACACTGGAACCTGCCCTCTCCCCTCTCTGTCCTTTGTAGCTGCAGAGTTTGCACACTTGAGGTCTTTCTTTTTTGTATTAAATCTCCACTGTTAATCTCCTTGGTAGGTTTGAGAAAGAAAAAGACAAGTTTAAAAATGCACTTCTGACTCCAAATTCCACTTCCTGTTGATACAGCTGTGTTTCCTACTGGATGGCTCTGTAAACAGATAGTTTAACCCTTCAGGTCTTGCAGTTATGTTGCTTCAGCATCACCAGTTTCTCTCCTTACAGAAAATTCCTCCCTTGTCTGTCCAGAACATCCTTTTTTCCTCCTTCTTTTTGCACATCCCCACACATTACACATTCTGCTGTAGCTTAACACTTCATTCAAAAAGAACAGGATTTCCTCTCGCTGTTGGTGAAAACACTTCTGTCCTTCATGATCCCCACTTTGTTGTGTTGTGTTTGTGGAGGGGAAAATAATTACACCTTCTAAGTTTAATCCGCAGTAATTGAAATAATTAAATTCCCTGGCAAGGGCACCAGAAGAAAACCAATGAACCAGAATTTTGTAAACCAAATTTTTAGTGCATGAGATGAGAAAGTGTCTAGTAGACTTCAGCTTGGGATAAATTACATGCCAGGGGTGTTTGAGCCCTTCATACCAGAACAAAATCTTCACCTGTGTCTGTTTTCATTCTGGGTCTGTGCTCTATTTAATAGATGGCATTAGGGGTATCACACCCATTGGTGAGGACCTGGTTGCATCTGGCTGTGCAATCCTGAGTGAAACCTCTCTGCTACGGGAACTACAGGCATATCCAGCCTGAGGAATAGGCTGGCTGCCAGGTAATTTTTCCCTATATGTGAACAAAATGGAGAAACCCTTTCTTTCTAAAGTAGATCGGTTGAAGGTGCTCAGCTGTGGTGTTCCACCTTATTTGAACTCTTCCAGACACATCTGAAAGTCATATTCAGAAAAATTCATGTGAAAAGCTGAGTATGGATTTTTCTGTGGGTGAATGGATAGAAATTTCTTCTTCCCAGGCACAGCACCAGCAAAGCCCTGGGATTATAGCCCTTGTAGCAGCTCTGGGTTTCCTACCTCTCCCTATCCCTACTGATATCTTCATAGAGGAACTCTCAGGATCTCCCTTGCCCTCATTCACTGCCTTCTCCCTGGCAGCTGCATGTTCCTCTCTGGTCTGGGCAGCTCACAATCTTCAGAGTTTGTTCCTTGTAGCAAAAGAATTGTTACCACTCCTGTTCTACAGACACAGAGAGGCTAAAAGCTGAGGTCAAATAGCAAAGTCATGCCCTACTCTTCCAGTGTAGAGTTTATGTTCTCTGCCTTTGGCTGCATTAAAATCAGGCATTTTATGTAGAGTTGTCAAGTCTCTTGTGAGGTCAGTGCAATGATCCCTCTGTGTTCAGCAGAGAGGGGCCCAGGGTTTGCACCCAGCAGCTGTGAATGCAGATCTTGCTCGGAGAAGCTGAGGAAAGTGGTGGGTTTTGACACATAATTTCACCAGAGCCAAAGATCCCAGAGACCTACTGTGGTTGCTGCTTATAACCAAACCCAAAATCTTCTACAGCACTGCACAGTGAGCTGGTGACATGCTCCAGCATATTTTTGGAGCCAAAATGCTCATATATTCGACTGCCGGGGGGGATCTATTTATGGACTAGCTCAAATTAATTTGTCTGTGCAAATTATCTGACTTCTGTTAGCATAAATATTCTTTTAAGGCATTGATATTTTAGTCACGCTGTTCTGCCTGTCATTTATCCTTTACAGTGACTATGAGAAGTGAACAAGATGCATCCACGTGCAATAACCATGTGGCTTTGTGGTCTACATTAGAAAAGGAACTTCTCTTTTGTAGTCTTATTTGTAACTACGTCTTACTGCATGGGCACCTCCAGGTCCCAATCAAAACTGATTTCCTCCCTTTCTCCTCCTCTCTCCAGCTATGTTTCTCCAGCTGAAAGAGTTTGGGCTGTTCAGCGTGGAAAAGAGAAAGCTTCAGGGTGGAGTCATTGTGGCTTTCTATTACTTATAAAAGCAGCTTATAGAAAAGAAGGACAGAGACATTTTATATGGGCAGATAGTGACAGGACAAGGGGGAACAGTTTTAAATCAGAAGAGGAGACATTTACATTAGATATTAGGAAGAAATCCTTTACTGTGAGGGTGGTAAGGCACTGACGCAATTTCCCAGAGAAGTTTTGGACGCCCCGTCTCTGGAAGTGTTCAAGGCCAGGCTGGATGGAGCTCTGAGCAACCTGGTCTAGTGGATTCTTGTTTTTTCTGGGGGAAAGCTGGTCAGATATCCTCTTGGATGTGTAAGAAATGAGTAGCTTCTACATTTACAGAGAAGAAAAAATGTTTATTCTCTACCTTTAATGGGATGAATTGACCCTCAAATAACTGTGCCCCAAAACTTTGCCCTCATGATGGGCTTTTCTGGAAAGCAGATTTTCTTCTCCTTTCTTAAAGAAGATCTGGAGGTTGGTTGGTTTGCCGTTGGGCTTGTAGCTTACATGAAGTTTATGACAGCATTAAGAAAATTAATCGTATGTGGAAAAAAAAAAAAATCATGCTCTCTTGGAAATGCAGTGCTGATGTTGATTTCTAGCATGATCCCCAGACAGGCTAAAGTCTCTTATGCAAAACTCATCTGTCTGAGATTGGTGGCAGCTTTAAGGAGTTAGTTTCATTCTAGATGGCATTGAGTCTGTGGGCTTCTGATGTCCTTTTGCATATCTCTTAATTCAGGTACTGTACAGCATTTCACACCTGACCACCATGGAGACTGAGTTGAGGATCTGGGTAAGAATATCACTAGATCTGTTTTCCTAGATTTCAAAGAAAGAGGATGCTTCTTTCCAACATTGGCTGTTCTGGTAGACTACAAACTACTTGAGCAGGCTTGTTACTTGTTACAGAATGTAAAACTCAGCACAGGGTTGTCCTGGATCTGGTACATCTGGTGATGAGTACATTGAGTATCTGCACTTTACAGTCTCCTCCTTTCTGCTTGCAAAACCTGTACTCCAATCTACTTCAGTGTCTCAACTATCATCTAGAAAAGTTAAAATTACAGATTTTTTTACTGTTCTTTTCCATCCTCATAGCTTTAGGCCTAATGCTCTTTGATATCATCATTGGGAAGGGTCATTGTGTACATGTTTTGGCACGTAATGTCTCTGCTCCACATGTTGAGCTAGTAAATTTCTTCAGATAGGCTGGGCTTGTTCCAGGGATTTAGGCAGATAAGCTCAGCAAAGTTTGGGAAAAGCAGGCCTCTAGCTAATCACTGTGCTCCTGCTAAATGATCTCACCATAAAATTGGCAAGGTTGTTTGTGCTGATCTCAGTTTAACTTCTAATATGAGCTTACAGCAATTCATCATTTCTCTAGCTTATGGACCACCCTGTGTCTGGCTTGCTGCCTACCTGCTGTGCATGGGTGCAGGCTCCCTTCCAGCCATGGTCTTCTGTACAGCTACACTTATATTGAATTTACTGGTTTTATTTAAAAGTCTTAAGTCTATTTTTGCATGCATGTGTGTTGTTGTTTTGTAGATTTTTGCTTTTCAAATCAGAAGAAAAAAATGCTCAGAAGTGTTTGCTTAGCATTCTGCTGCTTGCTTCTCTTTTTAGGCATCAGGTGTCACTGCTGCAAAGGACTTCAGATTTCCTTTGGAGAACCTTTTCTGCACATTCTAAAGCACAGTGACAAAATAGATAATTAAATCTGCTGGGGGGATTTTAAGAGGCAGTTGTTTGACACTGGTACCCTCTGATATGGCTAAAAGCTTGATACAAGCTTTAGGAAGAAAACACATTAGGAAGATAATGTCTCCCCAGGGAATTCTCTACTCCAGTTCCTCGAGGATGTGATTTAAAGCAGCGTCTGCTCTGTGCTGTGTGTTGTTTTATACTTTCCTTCAGATCCTTGAACTGAAGATTGTTTGGATGTGCATTTGAGGGAACAATTTCACAGCATATTATAGAGAAATGTCATGGGAATAATGTTTAGGATTTTGAAAGAGGCAGAAGGGACATACATGGAAAAGGGGAACACCCAAGTTTCGTAGGTGTTCATGCTGGAAAACTGACAAAAGTCAAAGGGTCCACAAAAGTTGACAAAGTTTCATTAGTAAATTACTCACTTTGCATGGAAATTGGTATAAGTTAGACCCTGTTCTCCTAGTGTAAGCACACAGGAGTGGGTTTTAGATAAAGGGATAGGGTGATAGAGAAAAGAGAGATTGATTGTATTAAAAAGGGGGAGAGAGAGAAAAAGGAAGAGAGGAGGGAAGAGAAACATCACCGGTGCTGGTGATCCATCTGATGGGGTATCCAGGGTCCTGGGGGGCACACACACCAGGGCATCATGGGGTTACTATTTTATTGGTAAATCTTCCCTGCCCTGGAGATAAGTTTCTCACTTCCTGTGGAAATTATTTAGCATGCACAGACAGTCTGTTCTTCTTGACTCTTTTGGAAATGGGTCTGAGGGCTTTGGGGGTCTTTAGTGGTCCTGATTCCCCCTACAGTCCATGCCTATTCCTCAGCCCCATTCCTGCCCTTCTGCTGTACTGTGTTGTGTTAATCTCCAGGAGCCAGAACATTTATCCCAGAAAAGTGCTGCCTCTACCTGCCTACGATCCCTTGTCCAGCCATATCCTATTCTTTCTCACAGTGTGTTATTACCAACATCCTTGGTTGGATCCACAGCTATTTGGCTGTTGGTGTTTGAGACATCCACATTAGCCCCTTATCTTCTGTGATTGTATGACTTATACAATAGTGAAGGCAGAAAACTGAACCCTTGGAAGTAGCATAGGCCATGGTGCTATTCCTGTCCTGCTGTCTGTGTTATCAGATGCCCCCAGAGGGAGATGGGGGAAAAGGAAGAAGGAGTTCTGTTCCCTTTTCTTCTTTGTGACAACCTGGGCACTCTGGTTATCTCATGTTCATGGTTTGTCCCTCACCCTGCCTTAGCTATGTCATATGATTTTAACTCACAGGAACGTTTTGTGGTTCGTCTTCTGTGTGAGTCTCTTTTTCCTCTGCGCCCTCAGTGTGATGACAACACTCATTCACTTCCCAGATGTGTTAGCACTGCCATGGTCCTGTTTCCAGGGATTTCCAGGTGCCTGGTGCTTGTTCAGAACATCAGTCAAACCTTTTGCTGTCTGGATGCATTTTCAAGTCCTGTTTCCCTTCCTTAATTTAAAAACTATTACATTTGGTCTTTGGAAAACTTTTTTTTTTCTCTCAGAGGAACTCATGGTGGGGGTATGAGCTGAATTTTTCACCATACAGATGTGAAAGTATCACAAGCTGAGCTGAGCTATGGTGGAGACCAAGGTGCAAGACTTGTCCTTGCAAGCACAACACAACAGTCATGTGAATGGTGATTGTCCATGCTGGTACTCAGAATTGCACTATTGCCATTATTCTTTTCCCCTGCCTGGTGTAAGATAAAATCTGATGATACTCCTCTCCCACTCTGTATTTTGCTGCTTTCTTGATTTGGTTTTCTAGAAACAGCCTCAGGCACTAGTTAAAATCTGGTTGAACATTTGGATTCCATGATTCTGTGAGGAGAAGCTGCTTTCCTCACAGAAGTATGGCCAGACCACACTCAGATCAGGCGACCATCCACTGTGCTGTGGGTGCCTTTGCTTCAAATGTACAAATGCTGCTTTACCGATCCTTTTGCACACACAGAACCAGCTCACTTCAGATGCTACAAAAGACTTTTGCCATGATTTTTCCTGGCAAAGGGTGGGATAACACATGTCTCTTCAAGCTGGACCATAATGTTCTGCAATCAGACTCTGGATAAGTTTCAGGTCCTCCTCAAGTATGCAGAAGTCTGGCGTCTTCTGTTGGCCCTAAGGATGTTGCTGACCTATGCCTTCCATCTGTATTCTCTGTCTAGCAGATCTCATAACATACTATGAGCCACAGTTACCAAAATATGCCACACTTGGCACAAAACATCCTTTTGTGATGGGACTCTATATCTGGAAATGCTGCTGTTTATTCAGACAAGTTGTAGGCTCCATCTGCCTTTTACTTAACCACAGGGATGTAGCAGTGCAAAGACTGCTCATTTTTCACTGAGATCTTGAGGTGGCTTTGATACAACGATACAACACTGTATGAAATGGCAGCTATGTTTTTTGGATTAAGCCATGCATGCCATGTGTTCCAAAGGGGCCATTAAAGTAGCAGTAGCAGCAGCTTCTTTTTCCTTCTGTTATCTTGAAATCTTCCAGCTACTAAACTAGATTGATGGTATGTTTCTTGTTATCAAATAAAATAATTATCTGTCAAATAGCTTTTGTTTGGCTGGGCCTGTGATAGGAGACGGGATGGGCCTGAAAAATATAATTCTTCTGTCTGCAGTATATGCAGCATTTAACAAATAGGTCAGTTTTTATTCCCTGAGCCAGCAGCAGACTTTAGGTGGCACAATGCAGAACTGAATTGGTGAAGATGCCTTGATGATGGTTTGGGTTTGTGGGCATTTTCCACATGTGGATTTGGCAAGGTGTGCATGCATAGGCTGCCAGGAACGCTGGTTGTCCGTGCCCTCTGGGGGTCTGAGTGCAGCATGTGAGGATGGAGAATCCAGAGCCTTCCTGGATGACCTGTCCTCGTGGTGCATTGCTCTGCTAGTAAAGAAGTTGCCTTCCTGGTGTTTAGAACCTCCCTGACTATATTTTGTGGCTGTTGCCCATTGTTTTACCCTCTGCTACCACTGGGAAGAGTGGAGTGAGAGCAGCCCAGCTCCCTCGGTGTGCTCTCCTTCTGGTCTCTGACCATCTAGGTTGGCATCCCCTGCCAATTCCCAGATACACCATTTGAAGTGAGGGTTCAAGACTGTAGTCCAGGAAATGAACTGATCTATTGATATCTCACCAAGACCAGGTTCTTTTCCATATTGCATCTAAACAAACTATTTAGCAATTGCAAAATGAGAGCAAATACCTAGCCCTTAGTATGGATTTCAAGGAGGAAAAAACTTTGATAGTTTGGAAATAAAGTAATCACCTCAGAAATTCAGAGCTAGAGAGAAATATTTGTGGAAATTTAATATGGAAGGGAAATTGCTATTTAAGGGAAATAGGGATGCATGACTTCATCAGTTCATCAGCAGCTCTAGGGAAGAGCAGATATTAGGTCAAGCAAACAGTTTCAGATTAGAGAACTTAAATAACATTGAAATTTAAAAATGAAAACTTGTTTTAAGTCAAAATTCTGTGAATTGGAACAGAAATAGAAAATTCAGGATACTTGAAAATGAAGATTTATATTTTTATTTAAAAAAAACATGAAAACCAAGACAATTTTGAAGAACTTAATGAAATCTGCACTGTTCTTGCCATGGGGAAAAAAACCCCACAACCAACCGAACAAATAAGTGGAGCTTTTAAATTTTTCTTAACTTTTTATGCTCAGCATGCACGAGTGTCCCCAAGAGGGTAAGAAGACGAAAAGTATCTTCCTTTTGATTTCAAAGCCATTACTGAAAAGGAGATAAGCAAATGCAGAACAAGGCTACTTGCAAAGTAAAACCTCTGCCAAAGCAGTCTGCTTTTGTCTGGCAGCTGGAACTGATACTGGGTTTGCTACCCAGCTTTTGGCTGATACACCAATATCTTGTACTGTACAGTTTGAGGATGGTTTCAAACTCTGTCATCTTGGATGGTCCACACACACTCTCCCTTTCCTAAAACTGAAGTTTGTCTGCTTGCACCTTCTGGAGACTTTTCTCATTGCTCCTCCAGATGTTCCCTGTTACTTTTCAAACTACTGTTCAAGCTTGTTTCATGGGATGAGCTCATTGCAGCACAAGGCATTAAAATATTCTTCGAGCACAGAAATTGTGCTGTTTAATATCCCTATTTGTGGAGTCTGTGGTGACAGTGTCAATTTGTTAATGATGCCCAAACATTTTTAGGTCACCCTATTCTAAGTAAGAGCTTCTTCTACTGGGGCAACAGGTATGAAACATCAGGTTGCTTTCTAACAGGGAAGTTTTTCCCCTCTGAATACTCCATGGGAAAATATGAAGAAAATGGGAGGTCACACTGAGTTTGCCAGTATAAGCAATTTTTTGGCAAAGAGATGAATGTATGTAATCTTTACTCTGTAATTGTCTAAACTGAGTTAGAAAAGACTATTCCAAACATCTGTCTACATTCTTCCCACAGATACATTTCCCAAAATAAAGTTATGGGAAGCTGATTGCTCATCATTCATAGATCCACAGACATATAATGGTTGGCCCACTGGGGATATTTTATTTTCTTAGGCTATTGAATGTTTTGCTTCATGCAGAACGTTCCTTTCTGCTCAACCTACCATGCACAGCAAGAATAAATCCAGCTGGCACCTGACATCTTCAAAACTGTCTTATATTTTCTGGATTTAGAGTCTGTTATTTCACAATATGTCCTGGAGATTTCATGTCTGGGATCAATTTTAATGAGGTATCTAGAACCTCATGCATGGGAAAGCTGAGCCCTGAATAATCGTATTTTCCTCTGACCATTAAATTATGTGTCCTGCAGAATCTGATTTATATTTCTGTCCTGATGCTACTTGTCCCTAGCATTAACTTGTGACAGTTTATGAGCATTCATGGGGACTTAGGGATTTGCTGCAAGAGTTTAACAGCAAGGAAGTCCTGATGATACTGTGATTACTGCTGATCTCCCTGTAAGAACTGGCTCTCTGTAAACCCATCTGTTTTGGGTATGATAATAATGCAAATATTCAGAAATATTCAGCACAGAAGTTTCAGTGGAGCAAAATCAAGAACAAACTTCTACCCTGAGGGCCTGATTTAAGCCCACTGATGTAAGCCAGGTCCTGTTTTACATTGCCATCTCTCTGACAAGCATTATGAGTTTTTAACTTCTGTCAATCCTGGGATGAAACTAAGCAATCTCTATGCTTGCCCAGAAATAAAACTGAGGGATGAAGGGGTATGTGGCTTTATTTAATGGATTGTTTATATTTCATTTTGTCTTTCCATTTTTTGCTTATTTATTGAGCTCCAGATGCTGTGTTCCCTTGGGAATATGCTACATCAGGTTAGTGTTAGCAACTCTGGGAATGTGCATGAGTCTCCTGGGGTGCCTTTAAAATAGTTTTGGATAATGGGAATACTTAGAGTGGTTCCTGGAACTGGAATTGACTCTACAGGCATTTCTGCTTGTGCTGTCTCAATAGTTCAGCCAGTAGGTGGAACCAGGGGAAAGCAGATGTGTGTTATGTACAAATGCTCAACCCTTTCCTAGGAGCTGCATCCCAAGGTGTCTGCATAAAATTGTGTTTTTAACTTCAGTGTTCCTGTTTAGAACAGTCACACTCCAAATCTGGAGTTATTTTTAAACAGTGACAGGATGACGTTGTCAGACCTTGTAGTACGGAGAATGTTTTAATAAAATTTCCTCACTAATCATTTTCAGTTGTGAATATATCAGAGATAGAGAACAGGGGATAAACCAGATCACATCATATCCCTCCATCAATGACATCTGGCATTTGCTCAGAAAGGCAGTATCAGTAGGTTAAAAATATTTCTTTAATGTGTTCTACTGTGAGAAATTAAATGTAGTCCACCCAACAGCATGTACCCTGCAAAACACAGCTTGGGCAGCTCTGCCTGAAGTAAAAAGTTCTCCTTTGAGATCAAATTACCACCAAGGAGAAAATGATGGAAGCTGATAAAGTACTAAGGTTGCTGCTACTATGGAGCCACTTCTCCAGCTCTGTTGATAGCCAGAAGAATCCAATTTAGAAGTCACCATCCTTTCTGAATATTTCCCATCAATAAACAGGAAGGGAAGAACAGGGATGACTTCTCCCTACCTTCACCCAGCTGATGAGAAAAATACTTGAAAGAAAAAGGTTTTAAGAGTAAGATCTTGCAGCACTGAAACAGTAAAATAAATACATGTGAATATATTTTTAAACATATGTAAAAACTGGAAACAAAGGAGTATATTGTGATGCTCTGCTGCTTTAAAGCAAAGGTAGAGGCTCCTCATGTACTATGTAAAAGGGCTGCAATAAATCTGCCTGTCTTGTAGTTTGGGCTATATACACCAGTTTCAACACCATAGCTTGGTTTTTCCAGTTTTCAAAACTAAAACATACTTACAATTGCAGTATTTTTCAACAGATTGATAATATATGTTGCCAGGAGGAAGAATGTGCTGCTAAAATGCTGCTATCCATTTTGTATCTTAAAATTTGGTAGTAAAACTCCTGGCTATTGAAAATACTGAGTTTGTGGCTATGGCAGACAGTGGGTAATTTTTTATTTTCTCATCTTCTCTTGAATGTGAAGACAGAAATTAGGTGGAAATTGTTGCCGGCAATCTGCTCTGCAGATGCAAAAAGAAAGCAATTTTGGAGCTTGCCAAGCATAAATCAGGAGTGACTTTAATAGAGAGTTATCAGGCATGGCAGGGTGAGAAAGGCTTCATCTTGTTTTAATGAGAATGGGTTTGTACCTCCAAAAGCAAAAAAATTAGAACTCATGAATAATTTTGGTGGAATATTTTCTCCTTGGTATCCAAGATAACTAATCTGCAAACTCCAAGACTGAAGAATAATTAAATGAAACAGGTTAATTACCAGTACTTGGAAAAAATAATTTCCTAACAGGCATATTATTTTATCTTTCTGACATTTTAAAATAAGCTTGTCAAATCCCCACTACTGTGACTTTTGGTGTTCATTTTCTCTTTGCTCTAATTTCAGATTTCTTATAAGAGCATTGTCCTCCTATGCTTTATATTGACCCTAAATACATAATTCCTGAAACCTTAAATTACATGAGCAGATTTTTTGTTTGTTTGCTTGTTATTTTCTAGTGAAGGATGGCCATTGGGGAAGGCCCTTACAGTGTGATTTCCTCTTGATAGCACTTGTGAAAAGCATTAGTCATGATGATATAACCAACATACTCATTAAAAAGGAAGTGTCTATTTTCTAAAACGCTCTGGGACATTGAAATAGCAGGGCTGAATGACTTTTCCAAAGGGACTTAGGTATTCCAGTGATGACAGCTGACCATGGAAATGGGAAAGTCCATAATTTTATAAATCTACAGAATTGCTCCTCCCACAGTGAAGGTCTGAGGGACTTAGGAGGGGAGAGGAGGAGAGCCTGGAGGCTGTACAAGTTGTGTACTTTTAAAGAGTCCAGTGGACAACAGTTTCCAAAGGCTGGGTTTTGCTGAGGTGGTGATGCAGCCTAGGACATGATGCCAACTCCATCACTCCATGCCTTCCCTTTTTGTAAAACCCAGGAGTGACAGTACTTTGATGCCTGTCCACACTGATTACCTGGAGATGCTCATGTAGCCCACTCTGTGTCCATCCGATGGACTCAGCCACACCACTGGACATTTCAGCCAGCACATCCAAGAACCAAACCAGTTCCTCACCGTGAGGGCACCGGAAAGGCTTCCCTGGCCAGCTCAGATGTCAGACCTAGAGGAAGGGCTGTTGAATATTTTACGCTAAACACCTGTCTATCACAAGCCACCAAACGTCTCCCAGCTGTTCTGTGCTTTACAAGAATTCAGCCTCAGCCCTTCACGTATTAACTAAACCCACAGGAGTATCAGGGCTCCTCTTTGCTACGTGTGCTGGCTCACAGACACTTTCATGTCTGCACAGGGAGAAGCTCATTGCTTGCTCATGTTGACAATAGGAACAAGGGATGGAGAAGGATTTACTTACAGGGCTGGGCTGTGACAATGAGATCTTTAAATAGCTGTGTGACTTTTGTCTGTATATCTGGATCTTGTTATTAAGCACTTTTTTTAATGATCAGCAACAAAATAAATAGGTTTATTGCACTCAAGGAGGCCTTACTTCTCAAGTGGCAGATTATTGCACCTACTCAAATGATTGTGAGTGGAATGAAAAATCCTACAATTAAAAGGCCAGGGCTTTTCATCGATCTGAATGTTCCTCTTTTAACAACTCTGACAGCATCAAGGAGCCTTAAAGTGGGAGTAAATTATATTGGTATGTTTTAGTTTAAACATGAGTTTAAAGGTGTTTTTTAAGGCCAACTGTTTGTAAAAGGGGCCTTAATGGAATTGGGAATCATGCCCAGAGCAAACACATTGTCTATTTGGCAGTGATTAGCAATGTGTTCACAATTTAGTGTTCTAAATATAAGATAACCAGTTACCAAGATATTTAAATACACCTTCAGATAGAGCAGTAGCGCATTTAGAAATGTACTTTAATAAAATCTGGGCTTGCTAACAAAGAAACTGTAAAAGACAGTAGAGGGTCGTCACAGAGATATCCTGATGGGTAGCTCACCAGCTGTGGGGTCATAGTTCTTTTCCCACAAACTCTTGGGTGAGGCATTTTCTTCATGGAGAGCGGTTGGAAAGCCTTTTGTTCGAGACATCTCAAACTGCAAAGAGGACAAAACACTGCAATGTAAAGAACAGTACAAGGAAGGCAGCAATGGATGGAACCGCCTTAGCAATATCTAGAGCCCAACTTTCCTTGCCTGAAGTTTTTAGGGTTATGCACTTATTTTTTGCAGCACTAGAAAGGGCTTCTAGACCACATGTGCCCAAGAAATGCCATGTTCCATCTGCTGTTGACACTATGTGAATAACTCCATTTGTTTCCGTGCCTGAGATACTGTGCCCTGCTTTACCCCCATGTACAGCACAGGTTTTCTGTGTGGTGATCCTCTGAGAAAAGTGAAATTTTTGCTTTGTCACTGGGCTGCTTTGCACCCTTCCTGCACCACAAGCATGGCTGATGCTGTTAAATGTCATCCAGAGTTTGCTGTCTAGGGACTTGAGAGCTCAGAATGCAATGAGCCTCTACCTTCTGTGGGTTTTGATATGAACTAGTGTCCCAGTACTCCATGATCTCAGTAATAATAACCTGGAATCGCATCACTGTGTTACATGAAATCCCTTTTCTACCTTGATTAACCTTGATCAGGTTTTTTATCTGATTATCAAGTTTTTAATTGACTTGCAGGCTGGTTTGTTGGAGTTTTTTTTTACTCATTAGACCTGAGTGGATTTTAACTGAGGACTAAGCAGCACAGGGTTTGCAGCCGCCGTTTCTCTGTAACGCTCTCCAAGCTGTGTTTCTTTGTTCGCAGGCCACTGCCCAGACCTCCCTCACCATGACCAGCACTGTCCCAGCCACGACAGAGACCTACACACGGGCTCAGTACTGCAGGTGGCCCTGCGAGTGCCCCAGGTCCCCTCCGCGGTGCCCGGTCGGCGTCAGCCTGGTCACAGACGGCTGTGACTGCTGCAAGACGTGTGCCAAGCAGCGTGGAGAGAGCTGCACGGAGGCCGACACCTGTGACTTCCACAGGGGCTTGTACTGTGACTACAGCGGAGACAGACCTAGGTACGAAATAGGAGTATGTGCACGTAAGTGATGTACATATATTTTTGACTTAGATATACGCTGGCAGCTCCCATCAGTCTGAGCAGGGGCTGAGATTTATCTCATTTTAGATGCCTGGCTTCATGCTCATCAGCTCGTCCACGCATCATCTTCCATCCCCTTGTAGCTGTCTTTGTTCTCAGGGCAGTTGGCTGGATGAGAAATGACGTCTGAATTCTTGCTCTTTGATTTGGCTGCTGACAAGAGCAAAGATCAACCGCATTTGAAACTCTCCATATGTATAAATAGATTATTCTGTACTCCCTGTAACAGGAGGAGGTGCTGTAGTGGGTTGGGGATGAAGGAAGGATAGGCGAGCAGCTGGATTTAAAGACAAGCAATATGGGCCCCTACATGAAAACCAGGACATTAAGGGGACACTTTTGTCTTGTTCCCTATAGTGGATACCTTGGCAGGATAGCACGTGGCCTGTAGAATACCCTGTCAAGATGGTCAGGAATGAATCGTCTCCTGTCAGAGCTTGTCAGTTACAAATTGAGGTCTAAGCCTTAATTTTCCAATGGTTACACTCACATTAGCTGCCATGAGGCAGAAGGATTTCTTCCTGCCTCTCACAACAAACTCTTGGTTCCACGACACTGGAATGCTTTTCAAGAAGAAGAGCAAAAAGAAATTAGGTAGTGTTTTGTGTGTTAAGAGTATATTCACTTGTTCTGAGTTCCAGAACATGAGGGGGAATCTGATCCTCTCCTAAAAGTCAGAAATTATTGAAAATCATTACTCTGGGAATGATTAAAAACAGAAGGATCATGAGCACAGCCACACAGACTGCTGATTGGAAAGGCTGCTTTTCAGTAGGTTATTAGAATATATGGTCATGGCTTTAGGTTCATAACAGGAAAAAGCCATTTAAATGGAGGGTCTTCTGGGCTGGAACGTAACAACAAAAGATTTAAGAGAAAATGTGAAGGTGAAAGGAAGAGAGTTGAGGAGAGCTGGAGGAGAACTGACTGAGAATAGAATGACTGACTCATAGAATAACTGATCCAGAGAAGAGGAAAAAGCTTGCAAACTGTGGGCTTCAATAAACTTAGAATATGAGCAGAGGTTACACAAGGGGCAGGTCTGAGTGGTTAAGAGGTTCAGGGTAGCTGGCAGATTCTCACAGAAGTGATACTAGGCGTTGCTCTTCCTCAGCAGAAGGGTGGGAAGTCTAGTAAGAAACGACCTTGAAACTGCACTGGCTCAGCCACAAGAAAAAAAAAAAAAAGCAAAAAAGCAGGCATGCAAAAAGTGCAGTCTAACCAGATTTTTGTAGGATACAGGCAAAATAACAACAACAGAAGTTACGTGCTAGGAGCGGTAAGCTTAAACAGTGATTTTCAAGATTAGAAAAGATTAAGGTTATGAAAAGAGGATATGAGATCATTTAAATGTATTGTCTGGAGTGTGTGCAGAACATTCATGGGAGGTCTGTAAGAGCAGGTTAGACAAACATTGTCAAGAATGACATCGTCACAGCTGGCCCTGTGCTGGGAGAGGAAAACAGGGTGGATGTTGTCTCAAAGCTATCAGCCTTCCTAGGCCTCTTTAAAGGCCTTCATGTAGCTTTGCATTTGTTTATTTCCTTAAATGGCTGTTTTCTTAGTTGGATATCTTCTGGTTTTTGCAGTCCTCCCACACATCGCAGGCACTCGGTGTGCCTGTGGCAGCAGCACTGTGATGGAGACTGACTCCAGCTTTTCCAGGGAGATCTGGAGGGATTCCCAGTCTGTGCTCTCGCTTCCCTACTACCATGACAATATACCCCCTGTTATGTGACATTTATGGTTATTTGGTGAGGGGCATTATTGTGTGCACAGATGAGGGGAACAAGAGGAAGGTCTAGCCATGGTTAGGATGTGAAACATGTTGTTTCTCACTGCCAGAGAAACCTCTGGCCTGTCCGTTGTTTTCAGCACCCAGGCAGATGCACAGGACAGGGTCTGCTGACATGTTCTTTTTGTACACTGAACCACACTGCCTCACCCCACTCTGGGTCCACCAGCTTCTGTCCTGACCTGGTGACTGAAATTCCTGTGAGTGGGAATAGTGTGCTGGGTGTTGGGGACTAACTGCTGTGAGGAATTGGCTTTGCACATGAGTGCTTTCAGCTAGGTCTAGAGAATCCAGGGCGTGAAAAGCTACAGAAACAGTATACTTTCTGGAAATTAAAAGTCCTGAAAGAGTTAGGAACTGGTGTTGGGAAAGGTAATGGGGTCAAACTGCGGGAAATTCCGACTGTATCTGGACTGGCATGCTGAGGTGTGCCCCAGGATCTAACCTCCCAGATTTCAAATAGGAACCTGCTGGGAGTCACTGCAGCTCTCCTTTTGTTGTTGGCTTTTCTCTGCACCAAAGCAGAGGCAGCAGCGTGCTGAGCACAGGCCCAGGGGGTGAGGCAGGTGTTGTGCATGTGGGGCTGGGAATAGAGACGTGCCTCCAAATTGCCTTATTTTGACACAGACTCAGCGGGGCTCTGCATGAAGGCATTCAACAACCCCTTTGTCTATGGGGATGTTCTCATGGTGAACCTCTTGGTTTATGAGACCTGCTGGAGACTGAGTTTTAATCCAGGAGGAATATGCTCATAGGAAAACACCAGGAGATAGAGCATTTTCTTGAACTCATAATCTGTGTGCATACCTAGAAGTCTCTCTGAATTCTCAGGCCCAGCTCCAGCACCGAGTGATAACTTTTCAGTACAAAGGCATTACAAAAATTGGAGCTGAGCATGAACTGCAGAACTAGATCTGTGCTTCCAATTCCAACAGCTCTCATTTTTGTGCAGAAGGGATTTGTGCTTGATGTTTCCATTCAGCTCATTCTAAAAATAGGAAGACTTCACAGAATTTTAATCCAGCATTTCAATTTGTTTTTTCCTGAAGTAGCTCCATTTCTGACCAGACTCAAAACATAAGCAACCCAACCAGTGCGTGTGCACTGCCTCCATGTGACCAAAAAGGAAACTAAAGTTTGAATTTTCCATTGGAAGCCACTGCTTCCAAATAACTGCCTGTAATTTGAAATAAACAAACAAAAAAAGCTGCTGTGTGATTCCTGTTCATGGGCAATCAAAAGGCTTCACTTTTTTTAGTAATTTTATATAAAAAGAATACATCAAATATTTATTTTCATGGCTTTATAATGTGTACTTCATTTTCCAAGAAAACTACTCTGTGATAAGCTGGGTAAGATCCAGTTTCCTAAATATAGGAATCCAGGGCCATTTAGGTGCTCCTTTGCTACCGTGTCTGTCCTCCCCTTCTGCTTCAGATATACACAGGTGTTGTGAACAGCTGTGTCAGACGTGTGACTCCATGAAGTCCCCTCATATGTCTCTGAAAAACCTCGAATTTCACTATTTTTTAATTACTTTGATTTCTCCCCCTGTGAATAATTCCTACCACCATGCTATGAAATGTTTTTGATTTTTTATGTAAGAATTTGTGGATAAAACTTGTTTTATTTTCTAATTTATTTTTTCATTGAAGCATTAAAAAGTGCTCTTTTTTTGCTGTGATTTAGAATGGGAACAGTTTCCTAGATGGTGTGACTACACCTGGCTCAGCATCAGGCTGAACACTTTGCCCTGCAGCACTGCCAGCCCAGAGATCAGATTGGTAAAGGAACACATTGGAGCTTTTTGTTGCCAGCATTATTTTAATGGTGCTCTGTGTGTTTTTCTCTCTTCTTCTTTCTTTTCAGAGATTGTCGGTGTAGGATGTGTCCTCAATGGAGTCAGGTATAAGAACGGGGAGACATTTCAGCCCAACTGCAAATACAACTGCACGTGCATTAATGGGGCTGTGGGCTGTGTTCCCATGTGCACAAACTCACGTCCTCCACTTGTCTGGTGCCCAAACCCTAAGCTGATTAAGATGGCAGGGAAGTGCTGTGAGCAGTGGATTTGTGATGACTCCAGGAAAATCAGGAAGACATCTCCGCGTCACATCTCCTCTGCAGGTACGGTGGGAATGAGACAGATCTCTCCTTCGCCATCCGGCGGAGTCTACAAGCAAAGTGTCAGCTTGCACTGCCAGACCTGGCAGGTGTCTAATGTTTGTGAGGGAGACAGAGCCTCCCACACAGCACGTGCTAAAGGACAGGACAGGCAAACACCAGTGGAACTCATTAGCAGCAATATGGATATGGATGCCCCCTCCCTGGAGGTGTTCAAGGACAGGCTGGATGGGGCCCTGAGCAACCTGATCTGCCCATGGCAGGGGAGTTGGATTGAGACGATCTTTAAGGTCCTTTCCAACCCAAACCAGTCCATGATTCTATGAGTATGATACTCATCAAACATGCCTGTGCAACCATTCGGGAATTCTGTGTGCCAAAGCCCCCTTTGGGACACGTCTGCTGGAACTTTGAAGATGTCACAAGTATTTTTTAATTCTTAATTTTTTTTTTCTCAGTCTGGACCCTCTGGGAAAGAGAATGGATTCAGTTTAATTTGGGACTGAGGCTTTCTGTCCAGGTTATATTGCTATTGTAGTGCAATTTTAAAGCTCCTGTGTCTTACAGGGGCTCTTACAGAGTCTCAAACTTACACAACACCTTGAAGGCCCTTATTGTGTGGAAGTTTCACTGTGAGTTGGGCTAAATTGCCTTTGTGGTAGGACAGCTTTTCATCAGTTCTGAACTGATGACATAATTAAACTTTCTTTCCTTACACTCACATATATAATAACAATCACATAGCCCACTGCACAGAGGTGGTATCATTTGCCTCAAACATGGTCCCAAATGCTTAAGATGGACTCAGCTTGCCATATGTCTTAAATTTATCATCAAAATGCCCTGTGGTGACATTAGCCATATTAGCTCCATGTTTTACACCATCTCACAAAAGCAGAGCTCAAGGAGAGATAGGATGGGTGTTGTAAACCAAGATTTTGGTTCCTCGGTGGTAAGAGTTTTTTTCCCAAACCTTGGTCTGTACTTTCATTGCACTAAACAAAGTCTTGGTCTTCATTTTTTGGGTTAAAACCACCAGAGTTTAGCCCTCACTTCTCTATCCCTGATAGCTCTGAAATGTGGGGTGGGTCCAAATTCAAAACACTCACTACTGAAACTGCCCTTACATCCTCATGGCCAGGGTCCCAAAATGGGCAAA
This sequence comes from Melanocharis versteri, assembly GCA_013397845.1. Classification (NCBI taxonomy): domain Eukaryota; kingdom Metazoa; phylum Chordata; class Aves; order Passeriformes; family Melanocharitidae; genus Melanocharis; species Melanocharis versteri. The sequence goes on along the minus strand of VZTG01004997.1, from coordinate 214,829 downwards.
ATACCTGCTTTCCTGACTTTTCTCCTGTAAGGAGAAGTCTTACAGAAGTCAGACTAGCATTTATTACATTTAATAAAATAATTAATATTATAAAAAATATAACAATGAGCAAGATCAATGAAGCAGTTTCTATCAGACTTTTGCCTGTGGACTGTCCTGTGAGCTGTAAAGCAGTGGAGATTTTGGCTGAGGCTGGGACAGAACCTTAACTGGGGTTGTTGGCTGCTTTCAAAACAGAGCCCACCCTTTCTTCGAATGGCTGCTGAGCTCTCTGAGAGCTATTGAAGCTGTTCTTCCTCCCAGTGAAAGGCTGTGGCTGCTTCCCAAGCCCTCTGCCATCCAGCAGAGACTGTTGACCACTTTCTGCTACAGGGAACCAATTGAATGGGCTCAGAAATAAACCTTCATGGTGAGAACAGATCTCATCCCCTTTCTCCCCCCGCTGGCTCAGGCTTCTGTAATTGTTTATATTGTGGCAGCACCTGGGGGTCCCAGACAAGGACCCCCTTGTGTGAGGCTGTGAGGGGGAATAAAGGAATGAGCCCTGGCCCCGAGCGCTCGCAGCGATGGAGAGTCCGACACAAGTAGGTCAGCACAAAGCGGGTGGGATGAGGGGGTTCACAGGAATGCTGAGCCAGTTTGCTGTGGTTTAATTGTTTGGGTTAGTGGCCTGAATGTGCAATGAGCTGGGGAGAGAGTGTTTAACATGTAAAGCTGCCCGGGCTGCATAATGTGGGGTTAATCTGTCTCCACAGCGTACGAGGGAGAGGATGAAGCCTGGCAGAAGAACTGCATCGTTCACACCTCAGCCTGGAGTCCCTGCTCAAAGACCTGTGGGCTGGGCATCTCCACCAGGATTTCCAATGACAACGACCAGTGCCGGCTGCTGAAGGAAAGCCGCCTGTGCAACCTGAGGCCCTGTGAGGTGAATATAACCCAGCACATCAAGGTGGGGACCGTTTCTTTGTGCACCCCTTGAGCTGAACACTGGGTCAGCCTTTGTTTGGCAGCATTCAGGCCTCATGAGGCTGCACTTGTACATGGACTTACTGTGTTGCACAGAGTTCCAAAATATGTCCTGTGTGTGCTGGTATGAAAACCTTTCCCTGAGAGTTTTAGCTCCAGCCAAAAGGCCCTTGCAAGGAAAGCCGAGCCAAGCCAAGCCTGCTGTGCTCGATGCTGGCTCAGCCCTGTACTCAGCTGCCAGGAAAGCAGTGCTGTGCGTCTGGTCATGGCTATGAACTCTGTTTTGCAAGTATCCTACCTGCATCTTTTGGGTTCATATGTCTGAACATGTAAATCTTTCACACCCCCCAGGTCAGGGCTGTAAAATCTTCCTAACAGGTACAAACCCATTTAAACATAGGAATCATAGAACAGAGTAATAGAATCATTAAAGTTGGAAAGGATGTCCAAGATCAGTAAGCCCAACCTTCGACTGAATACCACAATGCCCGATAAACCACACTGCAAAGTGCCACGTCTATTTGTTTTTTGAATACTTCCAGAGATGGTGACTCCATCACTTCCCTGGACAGCCTGTTCAAATGCTTAACCACTCTTTCAGTGAAGAAATTTTTCCCGATACCCAACCTGAACCTCTCATGGCACAATTTGAGGCTGTTTCCCTTTGTCCTATCACTGTTTACCTGCTAGAAGAGGCTGAGCCCCCCACCCCCCAATCTCCCCCTCCTTGCCACAACCTCCTTTCAGGGAGTTGTAGAGAGCAAGGTGGGTTTTATGTCCTACCTCTGTCAGATTGGAATATTAACCACTTTGGTTTTTTTCTTCTCTGATTTAGCCTGGGAAGAAGTGCTTGGCTGTCTACAGGGCCGATGAACCCATGAACTACACCATCTCAGGATGTGTGAGCAAAAGTCCATACAGGCCCAAATACTGTGGCGTCTGCACAGACAACAGGTGCTGCACACCCTACAAGTCCAAGACTATTGAAGTGAAGTTTCAGTGCCCAGATGGAACTGAGTTTTCCTGGAAAATTATGTGGATCAATGCTTGTTTTTGCAACCTGAACTGCAGGAAGCCCAATGACATCTTTGCCGACTTGGCTCATTACCATGATTACTCTGAAATCGCTAATTAAATTGGCTGAATGCTGGAATTGACCCTTTGCTCTGATTTTACAGAGGTTTTAAAATAAAAGGAGAATCTTCATCCACTGCCAATGTACAGTTTGTTTTTTTCCCAAGTTAGGATGTTAAATCTCTCTGTTTTGCCACACTGTTTTTGAAGAGGCTTTGAACAAACAAGGTTTTTAATTCTAATAGTTCTTCATCCATTAACAGCAGCCAGAAATTCCTTTACGCACAGATGCTGAGACTTAAATGACAGTTCTGTTGGCACTGTCATTTACTAGGCCAGAAGTTTAACTGCCCATAGGAAAGAATAGTACACTAGTATGAAAGCAAAAGTATGGCTGTCATTAGCTTAGACATGAGATTCAGACATCCTTATTGTCATTTCTTGAATATTGTTGTCTAAGCTGGAAGACTCATATATATGTTTTATATTCAACATTAGACACCAGGATTTGATGGTCTGACCCTTGCAGCTAAAGTCTAGCATCTGTCACACTGAGATCAGTCCTAGAATCACCCCTCTGTTACTCTCAGTCATATCCTACTCCATGGTGAATTTCATGGAAAAAGCCTAGGGAGAAGAATTTTTCTCCTGAAATTTCTGTGTGACAAGTTTTTGTCTTATAGCAATAGGCTGGGTCCAAGAACTTCTGTGTCCTGCTCTCCTTGGACTCACCTCAGTCTCTTGAAGTGTCTTGTGCAATGAACATTTTGATAGTTCTCTACCTGCTCTGATCTTGAACAGCCTGACTGAATCCAAAACAGCCACCCCAGAGCTCATGTTTTCAGGACAGGTCATCTAATCCATGGGTGATGTATTGCTTCTAGGCTATCTCTGCAGATGAAATGTAGAGAGCCAGATAAGAGATGAAGCACAAGACCTCATGCACCCAGTTACTCAGACAGAAATTGCGTGGTCTGTGTTTGGGGACCACCACCACCTCCTGCTCCCCATGGTGTTACCAGCACACAGGTCCCTCTTCCCGCTGCCACCTTGCCAGTAACACAAATCACTGTTTTACATGGCTGGGGTAGAGGAAGGCAGACGTGCCAAATGAGAAAACAGGTGTTAGGCCTCCCATCAGCTCTGAGAATGTGTGGATGCAGAAGGAGATGCAACTCTTGGCATCGCTTCTGGTGCATTAATTCCAGCTGGGCTGCTGCTTAGAGTAAACATCAGTGTAAACATTTTCTACAGAAGTGGTTTCACATGCAAATGCCAGCTCAGAGAAGAAAAAACCCTGTAATTACCTTTCCAGGTAATAAATTTATCATCACTGAAGGATGCTGGAGACAGTTTTTTCACCAATAAATTGTTAGTACAGCAGCCATGCCCCATGGCACATTTGCTGTTGCTTCACTTGGGAGAGCAGGATTGTGTTTCTGCGTGAACAGGAGAACTGTAGTATCCACTTCTAAAATCCCTGGTGGCACAGTGGAACTGCTGAGTGACACATGATCTGGAGATCTGACCAGTACAGGGCTGAACTTGGGATGATGCAGTTTCTTTTTTTGCTTTACTTTCAGCTGGCAAATTGTCTGCCTTTATCTTGATGATGCAGCAGAAGCTTGATTAGTTTCTGGGAGACATAAATTTTTCTGGCTATGAGGAATTAAAAGTTCTTGTGAGTGGGCTGAAAATAATGCCATGCTTATGTAAAAACAATTATGAAAAATTATGTATATCTTGAAAAGCTGTTAACACCAATAGCTGTTAACACCAACAGCAAAGTTTGTATACAAGGATTTGGCCCACATATTTTTCATAGAGCTAGATCATTCCTGAATTCCAAGCTTTTACTATTTCTTTTTGGAAACTTCCATGAAATCTTCAGTGGCAGAAAAGAAGGGTGATCCCTGCCCACATATTTCAAAGCAGGTGCAAAGACCCTCTTCTCTTTGTTTCTCTGGTGATAAGGAACCTGAAGTTGCCAGCATTTTGCAAGATTCAGCCCCATTACTGCCTTGGCCTGGATGATGTGACAGCAGAGGTCATACATGATCATTTTGCCTGCAGTCAAATGAGACCTCAGCACCTGCAAGACTGAGAATGTTATATTTCAAACTCCACCCCTTGGCAAAAAAGTTTCATGCAAACATACAAAAAAGAGGCCTTGGCCAAGAAGTTGACAATGTTTTCCAAAAGGAAAAATGGTTTGCATTGAGATGCTATAGGGAAGCCATACTAGGACCTCCTTCTCAATCAGATCCCCTAAATATGGCTTGGAACCTTGTGTTCTAATTCTTGCCCATCTTTAAATGCCAGACATATATGTGTGTGTGTCTGTATACATATATGTATGTGCATATATAAAAATAAATACATATATACATTTATATGTATATGTATACACACCTATAAAATATTATGTGCAGGCATCTATCTAATGTTGTCTATAATATTATATATAAAACCATACAGAAACATGCCCATGAATATATATATATGTGTAGAATTACATATATATATATTCCTATGGTACATAAAAAGGACTGCATGTATAAAGTGCATTTATACGTACAGCCAGTCTTTCTCTGTCTTACACGTACACATAAGGAAACAAGAAAACAGGACTAGATCATGTATAAAAAAACCCCTGTGTCCCTTAACGGGCTTGCTTTGCTTTGCAATTAGTTAATGCTGTAACCACAGCAATCAAATGCTGCAGTGGCTGTAACACATGGCTTTCACTGCGAGATAAAAGAAGCTATTGAAACCTAATGCATGACCAGCAGCTCCAGTGCGTGTCAGTTTTTAGTGAAGTGAATGCCTGGAAACCACAGATCTTGGCCAACGCACCCAAGATGTTTCTGTTTCTAGCCTGGTTTCCTAAGGAAACGGGGCGTATGCAGCCATACTGTTCATTTGTTTGTCTGTCAGGCAGTCCCTTTGTGGGAAATGTCAAACAAAGCAGGCAGAAGTGTAAAGATCTCAGAAGCATTGCAATTCCTGCAATAAAATCGAAATCAAAGAGCAGGGCAGGGAAGAGGCCAACCACACTGTCCCTGTCAAGCCCATGCACACCTGCCAGGCAGTCAATGCACCCAGCACTGTCTGCAGTGTGGCCCAACCACCCCAGCAGCAGCACAAAGGGGTTTTAAACAGATTTGCCAGCTGGAAACAAGTAGCTATGGAGGAGGCAGAGCTGAAGGAATCACAGATGGGGAATAGTGGTTATTACATTGCTGTAAGGGAGTTTTGTAGGGACATTGGACACAAATCTATAGGAAACCAAGCATTGTTAGCTGTGCTGCTCTGTTTGTGCCACTGGTCGTCTGTCCAGTGGCTCTGGACCGGGAAGAGCATCACTTGTAGACAATTAACTTGATCTGCAGTCTGTGGTGCATTTGAGATCCTTTGTTTTAATGGATGTTTACAAGCAGATTAGCGCTAGGACTAAGGCAACAGAACAGCTTTAGATTCAGTTCCCTGGCTCCCTCTGAGCCCGGGCAAATAATGTAATCTTTACAGAAGTACTTTTGTGGTTGCTGTTTTAATTCATTGAGGATCTAGATCCCCAAAGGCTTTCATGGATCCAGCCCTTTGCTTCATTTCTCCTCAGGGCTTCAGAGCCAGAACAACAAGCCCCTATTGTTCAATGCCTCTGTTGAGGGTAAAAACTCCTCCAGCAGGAACTGATGCTCATTGTACATTTGTGCAATGGGCCCAGGTCTCTGCTGCGACCTGAAAGTGATGCCACTATCCAAGGAAGAACAATTATACCATAGAGGAGACACCAGGATCAGACCCCTCTGCCGCAATGGTCAAATGAAAGGCTAAAGAAAGGATGAGAGTGACAATTTTGCAATCCAGCCTAAGCCAAGAGAGTTTGACACACAACCAGCTCATGACAAATCATCCTGTTGGTCCTGTAGGCTGGGCCAAGGATGAAGGGTGAGATTTTGATGGTCTGCTCATGCTGGTATGAACAGCAAGCCTCCAGCTATCTCCAGTGACCATTACCCTTCTGTGGAGGCTTCAGCAGAGTCAGAATAGTAGCTCAAGCCACCTTGTTTGGGAGCACCAGAAAACAGGTTATCTACTCACCAAAGAAGCAGGCATGAAACTTTATTAAAGTGCCTTCCCACTGAGTGTTGGCTGGAATTTAGAACATCATTTTGGTGTGCATATAACTGGAAACAGGGTGTAGTGCAGTTGCTGTATTTTTGATGTGTTGACTAGGGTTGTGCTGTGTATGTGTAATATTCCAGGAAAACCACAACATTCAGAAAGACTGTATCATCTTATAAATTAAACCTTGGAGTTGTTTTTTTTTTGTTCCAGTTTTCTTGAAGAAATTTTGAAACAAGCAGTTTATTAAACTGATAAGAGACGGTGTTCTCACTATCTAGAGGCACATCTCTGTACATTTACCTTCTCAAATTGTGATGTTCCACTTTTAACATTTCTACAGAATTATTTCTGTAAGCTTCATATACTGAAATATATGAAAAATTAAGGGGAAAACCAGATTGGTTTGGCAGTGTCAGTCTGAGTTACTCCAGCGATGCAACACATGTTCGTAAAGCATCATTGTGAGGTTTTTTAAGATGGCATGTTGCTGCTGTGGTTTAAAGATATAAAATAAGTGGCAAGTGGTCAATGAATCTGTGACTGACACGTCGTTTAGAAGTTTGGGCAAGCAAATGAAGGTGCAATATATCCGTGACTGACATTTCCTTTGCTTTTCCAATCTCCTTGCCTGGCCAATGTCCAAGTGGGCATTTGCAACCTCTGTGAACTGGAGGACACATAAAAGTAAAGAGTCTGTACTGTAATGTGATAAAAAAGGATGGTCTGAGAGCATTTCCTTCATAGAGAATATTTTGGCAGCTTGGAAAAACTGGTTGTTTCCCAACTTACATTTCTTTGCTGGTCTGTTTCTGGCTCAACATTTGGGTTTTTTTCTGCAACACTTTTACTGGACTTGGGACAGAGGTCTAGAGCCTTTGAGCAAAGTGGAGTATATTACTCAACCTGGCTAAGCATGTGTTCATTATCAGCTCTCTTGAGAAGTTGCAGGAATAACCTGTTTGCAACAGCTATACATAGTGAAATTGTTCAAACAAGGTTATTAAAGACATGGGGGGAGACATTTAAATTAAAGAATCATTGTTTTGTATCCCTTCATTTACATATCCTCAGAGCTAACCCCAGTAAGGATTCTACTTTTTAATTCTAGAAAAAAATGCCCGTAGTTTTTTCCCGCAAATCAAGCTTGCCTTCCAGCCTGAAGTATGTTACTTGCCTTGATAAGAACTTAAACACTCTGAGTGGCCTCCTGTCCTGGACTGAGATGGGTCAGCTGGACTTGCTTATGGTGAGAAAGCACCTTCTCCTCATTCTCCCCAGCCTTCTCCTTCAGTGAGCCTTTTTTTTTTTTTTTTTTTTTCCCCAGCAGGGGCAGTCCTCTACATTTTAAAGCATTTTCCAAACAACTGTGCCTTTGGCAGTAACTTTCAACAAAGGTACCATATCTCCCTGCTGTCTCTACAGGCACCAGAAGTCCCATCTGGCCTCTGCAGCCTCTGCCCACCCATGTGGCAGCTGCCCAGCTCACGATCTTGCACGAAGGGCTGCTTTCACTCGCCTGGGAAACCCATCATCTCCTGAGTACTTTGCACTTTCCAAATGAAGCGCTGACCCTCTGCGAGGCTCTGCTTCTGTAGGATCTCCCTTGCCCCAAACACACACGAGCAGGAGGGAGGGAATCACCACATGATCAGATCAATGTTTAACAGTGGCAGCTGATGATAAAGAACTAAGATTTTTCTGGATTTGGTCACGTTCTCATTAAAAATAGATGAAAACATATTGCAGTCATTGAGTAAATGACAATTTCCTAGCTGGAGAGGTCTGTGGGGGTCTGAGGTCCAGCAGGCAGGTGTGGCAGTGTGCTTCTCACCGCTGTGTGAGGGACAGGGTGGCACCTGGGTGAGGGGCGGGCTGGCCAAACCCTACAAGCAGACTGGCCATTCCCTGTGCCAATGCCAGGTGCAGCGGATGGGGCAGACCCACAGCTCAGCAGCCCCCTCCTCCCTGCCCATCGTGCTGCATGCGGGGGGCTGAGCCTCGTGGGGACCTGCACACACAGAGCCAAGGGGTGAAAAGCCCAGGCTGGTGGCATGTCCTGCTCTTTTCCGAGAGCCCTGGCTCGTGTAGGCTTTGCCTGGAGCTGCCCCAGCCCTTCTCCAGTACTGCTGCCCAGCAAACAACCCTGCCCTCCCCCAAGCCCCTCCACGCACTGACCTTGACCTCAATACCATAATCCACTCCAGCCATAAGCAATTGCAGAGAGTGGCAGGTCACCCAAGGATACTTTTTGCAGCTCTACTGCAGGTCACAGCTCACTATGGTGCAGCTGCTTGTGAAGGAAAACTGCCTGCTATCCCCTTTCCCAACTCCTGGGCTCTTCTGGACATGTCCAGTGATGTCTACATCCAGCCTTTGAAGCACATCCCGCAGTCACTAGTGCCAAAATATGTAGGGTGTATGGGATGTGGGGCTGTCTCTAACGACATCAAAATAACTCTCCTCCAGCCCCTAGGAGTGCCGGGTAAGCAAATGATCCCCACACTGTGTTGCAGATAGCAGACATTGAACTGTTTGGCAGTTGCAACCAGAAGCCTTTTTTTCCCTTTTTGTTCCCCCCTAACAGTGGTCAGCAGCTGTGTTGTTTATAAAATGAATGGAGCCCTTAATGAAGCAATGGATAGAAACAGTGAGAGGCTGTGTCTGTCACAAAGGGCTGAGGGGGAAGGGTTGAGCTCTTAAAATACCCTGACATCCTTTCTGTCAGTTATTTAAACATTAGGCATAGCAGTGATCAGCTACCGACATAAAGTCTATATTTGGCTCAGTGGAAACGCTAAATCCACACATCAAAACAGCTGTTCATATAGACAGACAGGGAGAGGCTTTCTGTGCCTGTGAATGTGAAATAGTGCAAAACAGTGCAAAGAAAAAAAAATCAGACAGCACGTGGGAAGGGGGAAGGCCAAGCTGCAAGCAGCACTGCTCAATGTGTTGTATTGATAGCTGGAAAAGACCCCATCACAGGCACATTGAGGATTGCAGCAGATACTCTGCCCAAGATGCAAAAGCAGACAGGGAGAGGATTCCAGCACTGGAGAGAAAAAAATAAGCAGCTTTGCTATAAACAGTTTTCACTCCAGCTCAGTCCATCACTCACAACACATGACATTAATCATAAACCTCGAAAACACATCTAGGTTAAAGTTTCCAGCTGTTCAGTCAATAGAGATTTTTAAAGAGGAAAGCACCAGCATGGTTCAGCACAGAAGTCCTGCTGCCACGACATAGTATTGACACATCGTCTCCCACTCCCCCTCTGCAAGGACAGCAAGGGGGAAAGATATCTTTAAGTTTAGCCAGATTTTTATACAGTACATGTCAAGGCCCAGGCAGAGGTGGAAGTAACTTGGATTTCAGCAATGACATCCTTTCTGTTAGTGGTTTTGAAGAGTACCAACGCAGCAAAGATTTGGCATTGAGACACAGTTATACAATCAGGAAGCCTTGTGGTCCCTGGGAGCCCATTCTGTTTTCTTTCTTTATGGCCCCAAAAGCACTGTGAGGGGCAAACTGGTTATTTTCTGGAAACCTCCTGTTATCCTACTAGAATTTCCTCTATGCCACAGTAATTCCTTGCTCCCTGCTCATGTTTTCCAGGTTATGTTTTCCAGGTTAATGACTACAATATCCAGGCTAATTTTGTCTCCAACAATAAGTCAGCTTTTGCAGGTCTGGGAAGGGTTTTTATAAAATTTTCTAATAAATCTGCAAGCCACTTGCATCTCTTCAGGTACAGCACAAGATGCCAGGAGACCAGTACTGCGAGGAAAGAGGAGTCATAATTCCTTGTAAAAGGTAAGACACCACTCCTCTGTGCTGCCCTCCAGCTTTTCTGTGCAGGAACACAGGGTTCTTTGCCAAATGAACACTTCTGATTGCAAAGCTGACATTTATAGTGATCCTAGCAACTCCTTGCAGCTCAGAAGTGCTCGCAGATCCCTTTGTGCTGCAATAAGGCTTGGATGCATTCCTTCCCATTAAACCAAAATAAACTGCCTAGGCTTGACAGGCACACCATGGTGTCCTTGTGGGAAGAATGATTAGCCATTCCCAGAAAAGCTCAGCAAAGAACGTAACTTTGCCCTTCTTTTGTAAGATGAGCTGGCACAGGTTCCTCCTGTTTTCACTGGCACTGGCTGTCAAGCCCTTTGCTGGTATCAGTCCAGTCCTGACTGCTGAATCATCACATCAAGTAGAGCCTTGGCTCAGACATGACAAATATTTGCTTTTGCATCTTCCTATCACAGGATTTTTTGAGAGACAGGAGGAATGAGCAGCCCAAAATAGTCCCAGCAAAGTCATCAAGGCACCTGTCCCTGAAAATGCCAGAATGTTAAGTAAGTCACTAGGTTAATCTTCACTTTCCTGAAGTTAAATTCTTGTAAGAGGTCCAAAAAGAACCACCTTTAGAGACTCCAAGTGGCATCTGCAATTCCAGATATTCATGAGGAACTCGTCACATCAATGGATTTACAGATCAGATTGGGATCAGAAAGGATGCAATGAGTATGGCACCAACTCCCGTGAGGAAGTCAGACCCCAGACCTGTGCACTAGACAGTACTGTATCCAGGGAGACAAAAAAAGTTCAAACAGCAAATAGTACTCTGTGTCACGGCTCAATATTTTTCTATTTTTCTATATTTCTATATCCTTTAGTACTAAAATAGTCAGCAACAATGGAGAAGGGTGTGGCGTTTTCTGAGAATAGACTGGAGTGAGAAGTGGGGGAAGGAGAGAAAGTTCTGAGCACAGAAGTAGGGAATGACAGATATGAGCAAAATCAAAAGTACTTCATTGAGACAAAGGGATGACAAGAATATATTTGGACTGAAAAAGATTACTGTACTCCTGGTTAAATATGAAGACACCAGACATTGCAAAGTTACAAATTTATTTGTTTTGAAATAAATACAAATACTTCATTAAGAAACTTCTCTTGATAGACTTTACACAATAGCTTTATTCTTTCTGGAAATTGTCTGTTCTTCCCACAAAACGTTATGGATATTCTACACAAGAGCTGAAGTTAGTCGATATAAAGTAACCTAGATGGTGTTCTTCTGAACAAGCAATCCCAAAGTATTAACATTTGCTATTTAACTGCTCAGCATTTGAGCTTTTTGTCTGTGTGAGGACTGCAGTTCAGCAGGTGTGCACCGGAGCTCTGGAAATCCTGTCCCACTAGCTATGGAAGGACAAACTTAAGAATACCCAACTGTGACATTCTGAGTGGCAGAAAGGTATCAAGCCACTAGCTTCAAAGAAAGCAACCCAAGGAGGCTATGCAAAGATGCAGAACCAGCAGATCATGACATTTACAGTCGTTAGACACTGTATTCCAGAGATACAGTGTTGCTGCTCCACCACTTCGTGGAATACGCTTTTCAGCACCAGTGAGATCTCATCAGTTTCAAATCTAGGAATTAGTGGCAGTTGAATGTACAGTATCTAATTACATGCCCATCCAACAGTTATTCATCTCTCCTGACAAAGAACAGCTGGATCTGTCTTTGCTTACAGAATTCCAAATTTATCACAATTGTGCTGGACACAAAAAAACTTGAGCTGCAAAGATAAGAAGCTTTCTGAAGGAAAAATCAAGCTGTTTCTGCTTTGCTGGCATGTACAGCTACCCTACTTGTTAAAACTACACCAACTTCTGCAGCTTGGTAAACCCTTTGGCCCAAGTTCCCAAACAGGAAATCCTACCTTGCTTACCAAATTTAAATCCTGTCCTCATTTGGCCAAGCAGGTTTTAGGGTCTAGGAGGGGGGAAGGAAAGGAAGACTGGAACTAAATCTCAAAAAAGTGAAATGAAAAACCTTAAAGATTTAGTTCATCTCAAAGTCACATTAAAATTGCCTATTTTAGTAGTATATTATTGTACATAGGAAAACAGGCTTGAATACTAATGAATTAGAAGGCCTATAAATGCACGATACGTTAACTTTTCTATCATTTGAAGTCAAGCTATATACAATGAATTCAACTCCAGCTTCAACATGAGGCCATAACACATTTGTTTCATTTCCTTTTCTTAAAGTCATCCTTAAAAGGTTTTTTTTTCTCCCCTGCTTTGAAACTCATCTCAAATTGTGCCAGTTTACTTCAAGAGAATAAGAGATAAAGGGGCCTGTAACAGCTTTGATTTTAAAGGAGGGTATTGAGCAATTCTAGTTTGACTCTGAAGTGTTTACAACCACATCAGCTTTTGGCAAGTATCCTTTAGAATTTGGCATCCACTGAAGGAGGGCACAATAGCAGCAGCTGTCTGAGATACAAGAATAATGATAGAGCAAATGAGATGCTTCTTTTCTTTGGTCCCTCTCAGACCCTGGTGAACTGAGTTCATCCTACAGAATAGCTAGAGATTAACACCAGTTATGTTTTTGTGATACACAGGGGGCATCCATTACTTTTTCACACTGTGACCAGTTTAAAACCTCCCACAGCCATCTAACAGGACACTTCCATGGACTTGGGGCTTGATTGTTCAGCGTTGCTTGCCGAGTTCGGCGTCAGCTCGATCCGTGTGTCTGTGTGGGAGCGGTTCCTGGAACCGTCCCCGGTGTGGGACCGGCTCCTCGTTCCCTCCCCAGTGTGAGAGCGGCTCCTCGTGCCTTCCCCGGTGTGAGAGCGGCTCCTCTGTCCTTCCAAAGAGGTTACGCTGGAGCCAGAAGCCGTGCGGGACCTCATCAGCCTGGTCATGCTAGCAGAGGGCACTGGAAGAAGAGTCTTTCATTAATACCTTGCTTCACAGGCTTGGAAGGAAGCCCTTGCCTTCCTCTCAGCTTTAACCACCCTTGGAGAAGCCTTCATGGTTCAATAGATACTTTTCAGGGTACCTTCACAGGCAGCAGTACCTCCCTTGCTTCAGGCATGTAGTTAAGGAGACCAAACTATTACAGTGAAATTAGTGGCCAGGTCTGAGGGATTCAAGAAGCTTTAGGGCATCGCTGTGGCTGCAAGAATCCAGAGGGAAACCAAAGAGATTCATCAGTCTCCCATTACTTTCCAATATTCAACCTTTGCTGGCAGCCCAGGCTCCTAGTACATCACAACAGCAGCTGTCAGAAGCAAATATGTGAAAAACAGCTACAACTCAAAAGAAGTCTCTGAGCCAATGAGGTTTTAAATGTGTGCAGCAGATGAACCATATGCTGTGATGCCATGAGGGGACGCTATAGCAAATATCCACCTTAAAAACACTGAGATAAAGTAAAAGAGGTATTTGTGGGTATAAGCTGTTTACAAAGCTCGCTACAATTTAATAACATCACTGGGTTTGAAAACCCTTTGCCCAGATACAGCATTTGTTTTTTTCCCCTTGTGAATGCACATCCAAGAGGGAAAAGGTGACACATCTGGGATCAGAGACTCTCTGGGTGCTTAGATGCCCAATTAACTTCAGTAGCAAGATCAACCATTCCATAAAACCAATACTTACTGTATCCCATTCCCTGAACAAAGTATTTGAAAGCTTCAGCAAGCTTGGCAGGCTGCAAAAGAGAGAGAGTTATTGTAGGCAGTGCTCAGTAGGTTATATTACAATGTTATAGATTCCACAGATGCCCTATCTTAACAGGGACATCTCAAATATTCTCTGGGTTCTACTGACTCTATGAAAACTTCATTTATAAGAAAATTCCACCATTCCCCTCCCTAGTCTTCTCCCCATTATTTTACACACATTTGAGAATGATGTTTCCAGGGAACACAAGTGGTCTAAGCCTGGCTCAAAACTTGACTTGTGCAGTTACTGAAGCAGGTGAACCAAAGTAAAACAACTGGCCTCACAAAATGTACAAAGCAGCTCATACAAGACCAGTAATTGAGTAATTCCTAATCAGCAGAGAACAAATTCAGCTATTCAGAGCTGATAGTTATGTTTATAGGGCAAGAAAACTCACCAGGAATACACAAGTACAACTGCCTACAACTGACATTCTTGCAATGAGGCACTCCCTGTTTTTCTCCTCTGCTGACAGTGGCCACATAAGCCTCACAGTCTCAATTATTTAACATGAAAATATTTTTTGCATAATTCTCTGAACCACTGCAAAGAATGGACTCTCTATAACAGAAGCAACGCACATACTACTGTGTGGCTTTAAAAAAGCCTTTTCCTAATTCCTACTGTTGGAGAATACACTGCCTGTACAGGGACTTCAGCTGCAGGCAATTACAAATTTAGCTTTTCCTTCAAGTTCACAAACATCACATTATATTGCTTAGAAATCTGTTTAGATGTTAGATCACATTCCAAAGCTGATTTACAAATCAGCTCTTTTAGTGAGGCAACACAAGGGCATAGATAAAATTTAACTTTGCCAGGCTGGTTTTACTAGCAGCTTGGAACTTATGCCTAAATGTGTTTTAGAACACATTTCATTCACAGTCAAGCCGAGTCAGTGTATGCAATAACCTAGCATTGTTATTTCCTGTTTCCCACTTTCCTGATGTATACTATAAATAGTCCAAGTAAGAATGCTGTTAAAATGCTAGTGGCTCAAGCCTTAATCTATGTTATCTTAGTAAATAGGCATAAAATAATACCTCTGCATTCCCACCTCAGGTATTTACTTGATTAAGACTTTATTAGTGAAAATAATATCCCTTCCCAATATTAATTTTGCTCTTAATTGCTCTTTAAAGAAAAAAAGAAAGCTCAGATGACCAACTGACATCATTATTCATGAAATCATAACGATCCTTTTGGCTGACATTTGGGAACAGCAAGTACCCTACAGGAAAACACCCATTTGTTGCAGTCTGACACGCTGCAGAACATGATTAGTAGGATTTCCGCCAGCCGAATCCTACCTGGGAAACTTGGGGGAGCCCACCGCAGTCAGCCATCTGCAACGGGATGAGAACAGCCAGTTAGCGTAATGCCAGAGGAACTCACTTATGCTCAGGATATATTGAAATGACCTTTTTAGCTATCTGGCAGGAAAAACACTTCCTTTTGTTGTGTGAGTAACATACATGTGGATGAATGTATCAAAGCAAGCTGTTAAGTGTTTATGAAAGCTATGACTGCACCCCAGAAAACCACAAAGTGTCTTGATGCTCAGGCAAAGCATCAGCTGGAGCTACAAGTGCTTTTTGCTGGGCAGCAATTACCAGTTTCTTAGAAACCAGCCTATTAGTCCTGGTTGCAAGTTCAGCTCTGAATTACAGTAACATGACTCTGTATTGACCTGGATGACAAACAGGGTAGAGAAAACAAACACCTAAAGCTCAGAGGTGAGAGGGAAAAACAATTTGCTGAGATTGCAGAGGGCAAGCATCAGCCTGACTTGCCAAGGGAAGCAGGGAAAGCCAAATGAGAAAAGCTATCTTGAGTGCATTAAATATTTTTGGAGCATTTCATTTTTCCTGCCACTCCACCCCTCAAAGTCAACCCAACAAAAACAGTCCTGTTCCAAGGAACACTACAAGCTGAAAACAGCAGAGTTGTAAATTACAGGAAACCCCAAATCCTATCTAGGATTAGTTAGCAGCAAAACAGGCCTGCAGCAGGATCTGGCATCAGCCATATCCCTGGACTGAGCAAAGGCTGGCCACTGATACAAGGTCTGAGATAGTGTCAGAAACTTTCTTAGGGTGTCTGCCACACCCACATTATAGGGCAGCAGTGTAACTCCTCAATGTTAGGATGGAAGAAAAAAAAAAGAAAAATCTTTATTTATTACCATTTTCACTGACCAGTTCCATAAAGGGAGATGCAGTAGAAGTTGCCAGCAAAGCATGACCAAACTTGCTTCACTGTTTGCATGCTATTACTTCATCAGTAACAAGCTGAAGATTGCACTCATACTCTGAATGCCCAATATCAGCCAAAGCCTTTGCATGACCTTCTGCTCTTTGTAAGTGCATTTTGTCAACTTTTTTTGAAAAATAGCAGTAAGATATCCTGGACAGTACCCTCATAAAAAGCATGTTGACCAAACTGTGGCTGATATATTAGCTCTTGATTCACCTGACACTACTGCTGAGAGGCAACCACAGGAACAGAAAGAACTGGTATGCACTCCTACTCTGCTCACAGCTTTTTCAAACCTTTCAAAATATCTCAAGATCAGCTTTGCCAGCTCTAGTCAAATTCATTATGGGTATGCGAAATACTGAACATTTCAGCTCTCATCCCTACTATTCTAAAGTGGAGGAGCTGAGAAATTCCCTGCTTTTAACTCTGACAAGAAGCCCCTAGCATTGTTTTTCCCACTAAATACTCTCACCCTGAAGGAACTGTCTTTTCACATCAGAACTCACTGTGTTATCAGTATTGCAACACATATTCTGGTTCTGCTTTTTTAGCTAATCCAACTGGCTTTGTGAGAGAGGAATGTTTATTTTTAAAAGCATGGTTTATGTTATTACCTTCAGAAGCGTGGTTCTTGTTGGGTCCAGCTTTGAGTTGCATTCAACCTATATAAAAGAATAGCAGCATAAGACATTGTACACAAGATTTTAATTATGAACCCTTGTATGTAAATGGATTAAACACCTTGTTTTCTGGCTTAATACAGACTAAACGGGGTGTCTTATGATTCAGTGTGAAGACTCTATGTATACATATACACATCTTAAAACCCAAGTAGATCAGCTCACATTTTTAACTGCATTTTTTTCATGTACAAACCCATAGTTGTGAACTGGAGACTTTTCTTCAACTGTTTCTGGGACTTCAATGGCAACAAGTGTTGTTTATCTTGTGATTTGGGGTCATTTGGTAGCGTCCCAAGTGGTGAGCAGCCATGTGGCCAAGGGCCAGCAGACTGGGCATGCCCATTAAGGCACAACATTTGAAGTCATCCAGTCATCTGGGGCGAGTTATAATGGTCAGAAAGAAGCTCTTCGCTTCCAGAGTGACGCAGGGCACAGCTCCAGCACACAAGCAAGTTAAAACACCAGCAGCAGATTCCTCTCTAAAGGAAAATATTTGCGGTTCACTGGAACTGCTGTGGTGATTGTTCCTAACGTGGTAGCTATTAAACAATGGTGCACAGGCAGAGGGGACAAACAGCATGGAATTAATGGCAGCTCTCCTGCGGTCTGGAAGAGGAGAGCCCCTGGGCTGGATTGATAGCCAGCAGGGCTGCTGTTTGGCAGGGGCTCTGCTGGCCTCATGCAGCCCCTTGGCTCGCCCACCCATCGTCAGCAGGGTGGCAAAGATGGCTCGAGGTACCCACCACAGCATCCACCGCCGGGGAGCTGTCACCAACCACCAGGAGGACAGGACACCTGCAATGAAGCACACGCAAGTGGTGTTATCTCTGCCACCCAGCCTGGACTTGCTCTGAGCTGCATTTTGTGTCTCTGGAAGGGTGAGACAGTCAAGTGTGTGGAAATGATTTGGTTTGGATTCCAGACACCTTAAACATACATCACATCCTGCATTAGCTGCATATGTACTGACATGCTCTGGTTCCTTGCATGAGAACCTGTTCTTTTCCCCAGCTGGCAGCAAATCAGCCCTTGCCAGTGCTCTTATTCCTTCCTCGCTTTATAAGAAATTGAATGTGGGCATCAGCATCAAAGTCTCACCTCTACCACTCCCCAGGCCCCTGAGCTCCACCTTTTGGATCTGTCCATCCAACTCCAAACAGACTGTCAGAGGAACAGAGTCTCTTGTGTATAACCATCAGCAGCTGAGCTAGGAAGGACTTGAAAACTTATGTTGCACAAACTGCAGCATAAGCAAAAGGCAGACGATCTGACAGTCATTCTCACACTTGCTCTATCTTCCTGAATATTTTTGATTGGTTGGTTTTCCAAATGGTTTTAGCTTGGGGTTTTTTGGTTGTATAGGCACAGCTCAAGTGCCTTCAGGCTATAGTTTCCATTAACTATAACATATTTCTGCATGAAGCTAAGTACACCAACTTTTCAAGTACTTCGTAAGCCCAAATTTTCAGATGCACAGTGACAGGAACTACTTAACTTTCAATTTCAATATGTTTGCCAGGTCTGAAGAGAGGAGTTCTTCCTAATGGTAGTCCCTGACTTGCAGTAACTTCTCAAATAAAATACTTACTGAAGGGTGACAACATTTACTCCAGGAACAGGGCGCTCAATCTCTAGGTCTCGCCGACTAAAAAAAAAAGAGGACAAAGGATTTTGATACACTGAAATTTTATAGATACGTCTATATTCTTCTTTCTTAGAGAAAGCACAGACACTCACATGTTAATTTACTCTGATATACATTGTAGCCTCTATAACTAACATAGAACCACACTTAGACTGAAGGATCAACATCTTAGTTCAGTCCCAGTGTACAACTTTTCACCCCACAAATGCACAAGGTCTTTCTCCAATAAACAAACCACCTGAGATCCCTAAAGGCACTATTAAGCAGAACTTCATACTGGGGGAACACGTGTAATCCCACCACAGAAGTAATACCATCTCTAAAGAGCTGGACAGCCTCTTAAAACAGTTTCCAGTTGGAAATCAGGTAAAGGTATTTACCTGTTGTAAGAGTTGACAAAGAGATGAAGGTTGGTTTGATTCATATCATTAATAATATGCTGACGGTAAGTATGGATCAGGTCATGGTTGCTGTGAATCTCTTCCTAAAGTGGAGACAGAATCGTTCAGAATAGGGGCTATTTTCTGGGAGGATCTGAAGACATGCCACAGTAGTTGTGTAACAGACTCATATCTGCACAACAGGAGTGCACCTTGAAGGAAGGGACAACTTCCAGCACCCAGTGAAGTCACCCAGAATTAATATTAGCTTCTGACTGTAGTACCACAATTTTCACTTTAAAACTCCAGTATGTTGTTATGTTAAAATCTCACAATTGCAAAACACGTTGTAGTGCAGATGGTTACAGTCTGAGGTTTTACGAGTTACAAGTGCGAGGTTTTAAAACAAGCAAAAAAAAATATTCAGGGTAAGAAGCCTAATAAATGTTTCCAGGGTAAAGCAGATGTTGAAAGCTTGCAAACATATAATGTGGAACTCAATTTCACAATAGCAAATAACTAAGCTTCGAGGACTTCAATCAGTAGCATTTTCAAACAGTTGGGTTCTAAAGTCTTTATAGATTAGTTCCTTGTTCTGCTGGAATGGAGTTTTCCATTGCATTTACTAACAATTTCAAGCACAGCAAAGTAACCTCAGAAAACAGTCCAGCACTTTGCATTAGTCTTGCACTGAAGAGCACCATTAATACTAATAACCAGCTGTCACAGAGTTACAAGTATATTATATAAAAAAAAAATCTGTGGAGTTTTTCAGCTCAAGCCGTGCATATACAACTCTTATACTCATGTTTAATTGTTGGCTGCCTAGACAGGGAGCTGCCCAACTAGAGTTGTCACAACTGAGATTCACTTGAGTACTCAGGACACAGCTTGGGGTTCCAAGGCAGAACACACACCCAAAATTCTGGGGACACAAGTATGAATCCTATCTCACAGTTTAACTTCATCCTTTATTGTTTAAGTGAAGGCTTCTCCCTCCTCCCAGCCCCAGGAGGTAAATACAGATGACTGAATACACCAGAGGAATCCTTTAAACATTACCTTTCCGAATAGATGTGAAATGACCATGTCTGGCAAAGCATTTGTCCAACCTGAAATCTGAACAGCAAGATTACCTAAGTATCTGCTATTAACACATCTCCTGAACAAATGACACCTTCCAATTACCCATAAATAGACCAATGGATGTTTCTCTGCTCTCTGTATAGGTACAATATCCTAAACTGGTATTTTCCCCCCTTGATCCAACTAGAACACCATTAGGGGTTTATGTTTGAGCCATTCTCATCAGATGTCTTCACTAATGCAGTTATACAGGGAACACACTGCTAGGGACATAGGCGGATAGGGAATCGCTCCCTGCAGGAACACCAAGCAAACCAGCCAGGTGGGTGCCATTTAACCCCACTGCCCACTCTCCTCCCTAACAACCCACCCTGACAATGCAATGGAACTGGTACCAGAAGCTCACGACCCACAGTAAATGCTCCTGCTTTGGAAGGACACGAGAATATAAGGCACCTGCTGTACTCGAGGTGAGCATTACTTGGGAGGTAGAAGGTAGAGGCAGAGATATGGAAGAATTTATTGCAGTGAGGTACTGGGCGAGAATCAAAATGGGTCAGGAGGTTCATTTCAGCATAGAAAAGTTACTACATTTCATTTAAATAAGTTTGTCTATCAGTTTATTTTGATAAGTTTGATCTGGGAATATATTTAGTAACTAAGCCTTGAAAGACTGCTACATCCTGGCACTGCAAGGTTCTCCTAGGAGTTTCTTTTATGTCAACATTTTCTGGTTGTATGAACAATCTCTAGCCAATGCTCTTTTCTGAGTCCTTTTGGCATCTAAGACTCAGAGATGATTGAAACATGGAGGATGCTGTTCTGGACATTTTTCTGTACTCTACTTCGTATTTTGGACTGTGCTGGTAAACAAAGTCATGGACAAGAAAGCACTGAATGCTACACTACACTTGAAATTTTCTCAAAAGATGATTCCAAAACTACCATGCCCAGGTAAACTGTTCTCCCTAGCAGTTATGAGCTCTTAAGAATTTGTCCCAGTCGCTCCATTATGCCACATGTATCTGTGTATCTATTTTCTCAAAGTACTTATTTTTATCACTAGCCCTATATGAAGTATTTTTGCAAATGGAAGAATAAACTTCAAAGGGATTACCCCAGGATATTTTGTATCTGCAGCCATGCCTTGACATACAAGATTGCCAAGCTCCTCATGTTCCACAGGCTTGCAGTTAAGATTTATTTTTCTAACTTAAAGATGTTTACCTTAGTTGCTGCCCAGTCCATCCAACCTTCAGCACAAGGGTTTACGTTAATGAGAACTAATCCCTCCACCATCTCTGCATGGTTTAACTGCAAAAGAGAAGATCTAAGATTCATCAGATATCCTTTGCAATTTGACAGTCAGTAAAAAATTTAAATTAGTAAATTATGTCATGGGGAAGAAAGTGGTAGGTCTAGTTTTATCTTGCAGAAAACAAGCATATGTATGGAAAAAAAAAATCATTAGAGCAATTCAACTGAGCAGCTGGAGAACATTAGGATTTAACTTTTTCTCCACCCTCAGTTTAAATAGAGAACTCCCATTATAAAAACCTTCTGCAAATTAACTGGGTAGAGCCCAGCCCTCAAAATGGAAAATCTAGGTCTTCTGGATTAGCTATCCTGCAGATTGTGGTATTTCACTTAAAAGCCTGGCTTGCATACTTAACTGGGCATGGCAGAACAGGAGTTCACCAAGCATGCTATGGGGAAAACAACATGTAAGGCAAATCAGGTTTGAGGCTTTAGGGGAGCTCCACAAAACTTACAGCAAATCTGGTTAAAATGTAGGCACCAGCTCCAGTTCCCATTCCTATGATGGTCTTCAGCCTGCACAGCAATAAAACAGAAGAGACAAATGAGGAAGAGTGCTGAAAATAAATGACATTAGTAGCCTTCCTCTTTCACATGCCAGCGTGTGTCTACAGAAGGGTGGGCTCAGCTTGGGCAAGCTGTGGACCCTCAGCAATGTCAGTGGCCCCAGTAATATTTGCAGGACCCTGATCCTCATGTACTGCAGGGCAGCAGCTGTCCTCACTTATCTTTAAGCAAATATACTGAGCAACCACAGCATTGTTCTGATCCTGGGAGGAAATGATTAGTCTATGCCAGAAAAACTTATAAGATACAGACCTGAAATCTGCAGCCTAAATACAAAGCTGCCCCCTCCCCAGGCTCCCCCTGCCCTCCCCATCACCGCTATCCAACTGGGGCACTGGTTCCTCTCTAACAGGAGGCTCACAGGGAAACATCTGCTGTCCAGTCACTGGGATGATGAAGTTTAAACTTCATAACCAAACAGGGCAGAGACAACCCAAATATTTGCATTAACTGAAATCAGGTTTAAAGCATCACCTTCAAGGTTGTAGAAAATATGTAGAAGGGAAGGCTAGACAAAACCACTCAGAAAAACAGGTTATTCAATGCTTTTAGGAAAATACCTGAGGATAGTTTTCATTCTCATTAGCAATATTAAATCAAGACTTTGTAAATACACTCCAGTTTAATTGATTTTCAAGGTATTGATGTTATTGGTCACACTTTTTTGTGCAGTGCAACAGAACTGATAAACCTGTGCGTGACATCAGGCATTTCAAAAAATAGACACCCCCTAAGGAGGTGGTGACCTAAACTGGTCCACAGCACTGTAAGAGCTGGTTACAACTGAGCAATTTCTAAACTGGGGAGCTGGTCCAGCCTATGTTTTCCAAAGCTGCCCAACCCTGAATGCCAAGTTTTCTCTGCTTGTTCTGAAAACCCCTGGAGGTGTCTACCTGCCCTCTCCACTGTGTACCAGGAGCTCCACAGAAAAGGAACCTTTCTCAGCTACGGCTCCTGCTAAAGCTGAGCTTTAAGAGAGGACAAATCCCCAAACTTGGTGTGGGTAGACAACCCAGCAACACTGCCAGGATATCTTTCAACACTGGTAACCTGCCATCTGCACTTGGTGGTAGAAAAGGCTCAGGGAGGTAAGACTGACCCCCTAGGACACTCAAGCCACAGAAGCAAAACAGTAAATGCCTTCAGTTGGGCCTGTGCTTTTTTTGTTTTCCCTGCTTAACCACACAGGAAAACGTGGGCAGTTACAGTGGGAAGAACAGATTGTCTGTGCCCTGCCCCTGCGAGGGCGATGCACAGAGAATACTGGAGGAAGCCCCTAAATTAGGCACATGGGATTTCTCCTAAGTTGCTTCCTGTTTTAAAATAAACAGACATTTCAAAAAGGGCCAAAAAAAAAAAAGCTCTTTCAGAAACCAAAGCAAAAGCAATCCATCTATAACAGAGGAATCCAAAACAACCACAAGTGTAGTTCTAGCAAACAAAATGCCAGACAGCCAAGCCAAAGCAAATGCCTGCTCTTTCAGTGAGCCATGTAAATAGAAGAATGAGAAAAAATAAGTAAACAATTGTGCACTCACCCAAACTGTTTCAGGATTCCAGGAATCATTTCAGCCAGCTGGTCCATGGAAGGATACACATACCTAAAACAAGCATGTTTTTGAGGAGTTACTACACCACGTCCAGCAGTGTACACCGGCATATTTAGAGACACAGTGATCACTGTAGAGTTAGTACCAAACGTGGTAATAATGACATCATTGAGTGGGCCAGCTGAATTTAAATCAGGAGCAAGCACAAGTAATTTTGCAGAAATATGAGCATAATCTATATATTCTTTATATGTTACAGGACAATAGATGTCTAAGAACAAAACAGACCACAATGAGTCTTTCCCAAGGAAAGTTAACACTTAGAACTTATGAAAAAGTTTGAACAAGAGAGATTAGTTTTCAACCACATTCACTGTATTTGTATTTCTGGTCCACCACAAAAAAGTTTCCCTGTATTGCAGAATCAGAGACTACAGAAATGAGTTCTAGATATTTGTCAAAAAACTTACGTGCGTGTTTTTAGGGACACAAATATTACCATAGGATAAATGAGAACAGCTTTCCATTAATATTGATAGAGAAAATGGAGGCATAAGAAAGGTTATGAAGCTGCTGAGGAAGGCTCAATAAAAACAGCTATTTTTTAATGCTCCTGGTCTTCTTAATAGCAGAAACAAAACTTTGAGAGAAGGAGATTCTGAGCAAAATCTCAACTGAGTAGCATGTGGAATAAAATCTACCCAGAGTAGAGCCGGAAAACATCTGCCTGGGATGTATTTAAATCTCTGCTTCCCATCAGAATTACACCTAATTATTCTCCAGTTTAGCCTCCAAAATATAACCAAACAAAAACCACCAAGGACTGCAAAACATTCTATTTTCTGAGATTTTCCTGTTGGTAAATTAAACCTTGTCATGACAAAAGCTGGTGTCACTGCAACAGCTTTGGCCTGGGAGATTTTATTGCAGCCTTTCCGTACTTAAAGGAGACCTATGAGAAAGAGGAGGACAAACTTTTCAGCAGGGCCAGTTGTGATAGGAAAAGAGGTAATGGTTTTAAATTAAAAGAGGGTAGATTTAAATTAGATCTAAGGAAGAAGAGTTTTTACAATGAAGGATGGTAAACCCTGAAACAGGTTGCTCAGAGAGGTGGTAGATGCCCCATCCCTGCAAACATTCAAGGTCAGGTTGGACAGGGCTCTGAGCAATCTGATCAAGTTGTCCCTGCTCATTGTGGGGCGGAGCCTGTGAATTTCCCTTCAAAACCAAACCATGATTCCATGACTTAATTTGGGTATGCTAGTCTCCTCGTTGAAGGGCAGGTAGAGATAATACAGCTTCTTACGTGGCCATCTCTGTTTTATCAGGCAGAGGTCTCTACTAGCCACAGATCCTGATGGTTGCCCTCTGCAGCTGACAACTCAGAAGTGTTAACACTTGCTCAGGACATGAGGGCTAAGGCACTTAAAAGCTCATGATTTAAACAAATGCAAAGACGGGGTGACTGAAATAGCTTTGTAGGCTGCTCTGATAGACAACTGGGCAATTGCAGCTAACAACAGCATCAGACCAGCTTAAAAATTAAGCAGGGAAATAGACTGGCTCATGCAACAAGGGTACTTATAAGCTTCTTAATACGTAGTTCTTACAGAACAACTGGTCCTTGCCTTGTATCCTCCCCTTGGCCTGTTGGCTGCTCCCTTCCTCAGCCAAGCTGATTCCTGTCCAAGGGGCATCTCAAGGTAAATAAACCTGCCTCATTTGACCTAAACAGGTCAAGAATTTTGGCAATAACAGTGCTCATGGCACACAAGGTTTCCAAGAGTTACAGCATCATGTATGGCACAGTCAGGAATATGCACCTATGACCCTCTGTGGGGGTTCATCACCTTGTTACTGTCCAGCAACCTGGATTTTCCAGGTAGGTTATCAACTTAACATCTACCATGTTGCCATTTCATAAAGACCACAGATTTCGGAAGGACATTATGTACAGGTTAATGTCTGTCTTGTTTATAGTAGTCGTTTAATTTTGCATTGTATTCAGGATGTCATTGCCAAACAAGCTAACTCAATATTTAAATTGACAAGATGTAGATATCTGTCAAGGAACTGCTTTACAGGCAGTCTCATTATCAGAGCTAAAACACAAAATTGCAGCCCCAAAGCCTACTGTGAGCTGGCACAACAAAAGAGAGCTTCCAGAACTCCAGTACTTCGGGAACAGAGTGTCAGAATTTAAGTTCAAAAGCCAACTACTGTGCTTGGTGCAAGTACTTTTCAATGAAATTGCAGATCAAGACTCTTTTTTCCAAAAAGCGGATAACTATGAAAGCATGGGCTGTTTCCCTGACAACTCACCCAGCCTGGAAAGATGGTGCTCCATCCTGCTGACCAGGTGCATCCACATGACAGACTGCAAAGTGCTGGGTAATTTCCTGCATATCCTCAAAGTTGAAGAGAGGATTGAAGCAAGTTTTATCTTGGAAAGGAAAAGAAAATATGAAATAATTATGCTGAAGAAAATACTAAGTTTGCAGCTATGAAAATAATTTATTAACCTATCCTGCAGGTTAATGAAAAGTTGAATCAATCAGGTCAGCAAAGGTTTGTTCATGTTATTTTTGTACCTACTAGAAGTATTTGCTTGGTTCATCTAATTCCTCAAAAAATTATTCTTCATGCAAAGTTAAAATACTAACAAAATGTAGCCAGGGGTATTCATCCCAGGTTTTGTCTTAGATTAAATTATTCATTTCCTTGTCCATTTTCTTTTTTTCAATTGTGTCAAAACAAATGGAGAGAAAAAAATATTCAAGGCTATGATTGTGACTTGTGCTTTTGCCCAAATATTACAAGTTAAACATTATGTGATCAACTGCTGCAAACAGCTCGAGACAAAAGCATCCTTCTGGGATACTCAGTGCTGTAGGCTCCAAGTTTTGAGGTGATCTGACTTCTGATTTTTAAGCAATATTAATACAGGGAGAGGATTAGCATATTTTCCTTCTGGTGTGGAAAGCACCATCTTTGAGATGTCTAGAAAATGGTTCAATATTCTGTGTGTGTTTCTGAATGTCCTCACACAACACACATGCAAAATCTTGGCAGAATATAAAATACTTTTATCTCAAATCAGCTTTAGGAGAAGATGCAAGTCCAGGAAAACTTTGTAACTCTGGAAAGAAAAAGTTCTAATTCAAAGTTAAGTTCCAGATTTTTTCTGCCCTGATTCACTGAAAATCAAAATTAAAGACACTTCCATGAAACACAGGCAAGAAAACAGGTTTTTTTTTGTCTTAATAGTAATATCAACCCCCTTGCAATAGCCAGACTTTAAAGATCTGCAGGTGTATTTAAATATTGATAACTGATTAAGAAACAGTGAATCATGTGCAACAAATGGGACTGACAAAAAGAATAAACTAGAGCAGGTCTGGATATTGGCTCATTACATGACAAATAAGATAAAAGGCACTTGAAGTTTTTTTTTCTCCTAATGCTGGCTAAGGACACAAAGCCAGCACTCATTTCATACTGACTTGACATGTAATTCATATAAATCCAAGCAGCACAAGGCTGCTTATCAGACAGGACCCAAAGCCCGAGCAGAGTTGTTTTTTCAATCCTACTGGCAATACACCATCAGCCTTGAGATTTTTTACAGCATTCATATACAGCCACTGTGAACTACCAGAGATCTTTTGCCCCTTTAACTGAAATATTCCAGTTATTTACTGAGCAAGGACAAAAAAAAAAAAAATCTGAGAATTACACTTGTTATAAGAGAAGAGTTCGGTGCCAAGAGCTTCCAGTGCACACAAACAAGCAAGGGCCTGGGAAGGGTTTCCTAACCACGGCTGCTTCCTCACCTCTGATTATGGCAGTGCTGTCCCAGAACCTGTGCTGCTAAATAAAGCGTCTACTTACGGTTCAGCCCGATGTCGTGGTAGGTGAGGATGGCCGGGCGGTTCCCCCTGGGGGTGCCACACATGGTGACACGCACTGAGCCGTGCACGGTCTCCACATCTTGCTCCTGGGAGGGAACAGGAAGAATCTGTCAGGGATTGTCCAGGTGCTGCCCAGCTGCTGCAGCAGACCCTGAAGGGCCACGAGCACAGGTCCTGCCCCATCCCAGGGTCTGCTCTGCAATGCCACGCTAACACCCCCTGCTCTCCCCCGTGCTGGGGGCTCTGTGCTGACATTTCACATTGACTGCCACCTCCTCCAGGCCACAGACAGCCACAGAAGCACTTCAGCTGCTAGCTCTTACCAGATGCTGAGGGAATAGTTAAACAGTGTTTAACCACATTAAAGGCAAGATAAGAAAACAGAAAGAAAGCAGTTTTGTTGTAATGACACCTAAAATAACAGAAGCTTACAACTATGACTCTCAGCATTTGCAAAAGTACAAGTCGCCAAGATAAAATATTCCTGATTTCTAGGAAAAGAGCTCTAGCTGAGAAAATAACCACTATTCCCCAAAGAAAGCAGCATTAAGTAGCTTGTATTTGCTTATCTGCCATAAAGCTTTTTACACTGTGAAGCCTTGTGATTGCAGTAGTGTTCCCCAATAAAATCAGCAGCCACATATGTTTGTTTTATGGCTTGTGATGCACAGACCTGAGCATAAACCCAACTGTCTAAAGTTTGCTAATAGAATAAAATAACCACAACATTTTTGTGATGCTTATCAGAAAAACAACATTTAGAAGTAAACTGCTATTTTTTGGCATTACAGGAGTTCATACTGCCTATTGATCTTGAACCAAGGACACCTTCATCAACAAATCAAAGTCTCCCTGAGCACCATCTTTTGGATCTCTAAGTCAGATGTGACTTACACAAAAGATGGAACAGTTTTTTGTTTCTTTTCCACTTGAACTTCAGATGGGTATAAACAATTTGGTATTTTGCCAACACATTTAAAGGGAATCACAAACCAACAGTTATTTCTGACACTTATTTACAGTACAATTACACACACGTAACAATCAAAGAATTATATAGGCAGTTGCCAGTCTTTGCATCTCACCAGAATCCTCTGAAGTCTGCACAGGACACAGATATAATCCATGTCTCCATGTCATTTAGCACTGCCTGCTGATGCAGGGCTTGCTTGACTTGTTCCATGCAGCAACACCCAAAGGCAAAGTACAAGTTAAATTCAATTCTATTAAAAATTATGCTGTAGAAATGACAGGTGTGCAGCCTCTGCAAAAATCTTGTAAAAAGACTCTTCCAATATCTGAGGTAATAATTCAATCTAAATCTCAGCTCCTTGATTTGACACAAGGAATGCACTGCACATTTTGTTGAAAATAAGGATTCCAGGCAACACCATTCTACATTTCACCTATTTTCCTTTTAATTGCACAATTACATCAGTTTTAAGCTACAACTGAGGCAGTGAATCAAGATCTAGTCCCCCTTGTACACAGGACAAGCTAAGCATTGCTGTTCTCTGAACTATACTCCATCAAAACTCCGATTTTCAGCTTTTATGTCTCCTTAGAGACTCATTCCTCTGCATACTCACTGCATTACTTATCAGGTAAGCCGTATCTTCCACATCTAGGACCATCCTTAGGCAAAACAGGGTGACAAATCCAGCAAGTCAAACAGAGGACGGGTGGCAGGTTTTTACTTTGTCCCAGCAGGAAACTGGGTTATATAGACAAGCTGCTCTCCTACATAGGCTTATGACTCCCATAATGCCCAGCTGGGGAAACCAAAACAGACTAATTCACGAGGATGTCACTCTTAAATAGGATTTGAGCCAGGTTTGACCAGGGGAAGAATGTACTCAACAGAGGTCAGGCATCAAAGATGAACTAAGTCCTTGCCACACAACATACAAAGTGCCAAATTACAAACTTGGGAACTTGCAGTCTTTCCTGTTGCTGTTTCCATCAGATTTTGAGAAGTTTAGCTTCCTTTCACATTCTGTTATCTGAAATACTGAAACACCCCAAACTTATGCTAAATTAAATCAGAATTGAGTTCTTTCCTAAAAGCCAGGATTAAAGTTCCCAGTAAACACAAAAGGCTGAAAAATTCATGTAAGTCACAATGATTCTGAACAACAAAACCAAGGCCTTTTAAATGTTTGATATATAGTATTTTCCAAAGTAGATAAGCAACATTTAGTTTAAAGGATTCCTATGATGCCAAGATGAGCATCACCTACAACACCACACTAATGTCACTAAGTTCAGTTTTTGGCTGAAAATATGGTATTGTAGATTATACACTGAGTATGTCATTACCATATACTATTAAAATATAATTATAGAAAAGCTTGGGCTGGAAGGGATGTTAAAAATAATCTAATTCCAACCCTCTGCTGTGGGCGGGGATGTCACCCACTAAATCAGATTGCTCAGGATCCCAATAACATTCCATATTATTAAAATATATTTGGGTATTGTCATTACACAATACTCCTGAAGAGATTTGCAGTGCTAGTACATAGCAATTAATAATAGCTGAAATGAAAAATGATGGCAATTAAAGTTTTCCACATTCTGCTCTTACCCTTAACTAATTTAAAAAAAGTAATAATTTTTCAAACCTCAACACAGTAATGAGAGTAAGCATTATTGTGTAACACACCTCCTGCTGAGTATGGAATATTGAAATTATTTTCTCCTCAGTTAGAGACTAAGACACATTTCATATAATCAGATTTTTATTGCTAAAGCCTTCCAGTAACAACAGTGAAAATCCAGAACCTGTTTTCTTTGTAGGGAACACCTTCAAGTTTTGGGATCTTCCTCCTTCATGCATGAAAGAAAAAGTCTGTTCATGGTAGATAAAACCAAACCCTTGAACCTGCACATCCCACTGACCGCCACAGCTAATTCTTCTGGAACTGGAAACCTGTGCCTAGTTCAAACTCAGTGTCAACTAAAAATAGTTCAGAGACAACAGGTGACCATGCTCCCAGTAACTGGCATAACACAGTCAGTTTAACAATTGGCTCAATTCCTCATTATCATCACAGTGAGACTCCCCTAATTCAATAGTGTTGTGCTAGTTTCCTGTAGCAAAAAGTCTTAATGGGAAATACACACAAGATTCTAAAAAACAATCAATTCAAACCAGTTTGTTTGGTGACATCAAACCAACAACTTCACATCCCTATTGATCCTATTAAAGATCAAGAGATTTGTCTACGTGATGTAGGGATGGATGTTTTCAAAATGCAGAGCACTGAAAACAGATGGCAGCACATACCAATCAACATCAACATTATAGTAAGAGGCTCTTCACCAACTGATTTGTATTAAAACACTATCTTGGAAAAAAAATCCAAGGTACACTAATCCGATAGAAGGATAAAGACAAACACACCATCTGTTCACATCTCTCACTTTAACAGAGGTGCAGTCTTATCTTAGTGCACTAAACACACACATAAAAATACTTTAAATACGTGCAATTTAAGGGAGGCTGTCTCAGTTTGAAGTAGCTGGTACATTCTAAAATAGATTTTATTTTTGCTTCAAGTGACCTTTTTATTTTTTCATGAGGTTAGAAGGGGAAGACAATTTGTTATCACAGAGGAGGACTCATTCCTTCCCCTCTCTACCCTGGCTAAGTAAGACATGGATTGAGAAACATGTTTATGAACAAGTTGCTTTCTGAAGTACAGAATACGCAACCAAAATATCTCAGATATCTAAAAAGGAAAACTGTACACGCACATTTTGCTAAATACGTCATATTTCATATTTTAAGTAAAATACTGCATTCCATCAAGGTTATTTTAAAGCTTTCAAATATACTTAATCCTCAATTATATTCTCATGCTTTTATTTTAATTCATAATATTATGACTGTTAAATACACCTCCCTTCTCTTGCCTTAAAACTGAGGGAAAAGCTTCAGAGCTTTCAGAGAAGATTTAAATGGCTTTTAAATTGCTAGGAGACAGTATATTTTTAATTCATATTACTTAAGAACTTTATTACAATTATACCTGCATATGCTATTTTTTCGCTTCTCTTTTTCAGTATCTTGGAGATCAAAAATATTTGAGCTTTTAATGTGCTGTTTCAATGTTGAGTTTCAAACTCCCTTCGCCCTGAAGTTCTTTAGCATTTTCCTCCGAGCTTTTTTTACTCTAAAATACAATTTCAATTCATCTTATGCCTGGTTTTTTTGTTGTTTTTTTCCCCCTAAAACCCCAGTGCCCACGTTTCCACTTTTTTCTTTTTTTTTTTTAATTTGTTAACATTTATATTCTGAATTAGCGATATCATGAAAAAGGTTCCCCAGATCAGCTTGGGAGTCAGGTACATTAATAAGGACGATGACTTCAGATGTAAATGTAAGTGACCCTGCTAAGGTGGAAGCCAAGAACAAAAACTTCGGTGCAGGAACTGACGCAGGTTATTGCGACAGCTCTGCCCAGGGATTCTTCCTAGTCCGATTAGCAGCGGGTCACCCTGCTCCGCCAAGTACAAAACCAGAGCCACCCCCATCCCTTTCCTCCGGCGTCCCAAGAGGATGAGGAGATCCCCGGAGCGCACCGCAACGCCGCACGCCGCCCCGGTGCCGGTGGAATGCCGGCCCTGCTGCCCCGTGCCCCAGCTGATCCATCCCCCGTGCGGGGCAGCGCTTCCCTTCTCCCCGAGCACGCAGGGGGAGGTGAGGCACAAACATCCTCCGTGCCTACGGATACAGACGGCCACGAGGCAGGAATTGCGAGGGACAAACTCATCTCTGCCCCCTACAGCTGCCAGGCAGCCCTGAGTCTTGCTGAGTTACCGAGAAAGCGGAGTCCTGCTGGACTGAAACACGGAGCTGGGAGGATGAATGCACGCAGTGATGAGGAGCCAGGGCTCCACTGGCTCCAAAGCTACTGAGCTAGAGAACACGCCAGTACATCAAACTGGAAATGCAACTAAAATGTGCTTGGCACGAAGACAACAAAGCCAACCAGGGCACAGTGCCCTGCACCAGTTTATCATCAGTTATCCTAAAACAGGTTTGGCCAGGAACAGCCCTCTTCTTGAGACACAGGAGACATTTACTTCAGTTTTCAGGTGGGTGCCACAGACAGACGTAGTAACAGAGAAATTGCTGACTGGAGGCAGCTCAGAGCTGTCAGGTCTTTCATCTCTTGTCTTGGTCATCCCCTGGTAACTTCACAAAGACTTTCCTCCAGAGAATGACCACACACATGTCTTTCAACATGTGCTGTCAGAAGGGCAATATACCACTATACAGTGGCTTACTTTAAAAATTGAAAGCTATGTTTTACTCCAGTCTGTCTAAAACTGCATGTGAAGTAAGAATCTATTTTTTTCCCAAATCTGAGTAACTAGGTAAAATTTACCTTGGAAGGAGAACACCTCACAGACAGTTCTTTTCACTAGGGGCAGAAAGTCATCAACTGAACACTGCTTAACTTGTTCCCAGAAGGATGGTGGAACTTACAGTGGATGTGGTGGACACCCACATTGATACACAGGCATTAAAAATAAGCAGCTCCATCCTGCCAGGCACTGATAACTTCCTTCCCTGGCCAAGTCCATCCTCTTCCCAAGTAGTTCATGGGAGAGGTTGCTCACCAAGAACACACTTCAGCTTCAGTCTCAGTCCTGAGTGACCTGGGTCCTCTAGGGCCACACATGAACTTCTCTAATGAACTAAGCAATGGAATCTCTCATAGCAGCTCCAAAACACTTTTTTTCCACAAATCAACCACAAAAGCACTTAAAGAAACATAGGGAGAGTACTTGTGGCTTTAAGGACCAAAGCTAAGTCTCCTTTGCAGTCACAATTCTTAACAAAATGCATTGAGACTGTTCTTCCACATTTTTCCTGAACTAGAACAACAAAAGATTAAACTCTTAACAAAGATAGATCATTAAAAAAGTAAGAGCTGGCAGAACAGGGCTAAATGACAAGACCCACTGCTCTGGATTAGCGACAGTTAATCCAAAACATGGAGGAAAAAAAGCAAAAAGGCTTAGAGAATTTGATCTTGCAAGTTAAAAAATCTATATATACACATGGTTTACAAACCAAGCAATTTATTCCAAGAATAGAAATGAAATATGGGTCACTTCTGGATTCTTAATCAAAATACTGCAGTATTCCTGTTAGCAGACTTAATCTGGGATTCAATTTATTTAGACCAAGTGATGAATCTGGCCCCAAACAGAAAGCTTCTCCCATGCTGTGCACAGTCCTGCAAGAAGCTGTACGGTGACAATTTTAACTTACATTTATCACGACTTCAGGCAGTGGATTTCATTAGAAAAAATGAGGGGGAAGATGCAGGATTAGCATAAACTACAGTTTTGCTATAGAAGAACCATTGAAAGATGAAAAAATGTCAAAGACAGCTGTCTCCCTTGGTTTCCAAGGAAAAGACTTGAATTTGTGCTGTATTTTCTAAGCAATTTGCACAACATTGAATAAAAATGTATAGACAGGTGCTAATAAAGTGCAACATGCAATAAAGTAGAGAAGGGTTATTTCCTCCAAGGACGAGAACAGAGATTGGAGCAATTTAGTAGCTTTCCCTAGTCCTGCACAGTCTCCCTCCATTTCTACACCCCTTGATAAAAATGACACACCCAGCGACCCTCTTTTCCCAACACATACTCCTTGTCCTCTGCAGTGGGAAAACACCACTCACACTGTTCACAAAGACAGGTTCACCCTCTCTGATCTCCATCCCAGTTCAATCCAGCCTGGCTCCTGCAGCCATGCAATTCCTTAGTCTCAGCTAAGAACCAGCAAGGACAAACTTCTCAGTCAAAAGCCCAAATGGCAATAAAGTAAGGGGAGCCAGGAGAGTTACCAAGTCATTTCTCATAAGTGTGACACTCAGGGAAAGTGAAGGGCCACCATGTGACCTAGTGGTGTGCTATGAACTTGTATATTCTGGCTCTAAATAAAAATGTAGAAATACCATCACTCCTATTGTTGACAATATTGAATGCTTAGCACCTTCCACCACCCCACAGGCTTCAGGAATATTTTTGAAAATTTCAACAGCATAACGAGATGCATCCAGAGGAATATTTCCTCTGAGGAAATGCATGCACACTGCTAATGAAAGCAAATTAACTGGGGAAAGTGTGTGTCCATGTGGGAGGGGAATATATTGTTTTCACTACCACTGCTGAAGATTTTCATTCTCTTAGCAAGAATAGAACTGCTTGCAAACCAGCCACCCCCTTTGACCGAAACTTTCTCAGCTCCAGTCTGAAAAGGCCCCCTGTGGTCCCCTTCACATCGCTACAGCACAGCCCCATTCAGACCCCTCTCCCACAGTAACAACATTCCTGGCAAGCAGGCAGTCCCTTCTGGTCACATCTTGCTGTTTTCTCAAATGTGAATTCAGTCTCGCCTCTTGGAAAAAGAAGGAAAAAAAAAGAAAGAGAAAAGAAAAAATAAAGAAAGAATAATAGCTTTACTTGCCTGAACATCGAAGTCTGGAAGGAGGCGAGTGATAGCCTGTGAAGAGATTTGAAAGCATTAATGGAAGTAACTTGCAGCTATGGAAATCTATGCTTGGATATGTATTCCAGCCCCCCAGTTCTACAGCTGAGAGCTCTCTCTGTCCATTCAATAAAAGCTCTTCTGATGAGCGTCAAAATTCACCCAAGAGCTTTTAAACCCACTAACCTTCATGGAGAAATGAAAGCAGTAAAATACTAGATTATAGACCGGCAAAATGAAGGACAAAAGCTGGTGCATCCTCAGCTATTGTTAGATCTCTGAGCAATATATTCATAAGGAACAGTAAAACACTGAACTTTTCTCTATCACTTATTGTAGCCATGGGACGGCCAACAGTCTCAGTCCTGCCTAGGGTGGGAAGTCTCTGTTCAAGGATGCACTGAACACTTGCAACCCAGTTAAGCAGTCATCACTGGGACTTGGTGACATGATGTGGAAGGTGGGAAAGGTCTTATTCCAGCCAGAATTAGTGTTTGGGAGGCTGGCTGGACACAGAGAGGTCCATTCCAACCTGTCACCTCTAGCTACTACTGACAAACTCCTGCACCTGCCGAGGATCTCCACCAGGAAAGGAGTTAGGTGACAATCTCCCCACCTCCAATAGCCTACAAGGCTTATAGCTTTAGAGGAAGAAATGTCTTATAGTTACCTCCTTTTGTTAAGGGACAAGAAAGAAGTCAAACTCTTATTTCTACTGCTGGGTTGAAAAAGAGGGAAGAGCAGCCAAGCAAATACTTTATGCTGCAAAGTACAAAAGGGGCCAAAGCTTGAAAAATAATATTGAGATAAAAAGGGAAAGTTAGAATTCTGGCAAGGAGGTCACTGAGCCTCAAAAGCCCAGGTAAATTAAGGATAGATGTCAGAAGCACCATAGCTGCTTTCTTAGGCAGTATCTTCTCAGATGGGGGACCCTCAAAGCACTGCAGTACAACCTGTAATTCTCACAGCTTTGATTTTTAGGCAATTAGGCACCATCTTGGACATGCAAACAACTACCTAAGATCTGACTGAGCAGAAATAATTTTGCACAGCCTTTGCTTTAGACAACATGCTGTGTTTTATTATATTGTTGGTCTCATGACCTTTTAAACACAGTATTTTGTGCACTGTTGTTCCAGTGGGACCCAAAGCTGAAAGGAATAAGTATATGTGGCATCTGTAACAACAGCACATGAAATAAGGGTGATCATGGCTCAGGAACAAAGACTTGGCTGTAGCAGAAACCCAAGAACAAGCCAGGACACAACTCCAGAGTGCAACACCCAATAGCTCACTCAAAACCAGCTCCACTGTTCATCTCAATATGTGCTGAGCAACCTTCTCCACTTCCTCAAAATACATTAACACCCTTCATCTATGTTAAAATGGCCACAGAGAAAATCAAACTCTGTCCTGATTTCCCCCATGCAGACCAAATTTAAGGTAACATCATGAACAAAAGCATATAGCGTTGATTGTCAAGATTCTGACTTTTGACCTATGTGCTACAGAAACCCAGGAAGTTAATCAGAATTCTAAGATATTTCTGAACTTCAAAGCACAGATATTTCAGTACCAACAGGACTTCTGCTTAGAATCTCCTTTGCTTTGGTAGTTCTGAACAATATGGGCATTAAAAAGGGGTCTTAGTTTCTGAAACGTTTGAGTGCTGCATTCAGTGGTATCCAAACAAGCTCTGCTTTCATGCAATGTCCTTGGCAAAGGAGCTGTGTTTAAAGTTTCTCTAGCCATTTCACTGCAGTCACAAGTGGAAATAATTTTCTGAAGTGTTTACATAAAAGAGGGAGGGAACAAAAAAGAAAGTAGCAAATAGAGCAATGAATTGTAGTGTATAAGACCAGAAAAAAATCCAACACATTTAAATACATATTTGTCAAGAAATAATGTCATTTGGAACAAGAGAAAAATCTTCATTTTGTTTCAAGAAAACGGTGAGATATTTCTTCATATATTACAGTGAATATTTTGCCATGAACATACCAAAGCACAGGGTATGGCTAGCACTGAAGACTCACATAGCCACTGAACCCAGACGCTGTTGATAAGTTGCTTTTTTTTTTTTAAAGGTCCAATAAAGAGTGGAAAGTAGTATAACAAGGTGAAAAAAAAAAGAATAATAAAAAAAGCTAGGATGTTTCTATGCTGCAACAGGCTGTGGGTTGTACACACCCAGCTGTCTGCAACTCATGGCTCAGTGCACTCAGAGAGGACAAGAGGGGACTCAGCCCTACCTCTGGACTCAGCTGTGCCCAAAGGAAAAGAAAAGACTGTCTCTGTGATAAGCAGCTGACAGAGCAAAGTCTGTCTTTACGCTGAGAAGCGTGTAGCTGTAGAGGGATGTACATGAGCTTGCCCAGTTGGCATCATTTGATACAGCTAAAGACACCCAGAGCTGTCATTATTCAGAGAAGAAAAAATGTCACCATCATATTAAAAGAACAAAACCAATCAACAAGAACAAATAATTAAGGCTCAGTTTTGCATTATTAAAAAAAAACCAACAAAACAATTAACTATTCTTATTCTGTCTCCAGTTTTTCTTTTTTCTTCTGTAAAATTTGTTCGAAATAATCTAAGAACACATGTGCAGTTCCAAAAGCAGTCCTGACAGAAAACAGATAAGCTCTAAAAAGCTTTAAAATAATTACCTCCTCCTTCTCCACCAGAGGTTTCACCTCTGCAAGGTGAGCATCCTGGAACTCTGTTGACATGGTCAGTAGCTGATATCTGCAAAGAGGAAAAGAGATTTGTTCTCAGCTTGCATCAAAGATTAAATACAGGAACAAGTAAAGATCCTGCTCCACCCAGCCCCCACAATGACCCACTCTTTCAGGTTATAGTTTAAAAGACCTCTGCAAGAAGGTTATAAATCTTTGGTAAAATGCCTCCCAGGTTTATTTATATACACACTCCTGCACAATACAAGATTAAAGAAATATTAAAGCTGCAAGATCAAACAGAAGTTTGGCAGCTTCAAAGCAAGGAATGCTGAAGAAAACAGGGCAGGGACAGCAGAGAGAACCATGGAAACTGTCATCCCACGGGTGAAAGAAGGCATAGCCAAATCTACATGACTACCTTCTGAATTTAGCTTGAACAGTTGTTTCTGAAAACTTTTTTTTTTTCAGTGTATGCAAGGCTCCCTCACTATCCCCAGATCTTTACAGTGAGAAAACTGAACTGGACACACATTAGCGTCATTCTATTGTCAGACTGATGTGCACCATTCTTCAGGACAGACAAAAATCAGATACTCCTTTAAGTAGACACCAACAAGGTTCATGCAATAATGCTATTTTCGAAACTGTCAAAGGAAGGAACAAGATTGCTGTAACCTGCTCTAGGACAGGACTGGCATTGTGATGTCCAGACCTCAGCTGCAGGAAGCTTAACTGGGAAGAGAGACACAGCAAACCCCAGGAGAGGTGACCGCCAAGGCAAACAGAGCCACAGGTCATGGCTCAGGTGCAGTGCACCTTCTGCATTGGTCCAAACTGGGAGTCGAGAACAGCATCTTCTCATTCCTTTGACAAAGATCAGGTACCAGAATCAGAGGGCTGTTCCCTATGAAGCTCTAATGAATGACTAGAAACAGTTCTCAAAAGAGATCCTAGAGCTGCTGCAGCCGCAGGATGACAAATACAGAAGTCAAAATCTCTTTATTTCATATCCTTTAGCCTGCTGGAGAAATGCATATCATGTGGGGTTTGGGCATCTTTAATAAATTTCCAATTTTGTCTATCTACACAATTATAAAACAAATTAAATATTTACTTTTTAAGAAAATTTTAGAACTGTCTCAAGTAAAGCATATGAGTAAGTGTACTCAATGCAAGCCAAAAGCCTGAAATATATTTAGGAATTATTGATTAAGTGTAACTGAACACATTTTAATTATTTTTCTGAAGATAAGCATAGAACTACAGAACATAATTTACATTGATTCTTTAAACCATGATTCCCCATCTCCTGACTTAAATTTGATTTAAGCCCATCATGCTGTCTACATAAACGACCTGACGGCTTAGGAAGGGCTGTGAAGCCCACAGGAGCATCCAGGCAGTGGCAGCAGCATTATTTTTCACTCTGCCCCATGGGTTAACTCAATGCATTTGTCCCTGGGCAAAAATGCTCTGGTGACAGTTTGCAGGACAGCTGGATGCTGCAAAAAGCTACAAAGGGACACACTCCAACTAAACGAGTTAATGCTGGAAAAATGTGGGTGTCCATGCACATTCAAATAGCTTTGGATCTTAGGAGCTCTTCTTGCTAGCTATGCAATTGGGGAGATTTTTGGTAAAAATTAGACTGGGGATTTTAAGTTTAGAGAACTGTTTCATTAATATTTTACACCACCAGTTGAGGCGTGAAGACAGGACCAAAACTAACCCCATTGCCAGTGCTTTGTACTCCAAATTTACAAGATGACATCAGAGGTAGTTAAATAGTCAGGACATTCAAATGACTCTGATTCACCCTTTTCTCCAGGTTTTCCATTGTGTTTTGTCTGTTAAAAATTTTAATCATAAAGAAGAAAAAAAAAAGCAAATTTTTGAGCAACTTCAAACAACATTTTAGCAAATGTTACATGTTTTTGTGATTACAGCCATCTATGTAGTCTGCCACTTTACACAGTGAGCCATTGTGCATGGCAGAGAGGAAAAATAAATGCTATTGCAATATTTGGAGGTTGAAATATTCATATGCAATTGCACCTAAGTCAAAGGGTTGTTGTTTTTTTTTTTTAATTCAGCCTATTCTGTTACGACAAATACCTTAATATTGCACGTAATTCTGCAATAGGGATTAGAAGTGCAAGTGATTTTTCTATGGTTTGCCCATAGGTGAGGAGAGTAAGAAGCTAGGTCCCCTGCAGTTTTCCAGTAAGAAGTGGCTCAGGGAACAAAGCCACAGCCACTGTTTTTGGAATAGAGATGTTTACAAGGGGTAGCTTGGGATTTTCAGGAACTCAGAGCATTGGCTACAAATGAGCGAAAAAAACCGTGCCAAAACAGAACAAGATGGATGCTTTTTATAGCCTTTGAACTATTATGAAAACAGGATTGTTTCTAAGTTGTTACTCTATGTTTCCGAAAGTGCCGGCATTAGGAAGTGCTGAACAGCAGATTGCACGACTGCCACCAAGTTTGCTGAACAAAAGCCCTACCTTCACCAAGTTCTCACTTTTGGAAAAATACCGTATCTTGGAGCCACAATGTTTTCGGATCAGACACTTCCAAGCTCTGGGTTTTCCTTCTGTGCATCAGGAATACCTGAAACATTCCTACCAAGCGGCAACCTTGTGATGAGGCGGGATAACAACACGCTGTTTGTTCACAAGAGCTGGCAAACAAAGCCCTGCTATCTGACAGCACTGTCAAAAACATCTTATTTTCCAAGGAGAAAGATGGGGAAGTGGCTTTGTACCACCCTTGTTCAGCACAAATTTTATACTTTCTAAATAGGTGCTTTGTGCTGCCCTCTGCTATGTGACAGGGCAGCTCAAAGCTAATGTATCTGCATAACTCTCCTAAATAGATAACCATACAAGCTTCCCTTTATACACATTTCAAAGCACTTGCCTCACAGATGACTTCCAAAGACAAAGTTCATTTACATCTGCAAGCAGTAGTGTAAAGTTGCCAACTTGGAGAAAAACAACTTTTTTTCACTCTGCTTGACCAATTCAGCCTGCTGAGAGGTCCCACGCTCTCCTCTCCAGGACAAGCCACTTTCACCCAGTGACCACGCACCACCCTGTACCCAGATACCTGTTGCAATTGCTGCTCAGAGGTTTAAGTTTTAAAATAGTTATACTTTTGAGAGAAAACTAAATGTTTAAGACACTTCTGAGCTGGCAAAATGCTTTAAAACTGATGGCATATCTACCTTTGCCAAGTAGTAGGAAAGGCATCGGACTCTAGGAAGCAAGGAAGGTGTGGGGAGGGATGAAGTCATTTGTGCAATACTGTGTTGACTAATTTCATTCAGAGGCTTTTCTGTACCCATTCCAGCCCAATCCCACTGCTCCAAAACCACTGCAGCAACTAACCAAGGCTAGTAGCTCAGGAATCTCTACCAGGAGCCTGATTATTTTGGTATTAAAGGTTCAGAATACATCCCCTCTCCCTATCTTTGCTGGAGAGACAA
This sequence comes from Melanocharis versteri, assembly GCA_013397845.1. Lineage (NCBI taxonomy): Eukaryota > Metazoa > Chordata > Aves > Passeriformes > Melanocharitidae > Melanocharis > Melanocharis versteri. The sequence continues at coordinate 174,037 of VZTG01004997.1, read as the reverse complement.
TCATTGCTGCAGCCTTGTTTTGGTAGCAGAAGGCACAGGATAAATGTGCAGCCTGGCTTTGCATAACAGAGATCCCAGCACAGAGGCTAAGGCGGCACCCATCAGGCCATCCTCAGACCCCAGCAATGCTGCAATCATAAATACCAAACGTTAGGTAATATACATATGTGTGACTGAATTCCTTTCAAGCACAGAAGCAAAACAAGTTCCAAGATCCCCCATTTCAAACTTCCTATTTCTGAAGGCACATGCAGGGCAGTCCAAGCTTGTGCCATGGGGTGCATCATCAAGCACCATGGCCTCACACCCATGAAGGGCTGGGGGCACTGCTATCAGCTCTACAGGATTTCTCTGCCCTCACACCCAACTGGTTTTTATTTATGTGCTATCATAGAAAACAAAACACAACAAAAGGCTCCTGCGTGAGTGTTTCATAAAGAAGGCAATTTCCTCAAAACTGCTTGTTTAAACACTGGCAGCAGAGATTGTTCTCTTTTTGAGCCCTGATGTGTAGAAGGATAACCAGAGCATCCTGGTGGCATTTTCATCTCTGCAGGCTGAGAAAGCAGGAGGGACAGCAATCACATTGCATGTGGGATTAAATACTCATGAGCATCTAATGATAAAGAAGGAATCAGCTGTGGGCACTGAGGGTCTCAGCTCCCAGGAACTGGTGTTGTTCTCTTTGGAGAGAGAGGGACCATGTGAAACTTGTGCTCCAGGACCACAGGTGGGAGGTGTTTCCAAGCCAGTCACATCACTCTGCACTTTATCCCTTGAAGACTACAGGTGTCTTCAGCACTGTCACCAAAGAAGGCAGGAAGGACAGGGGTCAGAGAGTGGCAGAGGTTTTGTGCACCTGTAGCAGCTCCCAGAACAATTATGCAAGGATGAGATAAGGATGGAGAGAGCTATGATGTCTCCGAAGATCTGAAAAAGCTGATTGGCAAATATCCACATCAGTTCCAGGTCAGAAAAATAACCAAGTTGCTCAGGCCTCTGACAATGAAGGAAGGAAAGTTACTGTGATGCTCAAACAGCCTTTGAGCCTTCCACACGGTCAATTAGACCTCTTCCAGTCATTAACAGTAAATGCTGTAAACTCGCCTGACTGGCCTAACATAAACATGGTTACTGCAAACTGGAGAGCAGCCTGAAAAAAATTTGTCTCCACTAAGCAGAGACTAAACAGAGACAAGTGGACATCAAGACAAGACAGTTCATAGCACCCACGTACGGTTATGGGCCATAATGCATCTCTAAGTGGAGTTTACATTTCAGGTATTTTATAACAAAGTTGACAAATTGAATCTTCCTGTTTGTGAATCAAATGATTCATTTGCAAGCATCCAAACAGTTCATGCATAAGCATCTGCCCCCACTCTGCCCTGTTTAAACTACTCTTTGTTACAGGCATTGGTATCACGAGGTCCTTTGTGTACAGTTACTGCTTTTCTCTGACATCGTTCCACACAATAAATCATGAAAGAGGTTTTACAGCAGTTCCTCCCCTTTAAAAAAGCCAAATTACTTTTGACAGTTAAGTAGGATCTGAATAAACAGTTTGAGCAGGAAGTGTCAAAAGTTGAAGACACTCAACTACCTGGGACTCTCCAGGCTTCCTTAGCCTCTGGTTACACATTATCTCAATTTGCAACTAAAGGTTAATAACCTGAGACAAAGGAAGTTTCAAAGCAGAACCCTAAATAGCCTGAAGTTTCAAACGAGAAAAGGTCAGGAATCAAAGCATTAAATCAAATTTTTTCAGGGAACTGAAACAGCTATGCTGCCTGGTGGTCTCCTGTTCATAGATGTCCTGTGAGCTGCTATCACCCAGCCCTCTTCAAGCACAGCACACTGCTGATACTTAGTTTAATTACTTTTTTCTAACCATTTTAGTTTTAATTTCTTTCAACCCTCTTTGTGAGTTACTCCACCAGCATGTTTTCATGAAGGCTGTAGTTGAAAATGAGAGCTGGCATCCAAGAAAAAAAAAAAAGTGGGTTGTTAGGAGAATAATGTAGCATAACAGTGATTTTTTTCAAAGCGAAAAAACCAAGAAGAGCTTCAAGTTTTAACCATTTTAAAGTTCACACTTATGCGATGTTCTAATCAATCTGATTAGGAAACCAAAACCTTTCAGCCAAGACCTTGAGCCCTGTGCCAAGTAGCAGCCAGGTGCAGCCACAGGGAGACAGCTGCAGGGACAGAGCCAGCAGCTGACCCGCCGCAAAGGCACAGCTGGGGGGCACAGCATCTCCCCCAGCCCCCCTTGCCAGCAGCTGGGGCACTCTCCTGCAGGGAGAGAGGAGACCTCCAGGCTCAGCTCCAGCCCACCTCCTCTGGCTTGTTTTCACTCGTGCCACTGGCCCCAGTGCCTGATGGACACAGCTCAGCTGTGGTCACTCCGGGATCACACAGAGCCCTGAAACTGCCAGTTCCTCGGACCAGGGGCTGGTCACTCTCCACATGCACGAACTGTGCTGGCAGCTGTACGTGGATAGTAGCACCAAAACACAGGGAGCTGGAAGCAGCCCGTCTGTCTGCCCTGCAGATGTTGAGCAAGAAACTGTTGCAATACAGCTTGCACAACCCTGTCTCTGTGGGATGTAATGAAGAACGTTCCTTAGAAAGCTTGAGGTCCTCCCATGTTTCACTGCAGTAGAAGCTGGCTGTGGGAAGGGTTGGTGAGCTGGCCAAAGGACATGCCTGCTGTCCCCATCGCCACTTTGCTGGACACCCCTGCTGTGTGCCCCCTCCCAGTATAACGAGCAGTTATCTCTGCCTAGCTGGCAGGGAAATGGAAAGTTTTCAATGCCTTAGGTCTTTTTCCTATTGTAGCAATCCCTAATACTACCTACACTATAATATCACAACTCCATGAGACACAGATTACAAACCCTAATGCAGATCTCAAAAATTCATGCTTCTTTAGCATCTGGCACCTGAAACTGCCTCAGGTCATACCTCTGTGACAAGTGGTTATGATAATGCAGAATAAGTGTTCAAGGCCAGGTTGGATGGAGCTTTGAGCAACCTGGCCTAGTGGGAGGAGGCTTGGAACAAGATAATCTTTAAAAAGACAGATTTTCCCATTCACACTGGTGCCAGCGTTGTGCTTTAGCTTTAAAGGCCTCCTAACCATGGGTGGCAGCATTGCAGGGTGGAAAGGATGAAAAGCAATCAGCTGCTTTCCTAAGCTTTGTTTCCTTACACCCACCCCCCAGCCAACCTGTCTCCTTCCACTGCCCCAGCACCCTCCTCTGCAGCCGTCCCACTGCTCCTTCCACTGACCACGCACAAAGGTCTGGAGCAAAGATTAAAGGTGATGCACTGATACAGGACCTGGCATCTGCTGTGCACTGGGGTGTTGGGCTGGGCTTTGGGGGCAGAGAAAATACGAGATGTTACAAGGGGGAAGAGATGGATTAGGCATTTCATGACATGGAAGAGACAGCTTCTGCCACAAAGATTACGGTCCAAACGGACAAGAAACAAGCCATTGTTCCTGCAGCTCACCAGTGTCAGGACATGCTCCCTGCCCCCTCCTATTCTCAATCTGCTATGCTTTAATAGTTCATAGCTGCTGCCCAGCTGCAGCCGCTTCAACAAGTGGGTGGTTCTGTCAAAGTTAGAGGCAAAAACACACTGAGATTATTCCAGAAGGGAGAGGCTCACAGTATACTCAGAGATGAGGAATGTTGTCTGGCTCTCTAGGTTGCACCCTTGCAAGAATATAGTGGATTCTTTTTTTATGTTTTGCATTTTCACATTGATGTTGCAATGATGAGGACTTAAGTTACAAAGCATCACAGCTAAGGTTGATGATGTTTCTTAATTTGCATTTATTCATGAGGTTGTACTATACGGATTGCAGCTTCTGAGTGCATAGATGACTTGTTCTACCACCTATTAAAATTGCTTGGTCATTGCTATTACAAGTTCTCTTTCTAAGCCCTGCCAAAATGTCTGGGCTGAAGTTTTCTGTGATGAGTGCATGAGAGTTTTTGCTTGTTTATTGAGGAGAAAAGTATAATTTATGGATATTATTCTGTTCCCATGCCTGGCCAGTTCCCTTTTCTAGGATGAACTTTAGCCTTCTAGAGCTTAATCTGAACTCAAACTTTGCACAAATGGCCATTGTGTTAAGACATGTCTTTCATTCTTCTCAAGCATGTCCCTTTATAAAATTACCCAAATTTAAGCAGTTTCACGTGCTGAATTACTTGGGACTACATCTGGGCAAAAGTCTTCCACTGCCTGCAAGCCTCAGCACCCAAAGACACAATCTGATCTTCCCAAGGGCTGAACACATAGCCTGTACCACAACAGGTGGCACTGGGGAGGGAGTGTCTAAACCAGCACCATCCAGTACCAGAATACTCCTTGCTTCTCTAAACAAGCCCTTTCAAAACCCTTCAAAGTGGGCAAAAAGCAATTCACCATCCTCAGTTAACTTATTTCAAAGCCTTACCCATCTACACTCCAGGTTAGTGCCTATCACAGGCAGAGAACTTTGTTAATCACTTTCCAGGCTGTGTTTACAAGAAGAGCTGGAGTTATATATGTCCAAGCTTTTATATAGCATTGGGATTTTATATAAAACTTCATAAAATTCATACTGTTTCACATGGAAAAAAATGCGATGCTCTTAAACTGAATCATCTGGGAAAGATAATATAAAAGGTCATAATAAAATTCTGCAGTGCTTCTACTGCATGATTAGTCCCATAGCCCAGAATGCCACGACTTTGTCCAAGGATAAAAATACATCTTAAGATTTAGCAGGGATACGTTACAGTACATGCAAAGCATGTTTAGAGCACTCCAGAACTATGGCAGCAGGAAAATGACATCATTAGTTTGACAAGGTGCACACGATCTGCTTGAAGGAAGCAACCCAAAAACCCACAGCAAGAGCAATCCTTCCTTCCTTTAACAGTGCATTTCCCATGTGGATGTCTGCTTACTGTGTTCACAAATAAAAGTTCCTTTGAAAGTCGCATGCTACTTTGCTGATTGCTTTTCCATTACAGCTTGTGCCTACCAGTAAACACACCAGTCTATACATAAAAAGATGTTACCACTATTTTGCTTTGAATACCACTGCCTCCACCTACAGAGTCTTCATGAGGGCATTAGAGTTTAAGATCCTTATTACTTAGTTTGTGCTTCCTAAAATTCAGATTTTCTTAAAGTCAGGTTGTAAGAGTGGTGAAATGGCAAGGACAGAAAAACCACACACAAAACCGAACCCAAGGGATGGTTGAAAGCAAGTAGAAGGATTTGTTTTGCTGTGAGTTAGTTTTTCATGCTTCACTAAGTCCTATTGTTTGGTGTTTCCACTAATTTCTGCATCATCTGTACAGGTCTAGCAGACTGGCCCTACACATCCATGGCAGAAAATAAGCTGAAAAACTATAGTTTTGACACTATACTTAGGTCAGGCAGGAAGCAGACAGTTGAAGGCTTGGAAAAGTAGTGAATATCCAGTTTTAAAAACAGGTCTTGAAAAGGAAGATCTATATTGACTAACTTCCAGCTACCAAGAGAAAAAACTTGACAGATGAAAAAGATATATTAAAATTTTGACAAGTAACTGAAAGGAAGTAGCCCCAAACCCAAAAGAAACATAGGAAACGTGATCAGTCACACAAAATAAGAGCAGCAAAACTGACACACATCCTGCTTAGTACAAAGAGATACAGCTGTGGAAAACTTCTTCGGCACATGCATCAGCAAGCACACCACGAAGCACCTCTGCACGGAGAACACCCCCTCTGACGACAAACTTCTGGGCATTATCCAAAGGCAACACTCGCGTGCCAGCTGGGAAACAAAATAGGCCTGAACCTGCAGCAGCCCTGAGACTAAAGTAAAACTAAACTCATCGCCCTCATCATCCAACGTAGGAGCTTGTACATTCAAATCTGACACTTGGACAATTTCAGGCTTTATTTTTTTCTGTACTCCACACTTGCTGATCTGGATTAAATGCCAGATAATGGTACTGATTCACATGGACTCTCAGTACTGAGTTTAATTATGTCATAATAACACTTTAATGATATGTGAACACATATTCAGGAAAAGCTCTGAATGGCTCCTTACTGCTGCTTAAAAGCCACAGCCAAAGGAAATTAACAGTAGGGATTACCTCCCACTTGCTGTCCCTCACTGAAGTCACCCAGGGCTCTGGAAGTGACACAGATGGGGAAAAAAGCTGCCACCATTTGAGAGAAACACCAAGTTCAATAGCCATTATATTCACAGCCATTGATTTCCAAGATGTCTAACCTAGATTTTAGTCATCCACAGGAACACACACCACTGAACCTGAAAATGGTATTGCCTTACTCCTAGTCTTTGAAACAGTTGCAGAATATTGCCCCTAACTTTCCAGTGGTAGCAAGTAATTTACTTAGAACTTTTGGGACAAAGCTTTTGACAGAGGGCAGAGGGGTAACTGCTGCCCCTGGACCTGAGCAACCTGATTTAGTGGGTGGCGTCCCTCCCCATGACTGAGGGATTAGAACTAGATAGTCTTTAAGATCCCTTCCAACCCAAGCCCTCTATGATATTATGATGAACTACTGAAATTGGAGATCAGCCCCCCACTAAATGTCCAGGGAAATTCTCCACAGAGGTGATTTCAAGGACAACACCATGCTACTTTAGATAAACATTCAAATTCACATCTAAAGATGAAGCCAAGGGCAGTCTATGCATGCAGTGCCATCTTTTTAGTGAAACAGTGGCAGGAAAAATTGGGGTCTTCTGTACTTCTGTATTTCTAAGTGCTGTGACTCAACATGAAAGTTAGATCTAAAAAGACATCCGGAAGTCATATTTCATCTCCAGAACCAGTATTTTATCCTTGTTAATGCTAAGCAGTTGCATTTCCTGCATTTTGGAAGGTTTTCCTTTCAAGTGATCAAACCAGAGCAGTTAGAGAAAGTCACTCTTGTTGCAAATTGCTGTGACTGAACTGATCCAGGCCACTGCTTCCCCAGGCTATGCTCTCCCTGACAGCAAACAGGCTTTTGCTGCCTTAAGCCTCCAGCTGTGCACACGATGTAAACATTGCTGATCCACCACAATTAGAATTTGTATTATTTTTGAGAGTTTCGCAGTTTCTACTCGTGTTCATTCTGAAGAGCTGCAAGCCAGCTTCACCCCTTCTGTATCTTTTCTTTTACTCTTTGTCTATTTTGAGACAATAAAAGCAGGAAATATCTCATTACATATATGCTCTATGTTTTGTGCTCTAATGACGTTAAGTGAAAAACAGTATTTTCTTTGGGAAGCTAGACGTTTGTCAAAATCTCTTAAGCTGGTCATGAGAAGATGTATGTTGCACTTCAGTCAAAGAAATTAATCACTTAGGCTTAAAAATCTGAATCAAGGAATTCTTTTCCCAACACTTCACTGCTAATCCCACCTGAACTACAAGAGCAAATGACTAAATTGCCTTATAACTTCTTCTAAGGACCAGGTTCCCTCGCCAAAGTGTTCCAAAAGGTGCCCTGTAATCTCCCCGTGTAATTGTCATAGTCCAAAAACAAATATTCAAAGAGCACAGTACCTCCCACTGGAGGAAAGACAATAGGAGACTCCTGCTGGTTTTACTGAGCATTCATACAATCTACCCAGATGATCTGTCACAGTTCTAGTGTTCCTTTTATTTTGGCAGGAATAAAAAAAGCTATTGTGCAAGGCACAAACTGAAAACCTTATGAGCTTGTTTTCTGGTAGCCCAGGTGCTGTTTCCCAAAAGCAGGCAGCACATGTGGCAGCCCTTCCTCAGCAGCAGGTGACACTTCTTTGGTTATTGCCCAATTCTGTGGACACCTGATGCTTTGACATCTCTAGCTTGCTGTCATCTTGGTAAAGAGGCCAATGAATGCAGGAAATAAGTACACAAACCCTTTTTCTAAGGGGAAAAAATGAAACCCCTAGTTTGTCAAGACCTTCTGGACCCTTCTTCCCAGCCTGGTTCAAGGGCAGTCACTTCACAGTGTGCCCATTCTCAGGGGAAGAGCTCATCTTTTTACAAGAGTATGTAATGACAGCACATGGGGGAATGGCTTTCAAATGAAAGAAGGCCCATTTTAGTTAGATATTGGGAAGAAATCCTTCACTGTGTGGGTGCTGAGGCAGTGGCACAGGTTTTCCAGAGAAACTGTGGATTCTTCATCCCTGAAAGTGTTCAAGGCCAGGCTGGACGGGGCTTTGAGCAACTTGGTCTACTGGAAGGTGTCCTTGTCCATGGCAGGGGAGTTGAACTAGATAATCTTTCAGCAAAAAACATTCCATGATCTCTCAGTTCACTAAGTGTAGAAATTTTTGTTCAAAGTTGAAATCAAGCCCACTCTGTTATCTGCTGTGCAAGGAACTCAGATTCAGAAGCTGAGGCCTCCAGGTTCCCAAACCATTGATGCCGTGGCATCTGTTCAGTTTTTACTGAAAAATAATAGGTATGAAAACCAAACCCTAAGGAGTCTGTCATTACTACATTAAAACCTGCTTTCACTGCATCTGTGTTTTCCATATCAAAACACACACCAGCTCCTCCTGAACGCATTCATGAGTAACTCTTCTTTGAGGGCATGGGGCTCATTAATACCCTGGGAACTGTACAAGGCTTTAAAAATCACTATTTTTGCTGCATTTACTCAGAGTTTTACCATTTCATCCAAAGTCATTAAATTCTTGCCATGCACAAAGCATCATACAGCATTAGCTGCCTGCTGTTTACTCAAATACTTGTGATAAAAACACAGTCATTCTATGTTAAACTATATTAGACTCTGGTTAAAAGAGTACAAAATTAAAACAAACAACAACAACAAAAAAATCCACACAAAAAGCCCCATAAAAAATACCAAAAAACAAACCAAAACAAAAAAGCTCCCACAAAAAAAAAAAAAAAAAAAAAAAAAAAAAAAAAAAAACAAAAACCGAAAAAAAAAAAAAAAAAAAAAAAAACAAACCCAAAAA